>CM053785.1:272377276-272967276 GCA_028749045.1 Cupressus sempervirens
GCCAAATTATACCAAAAAGGCATAATATTCTAAGAATTTACCCAACAAAGCTTTTACCATGTGCTTTTACCATGCCTATAACTACATTTTCTAATTTCATTAGTTTCACCGAGAAGACCCAAAATTTACATTTTTTCCTATAACTCGAACCAGTGAGCACTTATTCAAAAACAAACTCTATAATCGAAAAGTTTGTCTTCTCCTAGTTTCAGCGATATATAATATTGCTATATTGACATATCAGAAACCCCTTGAATCTTGATTTAAAAAATAGCTCTTGCTAGGCTTCATACAACATATTTGCAGAAATTTAATCTTTTATAAAATTTGAACTATAGGATAAAATCCAAATGCATTTAAAAACTTGTACGTTCAGCCAAGGTTGAAATTTTTTTTAAAAATATTTTCTAAAATTGTTTGAATTTTCCCTAATAGATTCCATCAGGGTCAAACTTGGTTTGACAACCCTTGCCACATGTCAGCATTGGATTAGCTCATTTCATACATAGTCATAAGACCCCTCAAACTTGGAACCACATGGCATCATCTCATTGGTCCTCTATTTTGCCATGTCACCATGCCACATCATCAGTCACTATGTCAGTATTTGAGTCAACATTCTACCATGTCATCAAAGACATAGTGACCTTGTGACATGTGTCATCTTCTACCATGTTAGCACCTCAAGAAGTGTGCCATGTTTGAAACCTCTACTACCTGTTAGTTCCTAACTCATCCACCTCATCGCTAGCTCACTGCCACGGGTCAGATTTTGTTTGAGTCACCATTTTGCTATATTAATGGTTATGCATCTTTCTCTTGGTGACATAGTGATAGCCATCAGATGTGCCACGTGTTTCCATCCTATGCATCATGAGATCTTCTTGCCACACAGTGCCACTTGTCCTTCTATGATTGGTTTGAATTTCACATTATCACTGAGTCACTACACACATTGCAAGGCTACCACTTATCTTTATCTGATTTTCCACATCACCCAAATAGGACCCACAACCTTCTTACTAGATTCCAAGGTTTTCTAGTAGGTCACTATGTAGCTACCAAAAAATATCATCATTTTTCAATGGTGACATAGTGCCTTGCCAGATTCATCAACTTTTTTTGTGATGATGCCATCACTCCAATTTTTTTATTGGTTCAAAATTAAACATTTTAACCTCCATGTTAGCCAGCTAAGACCCACACAAGTGAGAAAATGCCTTCAAAAGGTAGTGTCCTTAAGACATTATGTTTACTATGTGGGATAGCATTTAAATACATAAAACGTGACCACGAAAGCAATGTGGGACTAAAGTCTTCTTACTGTTTTGCCCTTCTTCCTTCTGTGCTTGAATTAGTTCAAATTTTGGGCTGCAGCTTTTCAAATCACATTCTAAACATGCTCTTTAAAAATGACATTTGATAATTGTCACAATTCCATCTTTAAGTGATGAAATTGGTTCCTTGTATCTTGCAATAGCTCTATGCAATCCTCCAAATCCGTAATATATGGATTTTCTCTTCTCGAATTTTCAGTGACATGAGAAGCTCATTTTTCTTTCATATCAAACAAACAGATAGTCATCATAGGAAACTCATTTAAATTTTCGTATATAGACCAATGAGCTTTGGAAAATGATTAAAGGCAAAAGTCTGTATGTAAATAATTGAGGAATTATTACACACCTTAATAATTGTATCAAAAGATACACCCCAGGCTCCATTAAATGCCACAAACACTAATAAACAAAATAGGGTAGTTTTGAAGAGCACCATGCTTAGATTCAAGAATTGTATTGATTGTATTCAGCAAAAATTAGGTATGAAACAAACCATGAAACTTCTAGCTAGGCATTTTTCTTCTATTGTCTTTAGTCAATTTCTTTGGTCATGTCTAACAATTGACTATTTCAAATGCATTGTCTCCTTCCCCCTATGTTTCTGGTCATTCCTTTATGTCTCCTTCAGTTGCTCCATACCTGTGCCATTCTTCCTTACGTGAATGTGGATGCCTCCTATGTGATTACTATGGACCCTTGCCACTAGAATTGTGTGCACTTGTATAGGTTGACCTGTTGAAATGTCTTAATGGAAAGAATGCTTCTGAGAGAGGGGGGGGGGGGTGTGGGGTGAATCAGAAGTACTAGCTTTTCACCTATTTTTCTCAAATCCTTAATAACATAATATTGTAATGTACATGTATGCATATCAACATTAAGTAATTATGAAAAACACATGTCCATCACCACATAACACTTAAAATTTTGATAACCTAGAAACCCTCCAGGAATAAGAAGGTAAAACTGGGGTGGAGATGATACCCACAAAATTACTGCAGCAATAATGTTTAACCAGTTCTGATGGTCTGCCTTATTAAAGGCCTACCCTATTAAAGGCTTTACATTGTATCAATAGTGACCCAATTAAAGGATTTACAAACACTTTACATGAAGTGTTACCCTGTTAAAGGATTTAATCACCTATTTAAAGGGTCTACAAAATAGCTATTAAGCTCACCTATCACCATAGGATTTCCTTTCTAATATAGTTACTAGAGAGTATTAGGTATAATAAACCTGATAGCTTACAATCCTTTGATTGCTAAATATAGGCACTTGATCTACTTTCTCTTATCTTGATCCTCTGAGATCTGATACTCTTCACTCTGAAATAGTTTCTCTTACACACCCTCCTCCATTCACATATACAATGAGAGTTAGTCTTCTTTATAAAGACATTCAAAGACATAGGGTTAGATGTGGATCTACGATCCATATTGAGTCTCTGTTTCTCGCTCATTCCTTGCACTTTTATTATTGGTTGCATGCCTTCTCCATTTTTCTTATTGGCTGCATGTAGATTGCATAGGAAATACAAAAGATTTGATCTTATCATTTTAATCCTTTGAGATTTTTCATATGTTGGCCATGAAAATGGTTTACATCTGAATTTGTAAAGTTACAAACTCATATGTGCATTCTATGTTGCTTAGCACTTATAACAAACTAGCTTACTCGGCTCCTGTTGCATTTCTATATTGCTCGGCATTGTCTGTGACTCAACACTCAAATATCACTCAGTACTTTTATAACATTTTACGCCTAAAGTCATTAGATACTTGATCTTCACTGGGCACCTGAAGATCACTTGGCACCTGTTGGTTTTCCTGACTCAACACATATTATGGCTTGGCATACATAGTGTGCTTGGCTTCAATGTAGAAAATGGTTAAGTGTGGTGGCACTCAAATGTCAAAACCATTTTGAGACTATCAATCTCCCCCTTTGACATGAGTGACAACAACACTTAACTGATCTTATGAGTACATTCAGGTTTTAAAACCTTGATCAAAATTTTGTGACTTTCAATATATACCTCTAAATTATGGTAACTCCCCCTGAGTTGATTGTGCCATTTTGATAACCAAAATTGATGTTGTATATCATGCTCCCCTTTTATCTTGTCTCCCCCTATTTAACTTGTCTCTTTGTCTCCCTCATTCATCTTGTCTTCCCCATTTATCTTGTCTCCCCCTTTTTGACACTTATGTCAAAGGATTTTAAGGGATAAGACCATATTTTGCCAAAAATATGTTGTTTACCTCCATAATCATCCTAAGAGCTGCATCCAAGTTATGCAAAGTAATTTCTAATGACTTGTGCTAGATGGCATTCTCAACAACAAGGTGAATAAGTCTTTTTGAAGTAGAAAGATTAGGATCTTTCTTGAGAACAGTTTCAGCATAGACCTATTCTTTATGGAGTACTTGTAAATGTGGGGTAATGGAGGATTCAAGTTGTATCAATTTTGCCTTGATGGTGGTCTCTTTTTCTGTTAATAAAACTATTTCTTTCTGAGTGTGAAGTGTTTGAGCAAAATGCTTCTCACTTTGAGCTGGATCTTTTGGTAGCTACATGCTTGAAATATTCAAATTCCTCTCCATGCTCATTATCTTTTGGCTTGTCTCCTCTGTAGTTAATGGATTGATGTTCTGAGTAGAAGTGTCAGGAACATCTTGTACTGTTACAGTTTTTGCAGGTGTGATGGGTACATGAGGAGGAATAGAAGGTGGCAATTGTGTGTCTTGCACACTCTGTTCTTGTTGTTGCTCTTTCTTAGCTATTACCATTTGTTCTTGCTTTTGTGTCTCCTCCTCTGTTTCTTTCTTTTCTTCTTCCTTCTTCTCTTCTTCTTGTTTCTTTTCTTCTTCCTTCTTTTCTTCTCTACTTTTCTCTACTTCTGTCTTCTCTTCTCTCCTTTTTTTTCTTTCTTGTGGTGGGGCAGTAACTTCTTCCTTGTATTCTTCTTCAAGAAAATCTCCAATCTTTTTGTACAAGTTCTTCCGTGATTTTGTTGTTCTTTGTACAATTTCTTCCATTTTGTTTTGGAGAATGAAGAATGCCTTGTACTTAGGTTTAAACCTAGTATGATGCCTTTTAACTACTTTCTTTATTTTCTCCTTAGTCAAATCAGGCACTATGCTTGCTAGGGTTGATTCTCTCATCTCCTTCTCCATTTTCAAACAAAAATGCCATCTGTCTTCTACAATTTTAGAGAGTTCATTTGGCAATTATCCATCTAGTTCAAGAGGAGTATACTTGAACTGTGCCATCATTCCATAAACTGATTCTTCTATTCTATTTTGTTCATCTTTAGTGAACTTATTGAAATCAACTTTATTTATGTTTCTTAATTCTCCATTTTCAATCGTTTTACATAATGTATCAACTGAAAAATGGCTTACCTTTTCAAATTGATCTTCTTCATTAGTATCAGGTTGAGCCACATATTTACTTCTTTTCCTTGGCTCTTCCTATGTCTCCTTGATTTTTTCTTCTTTGTAGCATCTTCTTTAGCTTTTTGTGTGGAGGCCCTCATTACAACTCTGGCTATCGGCTTTTGTGGTTATGGCATGGTAGTTTTCTTTGGTTTGGATAAGCCGGAGGCTGTTCTATTGCCTTTCTCTTCTTTGGCTTGGCTTGGGTTGGTGCTTGCTTGGCTTCTTCTTCCTTAGCACCTTCCTCCTTATCTTCACCTAGGCCTTGAATTAATTCCATTTGGCCTTGCTCCCGTTCATCCTCATCATCATCATTGTCATCATCATCTTCTTCTTCTGCTTCAGCTTCAGCTTCATGGATTTCTTGAAATCCTCAAAATAGCTTGTCATCAAGGTATCAAAATTGTCTCCCATTTGTTCTATATATTCATTAATTTGAGATATGATAGTTCTATCATTTCTCCATATAACTTTTCCAAAAGAGGGAAATTCATTCTGAACATAAAAGAGTACACATACCAGAATTGCTTCAAATTTGCATTGTGTACCCTTTGTCCTTCTTATAGCAGCTAGGTTTTCATTAATCTGTTGTAGTTGCAGCTCTACAAGATCATAAGTATGATCCTTTTTCACTAGTTTGTAGGCTACATCTACTACAATACATGGCACACTGTTGAGTCTATTGGATTGATAGAATTTGTGTGCAATAACTCTAACAACAAACTCAACTAGAGGATCCTAAATGGTGTGAATTGCCATTCCTCTTTTGTTCCACTGAGCACCTGTGTTCTTCTTAATAACCTCCTTGGATTCACTTCTCAAGGTCTTGAACTGATCTAGGGTAGGATATCCAATTACCCTATGAATGATTCTTTATGTGATTTTGATAGGGACATCTTCTAACCAAAGACTACCATCATGAATCTTCTTCAACGCAAGTATGATCCATTCTGTTTTAAATATGGTGAGAAAATACAAAACTCGCGTTAAACCCTTCTTTTTAGCAATCTTGTATTCATCTTTCAAGACTCCATCGACATACAGCTTCACATAGGCTTCTCTTATTTCCATGTCTCCTATGGCTCCTATCTTACAATTATAACATCTCCTTACATCCTGAACCATAACAACATTTGGAGGTATGCAAGAAAGGGCTTCGGCGGGATCATTCTCGTATGCAACTTCAGGGATAGGGTGAAAATCAGACTGCCTAACCTCATTAGATACTAATTGGACTTCAAATGACTCTTTGTCCTAGGTTGTCTTAGAACATGAAGCCATTTATGCAAACTAAGGTTTCCTTTACACAGAAATATGAAACTATGTAGCTTGGCACAAATGAAAATACCTCAAGATCAATGAAAACACATTGTAAGAGGTTGCAATCTGCTTCGAATGCTGGATTCTCTGCTATGAAGTCACTCTGCTCTCTTTATATTCTTTGCTTCTTGATCGCGATGAAGAAAAATGATTGAAATCATGATAATATACCCTATTTGCATTGCATTAAATGCTCAACTGCCAACTCAGCTTCTGAAGGATTTTAACATTACTCAGCTTGCACTACATTTCCACTTTACTCAACTTCCATAGGAGTTACTCAACTCGGCATCAACTATCAACTTGGTCGCTCCTAGGAACTCGACATGTATTGGATTTTTACTTGGCATTCAAAGACAGCTCGACATCATCATTTAGAATTTGTCTTGGCATCTTGTTTCATGCTTATTTCTACTTTTTAGTACTTCTTTATCTTGGGACTGACGTATGATGTAACTTTGTATATCAGTCCCATACACTTCTTTTATGCTTAGTTTGATAAGGTGTGATCACTTGACCCATTGGATGAAGTGATCCCTCCACTTGATGTTTCGCACTCATCTTTCTTCTTCCAAGTCTTATTCATTTGTCTTCTCATTTTCTCAACATCAATATTTTCTTTGCCCTTATTTACTTCAATCTTTGGTGCCTTTGACCTTGTAGGATAGTTTTTGCTGATATGTCTAGTTTTCAGGCAACTGAAACATGTGGTTTGGTTTAACCGTCTTTTATAGTTCTATTTGAAATGTGTTCTTATGTAGTTCTAGGGTATATGTCCATATTCCTAACAGTAATGATAGCTATACCTGGTGTTGTAATCCTAATGGTACTAACTTTCATTCCCTTTTGTTTTTACTGGTTGATTTGATGCCCACATAGGCTTTGATCTGCATTCAAATGTTCTATGTCCATACTCCTTATAATTATGAAAATATCCATCAAATCTTTGTGTCCTTGTGACTTTGGATCTACAATCTTGTGTCATATGTCCTTGCATGTTGCACTTGTGACAGTAACTCTTATTTTTGGGTGTGTTCAGTTGATTGAATCTTCTACTCCATAAAATATTAGCAGTATGCCCCTTTTTATTACAGTAATGAAAAATGGGTTTAGAATCCTTACCTTTGTCACTTCTTTGCTCAACACTCTTTGATGATTCTCCTACTTCAGTGCTGTTGTATGCAAGTCCTGATGTATCATGGGTAGATCTTGGAAATTTCATCAACTATTCAAAGTACTTGATGGCTTCACTTGATTTGTTGAGATTCTCTGCTACCTCTTTTTCTCTATTCAATTCATTCACCAGTTCTTCATTCCACATCTTCAAAGTAGAGATCTCAATATCTTTCATATTGAGTTCATGATGAAGGTTCATCATTTGGGCAAGTGTATCCATCTGCATGTTTGAAATCCTTATTAATTCAGTACATTTTTCTTCAAGTCTATTTGTAAGATTTATTTTGTCATCTTCCATCATGACTCTATCCTCAACTGCTCTTTTCTTTTGTTTAGTGATTTCACATAGCATTATGGCTTGCGATTTATGTTCCATCTTGAGAGATCTTATCTCTTCTACTTGAACTTTGTTTGTCTCCATGAGTTCTACTGTTGCTGCATCAAACTCTTTAGTGTCTCCATTGACAAATAGTTTTGTGGTATCTATCTCCTTATAGTTTGTATCATTTTCAGCTAAGGCTATATCATT
The DNA here is from genome assembly GCA_028749045.1 of Cupressus sempervirens. Lineage (NCBI taxonomy): Eukaryota > Viridiplantae > Streptophyta > Pinopsida > Cupressales > Cupressaceae > Cupressus > Cupressus sempervirens. Next base: position 272,385,079 of record CM053785.1, read on the forward strand.
CCTTCTTTTCAAGGATTTTCTCAGTTCCTCCCTTTCTTCCTCTACTTTGTGTAGAGCTAGTTGCACATCAATCACTTGATTGTCAATAATTTTTCTAGGTTTGAAGACTTCCATATTCAAACCTTTTTCACCAAGCTGTTAGACTTCTCCTTGTGAGAACCTTGCAACTCTGATACCAATTGTTGAAATATATTAATGGAAAGAATGCTTCTGAGAGGGGGGGGGGGGGTGTTGAATCAGAAGTACTAGCTTTTCACCTATTTTTCTCAAATCCTTAATAACATAATATTGTAATGTACATGTATGCATATAAACATTAAGTAATTATGAAAAACACATGTGCATCACCACATAACACTTGAAATTTTGATAACCCAGAAACCCTATAGGAATAAGAAGGTAAAACTGGGGTGGGGATGATACCCACAAAATTACTGCAGCAATAATGTTTAACCACTTTTGATGGTCTGCCTTGTTAAAGGCTTTACACTGTATCACCTGGTTAAAGGATTTACAAACACTTTACATGAAGTGTTACCCTATTAAAGGATTTAATCACCTATTTAAAGGATCTACAAAATAGCTATTAAGCTAACCTATCACCATAGGATTTCCTTTCTAATAGAGTTTCTAGAGAGTATTAGGTATAATAAACCTGATAGCTTACAATCTTTTGATTGCTAAATACAGGCACTTGATCTACTTTCTCTGATCTTGATCCTTTGAGATCTGATACTCTTCACTCTCAAATAGTTTCTCCTATACATCCTCATCTATTCACATATACAATCAGACTTAGTCTTCTTTATAAAGACATTTGAAGACTTAGGGTTAGATGTGGATCTATGATCCATATTGAATCTCTATTTCCTACGCATTCCTTGCCATTTTATTATTGGTTGCATGCCTTCTCCATTTTTCTTATTGGCTGCATGTAGATTGCATAGGAAATACAAAAGATTTGATCTTATCATTTTAATCCTTTGAGATTTGTCATATGTCAGCCATGAAAATAGTTTACATTTGAATTTGTAAAGTTACAAACTCATATGTGCATTCTATGTTGCTAGGCACTTACTGGTCCCTAATGCTTGACACTTATAAGAAACTAGTTTACTCAGCTCCTGTTGTATTTTTGTATTGCTCGGCATCGTCTATGACTCGACACTCAAATATCACTTAGTACTTGTATAACACTCAACACCTAAAGTCATTTGGCACTTGATCTTCACTCAGCAATTGATCTTCACTCGGCACCTGTTGATTTTTCTGACTCAGTGCATATTGTGGCTCGGCATACATAGTGTGCTCGGCTCCAATGTAGAAAATGGTTAAGTGTAGTGGCACTCAAATGTCAAAACCATTTTGAGGCTATCATGAACAAGCAAATTAACCACTATGTTTGCCTTGTCAATTAGAAAAATTATTTTGCCACCAACCAGAAGTAGCATTAACATAGTCTTATGTGTCTCTCCTCCTTGTTTCCAAAGTTCCATCTAATCCACCTCCTATTTGGGCATGAAAAGCTCTCTCATTACTATCAATGAGAACCAACAATTTCTTTGCAAACTATATTGCCAAAGCTTGTAATCTGGTAGGCTCCACATTACGAGTAATAATGTACCTTATTGACTAGTCCTAGCTCACATGACCTTCTTCTACAATCATCATCTTACTCACCATGCTATGTATTTGTGCTTCAAAAAGCTCAAACATGGTTGTAAGCTAATCTAAGCAAAGGGAACCATAAACTGAGGAATACATGAATAGGTAAGTTCTCGGAGCTTCTTCATGGATTTTTAACTTCAACATATCTAGTACACAATCCCTTTCTTGAATAAGCTTCCAACCATCAAGACTTCAAATGACTTTGTATGCCTTTTTCCAATCACCATTACTTAATGCTTGCAACCATAACATGATCACAAACATTCTCAAGAGGACTAGTGAATGTTTGCTTCTCATTTATTTCTAGTATACATCGCAATGGCTTACTTATCACCTTTCTTCAAACATCATGTGCATTTGCAGCCATATTTGGCACCTCCAAAAGCATTGCACAAATTAGATGAACAACTTCAAGTAATTCATGATTGATATGCATGCAGTCAGGCATTTGTCTCCATGGTGGCTCCCCTGCATGTCACAGGTTGCTTCTCCAATGATTGTCGACTATCCTTTGCCTTCTTTAATTTATTATCATCTTGAATTTTTGAAATGTACTCATTCATTACCACAATGTGTGCTCGCAAAACTGTAGAATCAATACCTTGAGAGAAGACTTTTTCTTTCAAAGGGGAGCTAGAGCAGAAAATAATGCACTTGGCCTTGGCACCATATTCTAGGGTACCAATAGTCTTTTGTATGTCTCTTAGATCAGAACTAACACAAAGAACCATTAGAAGGACCAACAATAACTTGAATATCTCATTGTGACAAGGACCTCTAGTATTCTACATATAGTACACTGCTTCTAGTCAACATCATATAGAATCACCATTTGATATCTTCCAGGTTTAGCCATTAACACTTCCATACTCATATATTTTCTCCATTTCAGTTTGGATGATGATAGCTTCCTAATATTGATGAAAATAATTCTCAATTTTCTATTCAAGGGCAATCACAAATTCACTCAATGATTTACAAAATTTCACATGCCAGCAGTTCCATTAAATCAACATTTACTAAATCATTTAAGGGCATTAAAGAGTTCAATCAGTCAATTGGCTTCTTCCACTTCCATTCGCCAAATGGGAACTACCAAGTACTCTGTTTGGAAGAATTTGTATAACCACTCCGAGGGTTGTTGCATTCATAGTTGTGGCAAGCTAAATTCTTTTTATAATTTATATAACCATGCCCTAGGCATTCACATTCCCCTTGATGAAGCTTTGGTTTAAGTTGAATCTCATCGCATAGTAGGCATTGACTATTTTTGGCAAAGTTCATAAAATCACACTTTGGGCATTGCCAATCTCCTCTCAACTTTGCAATATCATCTTGTCCCAACTTTTTTCAAGGAAAAGGTTGAGATTTTTTCACTTTTGATGTAGGCCTCGCAAAGGTAGGCTTGGGGAAATCTGGATCAAGTGGAGTTATAGATAATTCAACTACCTACTTTAATAATTTGCGATCAGATGCTTTCACATTTTTTCTCATTTGTATCTTGTGTTTAGAAGAACCAATTAGACGATGGTATGCACGAGTCATTAAAACTTGCATCACATCTATTGTGCATCTAGTGTCCTCTATGCACACCATTACATAAACTTTCTCACAAGAAGCTCTTAGAGTACATGCACTACACAAATTTTATTATATTCTTCTTTTTTGTATTCCAATGTGTGCGCAGTCCCTTACTTTCAAATGGAGTTAAAATTCTATGTGTATATTGCACATTGTATGGTGACTTAAAATATTGTAACACTACCCCTATAAAAACTCCTCTGACCCCATGTCCATATCTATGCAATCAGATGAAATTAGTCAAACCCCAAAGTGGGTACAACTAAAATAAATTTTCATTTCCAAACAACTGAATCTCAAACTGGCCTACTAAAGATCCAACATTGATTGGATTCAAATTCGATCAATGCCCTATTGTTAAAAAAAAAAATTTATCGCTAATCTGCAAACATTTGATTTTTGGATAACAGGGCTTGTCTGTTGCCCTTAAAAACTAACCCAAATAGATAACTAGGCTCTAAAATCAACAATATTGAATCTCTGTACCTTGTCAAATCTTGTCTCATGACAACATCAAGGTCAAAAGATATCAACTGCACATAAACATGTCAGAAAACAACAGAACACATTCAGAATTGACTTTGAAAATTGGGCAAATTGACAATTGGGAGAACAAAAAATGGGGCATTTGTTCAGTGTCATGAGGCAAGTGTGAATCTATGATTTGGGCTCATGATGAATAACATGACACAAAAGGCAAGCGGTTAAAGTGGCCTACTCAGAATTTGTGGATTGAAAGCACTAACATAGAAGCATTTTTCTACAAATGGAATTGACCTAGGAAATTGTGCAGATGGATTGGTGAAGACTTCAAAATTGGCACACTTGAAGTATTTTCATATTAAAATGTAATGGTGCAATCCATTCAATCTCATCTATCATGGATTTTGAGATATGACATCATGAACGAGGGTTCCAAAAAATTTGCACTTCTTGACACCAGTAAGAGGTCAAAAATTGCATTTGGAATTGTGTTTGAGAACTGATCAAATGGATTTTTCATAAGCTCAAAATTGAAACATAGCTAATCTCTGACCTCTAAAATGCAATGCAAAAGCAATTTCAGAATTTTGGGTAACTGGGTCAAAATTATAACAAGTCAAATAGGGCTTCCTAGAATTCAGAGCAAATTGCAATAGCATGACATGAATAAATGACCAACTTTGAGGGATTCAAAACCTAGTCACATGGATTCAAAACAACTCAAAATCTAAAATATAGATTCTCTAGTATGGACACTAAATACTCCCAAAACAGCGAGTCATGAAATGTTACTGGGTGTGAGATATTCACATGAAAACATGGCCTCCTATCATTGTTTGACACGTGAAAACGTAGATTTAACAATTGCTCAAAATTGGACTTCACGAAGTAGCTCAAAATGGCAATTTATCATCATGGAACACATATACATATTGAATGCAAGGTGTTAGAAACATTAAACACCTCTTATGCTTCAAATGGGTAGTCGGGTACATATGCATTTAAAAGCACTCATGGGGCTTGATTTTCTCAATGGTACTCAAAATTAGGGCTTTGATTTTGCATCCCAATAGTGGTTTTTTCTGGGGATGCTTGTCCCTTGTGGGGATGACAAGGATGTAGATCTCTAGAAGAAGCAGACCATTCCCCAAACAACAAAATCTTCTCTTGAATAGCTTTATTGAAAGAAAAGCTACTCCTACTATGTACAAATGATGGCCCTAGGCCATCGAAACTTGTCAATTTTTTTTACCTCTGTCATAAATATGATTCACATTCCTTTCATCATGAGGTAAGCTAACATTATTACTCATATTAGTTTAACCAATTTCTTCAATTGATAAAACAAAATCATTGCCATCATTTTCATAGTGCACATAAAAACTTGACATAACTTCAACCTCTTGCTCACTATGAAAAATAACATCAGCATGCTCATGAACATCAACATCAAACTAAAACTAATCTTTATAAACTGATTCATGAACATCATCAAATAGAAATATAAAGGCCTTATATTCAACTTCATCAAATAAATCATGCATGCTATCAGTCTCGAATATGAAAGCTTCATACTCAATTTGGGGAAAAAGATCACACATACCTTTAAATTGTATATCCTTGTGCATAGCCAAATGGTACTCAAAAGAGAAATCAAATTTTTACTCACACGTGTCATCAGTCAAAATTTGAAACTAATCCAGGATCTTCAAATGGTTCTTTAAAATCAACAAGCGAATCTGCCATCATAATAGAATATCCATCATAAAACTCATTACAAGGTGCATGCTGATTTTCAACAACTTCTTCATCAAACACCTTGTTATCAATATCATGAGATTCAACATCATTATCATCATTACTATCAAACATGGAAGAAAAGAAATATGACCTCTTACAACAGTAAGATAAGGTATCATCATTAAACTCATTCTCAATTAAATTTGAAACTTCCATGTGCTCTTCAAACAACGGATTGATAACTCCATGCAATAAACCTCTTTGAAAATTTTGACAAAAATTGGGCTAATCATCATTAGGATCTTCATCATATAAAGTGTTATTATACAATTTAAACTCACTACCCATTTCATCTTCATGGAGACTTTTCGAATGTGAAGAAAAATAAAAACTATATGAAGACTCAACATCCACTCCATCAACAAAGCATGTAGAAATTAAATCAATTTTATTCTCATTGTCTTCATCAAGGTGATTCAAATGTCTTGCAAACCAATTATCTTTAGGTGTTGATGCATTAACCTCAGAATCATTTCTATACTCTTGGCTACTACTTCATGCATCTTCAAGACACTCATCTACACAATTAGGCAATCCATCCTCATAAATAATCCATTTATCTTCATATTGAGTAGACAAATCTTCTTCACAACCTTCAACCTCAAGCTGACTTGTATAACTTTGAAATAGGGCATTGCTTTTAGATTTAGAAAAAGAACTTATACCTTTACTTTCATAAGAGTACTTGCTTCTGTCATTGCTTTCTTCTTCCCAATTTGCATCTAATTCACATGAAGATGAACACGTAATATCATTTTCCTCACTTTGATTTGAGTAACCACTCTCATCATCTACTTCATATGATGCCTCTTTATTATATACCAGATCAGCAACATTATTCACATCACTTGAAACACAATTTTTAGCTTCTTCATTTATATAAAACTAAAATGAATGCCTTGCAACTTCATGATTAATTAAATTCTCAACACAAAGAAAATCATCAATTGGAGAAGTGATAACTGAAATTAAATCTTCTACATATAACTTAACAAGTGAATCAACCTTAACATCTATTGCTGAAGTATTGCAAACATATGTACTCTGTTCGGCAAGAACAAGATCATCTCTCCTTTGGGACAAAGAGACTCCAACTTCAACATCACTTGTTTTTTATTTTGAATTTTCAATAAGATTATCTACAATAGGAGGGGTACCTATTTTCTGATCTGAAATTAAACACTCCTTTTGACATTGATTTTTTCTTTGCACCTCATTTTACTGGATAATATTCCTAGAGAAGTGACTCTGGGTTAATCGGTGTTTTGTGTTGTTTTCAATCTCTATTGCCATCATGAATTCCTGGTCCAAATTCTTAGGCTCTTTATCTCTTAATAGGTAACTCATTTTTTTATCAAATACATTAAGATAAACAACTAGAGACACTTGATCATCCGGCTTATAACTTTCAACAATGTTGTTCAAAACTTTTGCAAATATGATATTAAATTTAGGAACTAACTCACCATTCTTGATTTGGATTTTCAAGAAATTATCAAAATAGTTAGAGATGCTTACTCTTTCCCTGAATTGCTTCATGAAGGCTAAAATTAATTCATCCCAAGATGAAATTGAACATGCAAGTAGAAAGGAAAACCAATCCCTGGCATCATTTTCTAAAGTTTGAACAAACAATTTCATAAGAATGTCTTCATGAGAAATTTAAAAATCACCAACCAAATCAATGAACATCTAAACATGATGATTGGCTGAATTTGCATGGTTCCCATTGAACTTAGGTAAATACTTTCTGAGATTATATAGCATAGTATTTAGGAAACCATGAATGTCATCAAAAACTAATGGCATATACTACTTGGTAGAAATAGATCTATAATTCTCACTAACCGGCTACATATTTGATGAAAAGAAACTTGACATTCTTCAAACTTAAAAATCATTCACTGTTATTTTTAGAATTCATTACTTGTAGTATATCTAAAATTCTTTCTACCAATTCAAAAAATTGAACATACTTCAAAATGTAAAAACGCTTTTGCTAAATCTATCTCTCACAAAGTATGTTGAAATGTACCAAACCAATCTCCTACTTAATGTTGAAGACCATTTGATGGAGAATCTTTTGTAAAGCTTACTTTCATGGAAATGAAATCACATAAAAGTGAAAAATACCTTTCAATATGGATGCCTACAACTACTTCAATGTTGCAAATAATAGCAGATTTAGATCTTATCTGGATTTAGTAACCTTTGCACCACATCTCATACAACTCTTTCAACCATTGTCAAGAATCTTGAGATATATACTTCAAATCTGCATTTCAATTATTGTTTCCATCATGATACCTTCACATTCACAATGCACTGGTATAGAGATATGACTTTGAGTCACCACTCACTTAGTGAGAAAAGATTTATCAAACCTGCAAAACATAACAAGTTGATCCAGAATTTACAACAGGTATTTGAAAACTTTATTCAGCAACATGGGAATTTCACACTCTTGAAAAAGTGAAAGAACATTGACATTAACTCTGAATTCTAATAGCAACATATAAATTTTTTTAAATGACCTCAATGTAACAATCATTGTAACCCTTTTAAAACTACTTCTATCAGGAATAAGGCACTAGGAGACATGAAATGTCAATAGAGAAATGGAAAGCACCTCATAACCTTGTTGTTGTAGAAAATTCTTCCTATTGCATTGAATACTTTTAAAATTCTCAAGGTTTGTCTATCACACAGATTCAGAAAATGCTATTTGTTGTCTAAGGACTAAAATATTCAATTAACACCAGAGATTCTTGTCCTTGCAAAAAATGTATTGCCATATTATCTTCCTAGCAAAGTCACCATTTTGTTGGTATTTTGAAATGCTATAGGTTTCAAATTACCTCGATGAGAACAAGACACATCTAGGGGTAGTTAACTCCCATCTTTAACATATCCTTTCAAACATCAGGCCAACTATAAGGCTTGACCCTTCTTCTACTTTAGGCTATGCAAAACCTAGGTGAGTGGACCTCAAATTCAATTAATATGGTACCAGTGCAAAAACATATTCTTGAATCTATTAAGTACATTTAACCCTTATTTCTCCTAATGAATTATGCAATAACATACATCTACAATAGCTAAATGAAAATCTATGAAATGCACAAGCTGAGTGAGGGCATCCTTTTCAGCTCTTCAGCATAAAGGGAAATACAATTGATTAGTAATGTTGAATTCAGAAAAACCCCAAATATGTAGCAGTAAGAACAAATTTATCCTGTATCTGATCAATGCCTTATCTATTAGGCAATTCCATGAATATAATGCATGCATCTATGATATCAATGACATATCTCATACAACAAGACATCAGATCTATCCTATCACTTTGTGAATCAAACATCGGTGTTTATTTAGAACTCATTCTCATGAAATATCCTTCTCAAATAATTAGCAACCCTATCAAACACATCAAGAATTTACTTGGTCCTTTGTTCCAATAGCAAAGCATATCTAACATACAACCTTAAAGGGATGCAAATGAGTCTCAATTATTTGTTCCTAGACTACATAAGATTGTAGATTACTAAGATAGGAGATGAGAATCAGAATGGAACTAAAGAAGTTTTGGCTAATTTTTATTCATTTCTTTGAAACAATACATTGAAATGTATGAAATCAGAACATAAAAATACCTAATAGATATAAACTTTCTATGTTATCTTCACTACTGTTGTTCATACAAGAGAATTATGCTGAAGAATGTGGTGTCATAGTAATGGGAACACATCAAGAATGGAACCCTGGTTTCATAGATCCAAGTAAACTCTAGATTGGAACACACATGGTATCACAAAAATGAGTCATTTTTTCTCCCAAAAGCTAGAACCATTACAATGAGAAAAAAAGAGAATGATATAGATGAAAGAATTCTCGAATCTATTCTACATCTGACATGTGTCCACTTGAAATTTTGTCTCCTAGTAGTGAAAATAATCTCTCTAATCTCTCTCTACAATTTGTGAATCAAATCCTCCATCATCATTGAAAATTGGAGCCAAATTATACTGAAAAGGCACAATATTCTTAGAATTAACCCAAAAAATCTTTTACCATGTGTTTTTACCATCCCTGTAATTACATTTTCAAATTTCATCAGTTTCTTTAAGAAGGCCCAAAATTTACATTTTTTCCTATAGCTCAAAGTAGTGAGCACCTATGCAAAAACAAACTCCATGATCAAAAAATTCATCTTCTCTCAGTTTCGGCAATATATAATATTGCTATATTGGCATATCTGAAGCACCTTGAATCTTGATTTGAAAAGTCAGCTCCTATTAGGCTTCTTACAACATATTTGAAAAAAATTGATCTTTTATAAAGTCTAAACTACAGGATAAAATCCAAATACATTTAAAAACTTGCATGTTCAGCCAAGGGAGAAAATTTTTAAAAATATATTTCCTAAAACTATTTGAATTTTCCCTCATAGATTCCATCTAGATTAAACTTGGTTTGACCACCCTCGCCATGTGTCAACATTAGATTAGCTCATTTCTTGCATAGTCATCAAACCCCTCCAATTAACCACCATGTGGCATAATCTCATTGGTCCTCTATTTAACCATGTCACTATGCCATGTCACCATGCCATGTTATCAGTCACTATGTTGCTATTTGTGTCAAGATTTTCCCATGTCATCAGTGACATAGCGACCTTGTGACACATGTCATCCTCTGCCACATTAGTGCCTCAAGAAGCATGCCACATTTGAAACCTCTACCACATGTTTGTTCCTGACTCATCCACCTCACTTCCATCTCATTACCACATATCAAATTTTGATTGGTTCACCATGTCACTATGTTAATGGTCATGCATCTTTATCTTGGTAACATAGCAACAGCTGTCAGATGTGCCACGTCTTGCCATCCTATGCATCATGAGATATGCTTGCCATATAGTGCCACTTGTCCTTTTGTAGTTGGTCAAAATTCCACATCATCCCTAAGTCACTACACACATTGCTAGGCTGCTACTTGTCTTTATCTAATTCACCACATCACCTAGATAGAACCCATGACCTTCTTGCTAGATTTCAAGGTTTTACGACAAGTCATTATGTTGCTACTGGAAAACCTCACTATTTTCTGGTGGCAACATAGTGCCTTGCCAACTTTTTCAATTTTTCTGGTGATACCATCAATGCTCCAATTTGTTCATTGGTTGAAAATTTAAATTTTAACCTCCATGTTAGCTGGCTGGGACCCACACACACGAGTAGCTACTTTCAAAAGGCATTGTCCTTAAGACATTATGTGTACTATGCGAGATAGTATTTAAATACATAAAATGTGGCCATAGAAGCAATGTGGGACTAAAGTCTATAGCTTGAATTGATTTGAATTTCTAGGCTATAGCTTTTCAAATCACATTCACATTCTGAACATGCTCTTTAAAAATGACATCTGATAATTACCATAATTCCATCTCTAAGTGATGAAGCTGGTTCCTTGTATCTTGCAATAGTTCTACGCAATCTTCAAACTTGGTAATATATGGATTTTCTCTTCTCAAATTTTTGATGACATGAGAAGCTTGTTTCACTTCCATATTAGACTAACAAACATCCATCATATGAAACTTGGTTAAATTTGCCTACAAAGTCCTATGAGCTTTTGACAATGATTAAATGCAAAAGTCTCTATGTAAGCAATTGAGGAATTATTACATGCCTTAATTATTATATTAGAAGAGACACCCCAAGCTCCATTAAATGCCACAAACACTAATACACAAAATAGGGCAGTTTCAAAGAGCAACATGCTTAGATTCAAGAATTATATTGATTATATTAAGTAGAAATTAGGTATGAAACAAACCATGAAACTTCTAGCCAGTCATTTTTCTTCTATTGTCTTCAGTCAATTTCTTTGGTCTTGTCTAAGAATTGACTATTTCAAATGTATTGTCTACTTCCCCCTATACTACTGGTCATTCCTTTATGTCTCCTTAAGTTGTTCCTTATCTACACCATGCTTCTTTACGTGAATGTGGATGCCTCCTATGAAATTAGTATGGACCCCTGCCACTAGCATTACGTGCACTCATATAGGTTGATCGAGCAGAATAACCACTCTGTCTACCTTGCCCATTAAAAATATCATTTTGCCACTAACCAAAAGCAACACTAGCATATTCTTGTGTGTCTCTCCTCTTGGTTACTAGAGGTCCCTCTAATCCACCTCCATTTTGGGCATCAAAATCTCTCTCATTACTGTCAATGAGAACCAACAATTTCTTTGCAAATTGTATTGCCAAAGCTTGTAATCTGGTAGGCTCCACATTATGAGTAACAATGCACCTTGTTGGCTAGTCCCAGCTCACATGAAGTTCTTCTACAATCATCATCTTACTCACCATGCTATGTACTTGTGCTTTAGAAAGCTCAAACATGGTTGTAAGATGATCTAAGTTGAGGGAACCATAACATGAAGAATACATGAATAGGTAGGTTCTCAGAGCTTCTTCACAAATTTTTGACTTCAACATATCTAGTACACTATCCCTATCCCTTTCTTGAATAAGCTTCCAAGCATCAAGACTTTCAATGGTTTTCTATGCTTTTTCCCAATCACCCTTTCTCAATGTTTGAGTTGCAGCCACATCATGATCATAGACATTCTAAGGAGTACTAATGAATGTTTGCTTCTCATTTATTTCTAGTATACGTTGAAATTTCTTACTTATCACCTTTCTTCTAACATCATGTGCATTTGCAACCATATTTGGCACCTCCAAAAGTATCACACAAATCAGATGAATAGCTTCAAGTAATTCAAGATTGATATGCATGTTGTAAGGTATTTGCTTCCATGTTGGCTCCCTTGCATGTTGTAGATTACTTCTCTAGTGATTTTTGGCTATCCTCTACCTTCTTTAATTTATTATCCATTTAAAGTTTTGAAATGTACTCATTCATTGCTACAATGAACGCTCCCAAAATTGTAGAATCAATGCATTAAGAGAAGACTTTTTCTTTCAAAGGGGAGCTAGAGCAGTAGACAATGCACTTGGCCTTGGCACCATATTCTAGGGTACCAATAGTCTTGTGTATGTCTGTTGGATCAAGACTAGCACAAAGAACCATTAGAAGAACCAACAATAATCTAAATATCTCATCATGATAGGAACCTTTGCTATTCTACATATAGTACACTACTTCTAGTCAATATCATACAGAATCACCATTTGTTTTCTTCTAGGTTTAGCTATTGACAGTTCCATACTCATCTATTTTCTCCATTTTGGTTTGGATGATGATAGCTTCCTAATATTGAACAAAATTTCATATGCCAATAGTTCCATTAAATCAGCATCAACAAAACCATTTAAGGGCATTGAAGAGTTCAATCAATGAATTGGCTTCTTCCACTTCCATTCGACAAATGGGAATTGCTGAGTACTCCATTTGGAAGAATTTGTATAACCATGCCAAGGGTTGTTGCATTCATACCTATGGCAACCTAAATTATTTTTATAATTTATATAACCATGCCCTAGCCATTCCCATTCCCCTTGATGCAGCTTTGGTTTAGGTCCAATCTCATTGCATAGTAGGCATTGACTATTTTTGGCAAAGTTCATGAAATCACACCTTGGGCATTTGCCAATCTCCTCTCAACTTTGCAATATCATCCCATCCCAACTTTTTTCAATGAAAAGGCTGAGATTTTCTCACTTTGGATGCAGGCCCCACATAGGTAGGCTTGGGGACATCTAGATCAAGTGTAGTTGCAAATAATTCAACTACCTACTTTAATAATTTGTGAGCAAATGCTTTCACATTTTTTCTCATTTGTATCTTGTGTTTAGAAGAACTGATTAGATGATGGTATGCACAAGTCATTAAAACCTACATCACATCTACTATGCATCCAGTGTCCTCTCTGCATGGCATTACATAATCCTACTCACAAGAAGCTCTTAGAGTGCATGCACTACACACATTTGATTATGTTCTTCTTTTTTGTATTCTAATGTGTGCATAGTCCCTTACTTTCAAATGGAGTTAGAATGCTATATGTATATTTCACATTGTATGGAAACTTAAAATATTGTAACACGTCCCCTTTAAAAACTCCTCTAGCCCCATGTCCATATCTATGTAATCAGATGAAATTAGTCAGACCCCAAAGCGGGTCCAACTAAAAACAATTTTCATTTCCAAATAACTAAATTCTCAAACTGACCTACTGAACATTTTACATTAACTAGATTCAAATTTGATCAATGCTCTGCCATTAAAAATTCATTTTATCATTAATCTACAAACTTGTGATTTTCAGCTAATAGGGCCTATCGGTTGCCTTTAAAAATTGACCCAAATAGATGATTGGGCTCTGAAATCAACAACATTGAATCTCTATCCCACATGCTTTTACCTCATTGAATCTCATCTCATGAAAACATCAAGGTCAAAAGATATTGACTGTCAAAGTTGCTTAATTAAAATCACCTACACATAAACATTGCAGAAAACAACAAACCACGTTTGAAATTGACTTTGAAAACTAGGCAAATTTACATTTGGGAGAATGAAAGCTAGGGAATTTTTTCACTATCATGAGGGCAGTGTGAATCTATGATTTGGGCTCATGAAAAATAACAGGAAACAAATGGTGAGCAGTCAAAGTGGACTACTCAGAATTTGCAGATTGAAAGCACTAACATAGAAGCATATTTTGCAAATGGAATTGACCTAGAAATGTGTGTAGACATATTCGTTAAGACTTGAAAATTGGTACACTTGAAGTATGTTTCAATTAAAATGTATTGGTACAATCCATTCAATCTCATCTATCACAAATTTTGAGATATGATATCACGAACAGGGGTTCTAACAAATCTGCACTTCTTGACACCAATAAAAATTTAGAAATTGCATTTGGAATTGTGTTTGAAAACTGATCAAATGAATTTAGCATAAGCTCAAAATTGAAATGTAACAAGTCTCTGACCTATAAAATGCAATGCAAAATGAATTTCATCATTTTGGTCAACTGGGTCAAAATTATAACAAGTCAAATAGAGCTTCATAGAATTTAGAACAAATTGCATTATCATGACATCAATAAATGACTGACTTTGAGGGATTCAAAATGACTCAAAATCTAAAAAATAGGTTCTCTGGTATGGACACTAAACACTCCCAAAGTAGTGAGTTACGAAATGTTATTTGGTGTGAGGTATTCACAAGAAAATATGGCCTCTTATCGCTGTTTGACATAGGCAAAAATAGAGATTTAACAACTGCTCAAAACAGGACTTCACAAAATAGCTCGAAATGGCAATTTATCATCATGGAACACATAGACATACTGAATGCAAGGTGTTAGAAAAATTAAACATCTCTTATGCTTCAAATGGGCAGCCCGATACATAATCATTTAAAAGCGCTCATGGGGCTTGATTTTCTCAATGGTACCCAAAATCAAGGCTTCGATTTTGAGTCCCAACATAAGTGATAAAAATCTACCTATTGTTGTTGATGTTAAAAATGTACATAAAATGACAAAAAAAATGTTCAATGATGGCAGGAGATGGAAGAGGATTTATAAGAGGTGTTTAAATAATGGTAGGAAATGGGGAAGGATCTATAAGCATGTTGGATTAAAGAGGGATGATAGTTATAACACATGGAAGAGGAGTGGTAAGTTTAGGAGATGGATAGGTTTTAGCATGCTAGCAACTTCACATGATGTAATTAGCTGAGATGTCCTTGTCAACTTAACTTAGACGTGAATACTCTATTGGCTTCCTTGTAAGACTTCTTAGAGATTGGGTGTTCATTGTAAAACAATTAAGAAACCACATTTAGGGAACTTTGTGTAATTAGTATCATACCAAGTAAGAAACAATATTTCAAAGCCACTATATTATTGTACTTTTAGGAATATTTAAAAAATCTCTACCTTGGGTGTTCTTGCTCCTAGCTACATGCCTCTAGCAGAATGAGTACTCTATGGTGTTCTCATACCGTTTGCAGCACCCTCTATTGCATATTGTTCACATATAAATCTAGAGTGCTCTATAATTTTTTATTTTTTTACTTTTATGATATTTTGATGATTAAATAATCAAGACTCATGAGGTTCATTAGATGGGGTTTGGATAATGCTAGGAGCAAGAGATGTGGATGGGAATTGGATGGATTTGATGAATGTGAGGGTTTCAATGATGGTACGAGATGGAAGATGATTATAAGAAGGGTTAAATAAAGGTAGGAAATGGAGGAGGATCTATAAGCAAGTTAGATGAAAGAGGGATGATAGTTATGGGACATGAAAGAGGAACAATGAGTGTGGGAGATGGAAAGGTTTAAGTGTGCTAGCAACTTCACATGATGTAATCAGATGAGATGTCTTTGTCAACTTAACTTGGACATGGCTATTATATTGTCTTCCTTGTAAGACTTCTTATAGAGTGGGTGTTCATTATAAAATAATTAAGAAACAACATTTAGGGAACTTTGTGCTATTAGTGTCATACCGATTAAGAAACAACATTTCAAAGAAAATGAATTATTGTACTTTTAAGAATATTTAAAAATTTTAACCTCAGGTGTTCTTTCTCCTAGCCTCACACCTCTAGTAGATTGAGTACTCTGTGGTGTTCTTGTAACACTTGCTACACCCTACATTGCATATTATTCAAATATCAATCTAGAGTGTTGTATAAATGTTTTATTTAATTTACTTTTATGATATTTAGATGATTATATAATATCATGTCAAGACTCAAAGAAAAAAACCTGTGTCTCTTGTTCACCAAAGACCATCATCATCAAATCATTCATGAGTGTGAAATCACCACCTCCATATGAATAACACTTGTATGTGCACAATGTATACATGGATGAGATGACACTCCATCCAAAGATGACTCAATATCCATCCCATCACACATGTGTTAACAACTAAAATAAAAATGTTGATTGGGACTCAAAGACTGTAATGATGGATGTGATGACCATGTAGGTGACACAAACAAGGATTAAACTAATGGTGTAGGTGAGACAAGCAGGGATGCAACTGGTGGTGTAGGTGAAGCTAATGGAGCTGTCATAGTTTGTGATGACCCTAAAGGCACATCTAATAATGGTGGAGTTGTCATAGGTGATGATGATGGAGATGCCACAGGCGGTGATGACCCTAAGGTCACATCTAATGATGGTCAAGGTGTCATAGGTGAAGGAAAACCACCTAACTGTGAGCCATGCTCAATGATAACATCTATTAATGATGTAACTATATGAAGAGTCTATAAATAAATAGACTCCTTTAAAATTGATGGGAGCACAACATGAGGCACGATTTCTTGTGATGTACTCTTCTCTCATGTTGCAATACCACCCTATGAGCCCAGGTCTATCATCCGCATAGCCTCTCCCTCTACTATAGAACTCATGGATGTCAAAGTAATTTGGCTTCTCCCCAAGGATGAACTCACAATACAACTTTCTAAAAAAATATAAAGGAACCTCATAATTATTACATGGTGGTAGGTCAAATACCATATATCACCTACACCAAAAACATTATCTCATCCTAGTATGAGTGCACCAATAAATAGGAAAAGTTTTGGTTGTGTGTAATAGGGAGTTGCTAGATATAGGATCATTGAAAAGAAAAAATATAGTACTTTTCTTTATGTCTATATCTTTCACTTGCTGATATGATAACCCATTGACATAAAATGCATGATGTCTAGCCCTCCATGACCCCATTTTGTAACCTCTCTAGATACCTCATTCACATTTTGGGCCATTTTTTCAAGTGTATTCGCTAGGGTTTAGTGGTGAGAAAGTGTAGATGACTACAACCTATTGACCATTTGGGTAATGTAAGCACTATTTTGTGTAAGATAGTTTATGAGGTCCTCTTGTGTAGTATTTAAATGATGTAATGGTATGCAAAAATATTTTATAGGTGGTGGTGGTTGTTGACCAGGAACATTGACTGGAGGGTTTTGTGGTTGTGTCACTATAGGTGGAGGGTTTTGTGTTTTTTTCACAATGGGTGAAGTGTTTTGTAGCCGTGTCACTATGGGTGGAGGGTTTGATTGTGCTAAAGGTGGTCTTTTGCCTCTCCTTGATTTTCTTGGATTCATTGATCCATTTGATATTAATTAAAAAATAAAAAATTACAAATCTTCTAAATTACAAAACCATATTACAAACTATGATGGAGAAATACATAACAATGAGGAGAGTGAAACCATACTTCATTTGTAGGGCACCATGGATAAAAATGTGAAAAAATCCCTCTTTTCCTTACAAATTTGATAGGGTTTTTTCTTCTTGCTCTCCAATCCATGCTACTACTATCATTTGAGGGTATCAAAATGCCCTAAAATGTGGGAAGAGAAAATACTTTGTGTTTCTTAAAACCTTATTGGCTTTTAGGAAACATAATTAAAAAAAACTTGATCAAGTTTTTAAATAAGATAAATTTAAAAACTTGATTGGGATTTAGAGAACCTGGTTGGGATTTTTCTAATTATAATGGCCAAGCTTGGATACCAAACCTGGTCTGCATTTAAATTTGAAATAACCCAATCAAGTTATTGAGATTTTTTTGTTGTTGTTGTTGGATGTCCACTTTTTTGTACATGAACTTGGTGCACTCACCCAAATAAGGTTGTTGAATTCAACAAAAATATGAGGGGCATTTTAAGTCACATGATTCCTATAAAACTTATACAATTTTAAAAATAGGCTCTATTGAAGGGGGAGGGAGAGACCTTTAACCTTAGCTTTCTCCACAAAATTGAAGAGCAAAGAGAAAAACTTGTAAGGAATTTTTTACTATCACACCTCCAGAGATAATTAAGCATCATAAATAAGTGAGAGTGGAGGAATTTATACCTTCAATCATAGCTAATATACTTGATGAGATCAACAACACAATCTTCTATAGACCTAATGCTTTCTACCTATTGAAACTATATTTTAGTCTATGAATTCTCTCACTTGACTATAGGAACCATTTAAAATCCTCCTTAAAGGACACCTTTGTATTGTGAGGGATTTGAACACACTCCTTTCTTAGACATGTCAATATAATCTTAGTCTCTAGGATAATCACAAAAGAAACACAAGAGAGATTACCATTATCTAAGGAAAGAAAAATCATCTAAGATATCTCTAGATTATAGCCTTTCATACCTTTTAGGAAGGTTTCCTTTCCTAGAGCTTAGCTTATTATTTCTACTCTACGTCCTCACCCAACTCAATTTGGTGGAGAATCCCACCCATCTTGGAGCTCTTACTAAAATGCATCACCACTCTTCTACTAAAAGCACAAAACTATCTTAAACTAGGAACTCTATAGTATAAAATGCACGAGAAGGCTAGCCACAAATAAAGAATGAATTTGCAATTTAGAATAATAGAGAAGGAAATACTTAAAAACTAGGGAAGATGAGGGAAAGAGATCATCTTAATCTACAATAAATGTCTAGTCACCTTTACTCCAAGATTGTGCAATCTTGTATGATCACCACATGGACCTCAGTAGGGATTCAATGATGATAACATATCTCCCTAGATTTTAATGTTATCACTACATTTTTCCATTATAGTAAGCCTATCCATAGAATGATTACTTTTTTGGTCTGTATTAAAATAAAACACATTGAATCCATGAAGGCAAGTAAATTTCTCATCTTATTTATGATATGCCCTCAATTCTAGCCAATGTTAGCAACATTATTCAAAATATTGATGATGTTGAGTGTATGCCTTTCAAAATTTCTTTTTTTGAATCATTTACCTATTAGCAAGTTCACACGATGGTATAGAATGAATATCAGCTATGTAGCATGTTTTTGACTCCAAATTGACCGTGAAGAAAACCAACACCTCCCCCTTATCATTCCTTATAAGGATGCCCCATCCAAAAAATCCAAGTTACCCATAGAAGAGCCATCAAAATTTAATCTGGGTAATGGGGTATACTAAAGTTTTTATTTATTTATTATGAATATGTTGTATTTTCTTTCCAAAAGTAATCAATTTTTTTTTTTGAATGGGAAAGGGTCCAAATAAATGACACATTTCATTATATCTTAAAAAAACACTCTAGTATTTTAATGTAATTTGTAGAAAATAATTGTTTCAAGATTTTAAAATGACTTGTAAAAAGAGTAATTGTTTGGATATTTTATATTTATTGGTAAAAATGAGTAAAAAATTATAGGATATAACATGAAAAAGGTGTTAGCATAATATAGAGTTTAGGTAGTTTGTGCCCATCCAACTATATGCTAGTTGGTAATTATCTAATTGTATAGATAATGAACCATATTAAATTCCACTCTTGTGTATTGAGTAGATTGTTTAACATTTTTGTGCTTACATTTGGTATTAGATCAGTGATAGACTACAGATGGTATAATGGATGATGTGATAGAGTTGGCCTTGTTGTGCAACACACTGAAGATTTTCCTATTGTGTGATGGTTGAGATTGTTGAGAGTGTTAGGAGTAAATGAATTGGCAATTTGTATAACAAAAGTTCCTCACATGTCTCCCATATTTCTAGAAATTCCTCATGTGACTCCCACACTTTCACTCAAATGACGATCATGCTATAGGGAGTGAAAACAATGAAGACATGAATGTAATAGGGATTGGTATGATTTAGAGATTAAAGTTGATACTGTGCAATAGAGTTTGGTATTATGGTGACAATGTGGAAGTAGGGTGGAAGATAGATTTTTAAGTCTTTCAACTATAATATTAATTTTGATGTCTCCACCATGTCTAATGCACCCATCATTGAATAAACAAACAAGAATGGATGAAATTTACTATGTGGTTTCTCTATAACTATTTTCTTGATCTTTTCTTTTACCTTCAAATTTTGCAATAGAAGACCATGAGTTTGTCAAATACAATAATTTAAGAGGAAATGTCTTATATCGTTTGCAAGTCATGTTCAATCGTTTCTCCATGGGTTGTTTGAACCAAGATCAAAAGCCTAATCAATATGCAGTAGTGAATGCAACAAAAGAGGGACTGGTATGTAAAGTTAAGAACACATACAAAGCTATAATTGACCAAATAATAGTGCATGGCCTTCTATAGTTTAAAACTACTCCTTGACTTTCCTTGATTATTTCTCATGAGATTGCAACATTATCAAATTCTCTTGAATTTTCATTGTTCATAATTATCTTTGGAAAGCATTTGTATTAGGTGAATGGGCACCATGCATAATTATTGTGGGTTTTTATGATTAAACAAAAAAAATCATGTTCTTCTTCCTAAGTACTTTGAAATGTTCTCAATAGGGTGTTGTTTGCACCATAGTCTACTACATGCTCCTATGTGTGTAAAGATAAATAAGGTTTGAGGAGTTTTGAGGGATTGGTGAGGGTTTTAATGCATGCTCAAATTTTTTAGGGAAATATAACTATATATCTATTTGAGAAATTATCATCATGGTTATTTAATAATTCTATTGATTGATTGCATCAACTCAGCCAAGTTTGAAGCCTTCTAGTAGCAACATGCTCTTTATAAATTTTGAGCATCAAAGTAGAGAACCTATAGTCTTAGGTGTTCATTTTAGTGCATTTTGGAGGAATGTAGTTGATTAGTGTATTGGTCCATCATTTATTCAAATTCACAATTGAATGGATACACATGATTCAAATAATGCTTATGTTTTCAACCTTTCTTTTCTATACATGACAAGGTCTTCAATGACCCATCTAATGATGACAATGTTAGGTTTAAAGAGATATAAATAATAATTGAATGTAAATATAACCATAATTAGAAAGGAATAAAGCACATAAAATAGAATAGAAGACACAAATATCTAATGTTGTTCACCTAATCCTTGGGCTACTTCTATCAAACAAGGAGTCTAATATTCTTATATCTAGTGATTACAAACTGATTACAATCTACAATCCCTTGCAACTCAATACTACTACAAGAAGATACAAATCATCATGCATTATAAAATCCACGACTCTAAGTCATTTTATACAAGATTTTTAACACTTTCCAATGTAGATCCACCTAAGGTTTTCCTATGATTTTTCTCACTCAAATTGACACCAATAAAACAAAATCAAATTTCAGGGTATTAGAATTAGAAATAGAGCTACTCACAACTATTACTAAGTCATCTAAGCTTTCAGGAAAGGAATGCAAAATTAAGAGAGGCCTAATTTCTTCATCAAATTTAACATTAATATAAGAAAACTAATTGGTAATTGTATTAAACATATTTATATGATAAATAATAGACCTAACTTCTACCATCTTCATATTAAACAAACAGTTCATAAGAAATACCTTATTTGAAGTGGAAGGCTATTCACACAATTTTACAAGGGTTTGCATCAATTATTTAGTCATCTTTTCTTTTGTAATATTAAATTTCATAAATTATGCCAAGCATAAATCAAAACGTTCAAGTGCCTTCCTATTCAAAATATCCCAATCCTCATCTGCCATATTTGGGTCCCTGTATTTTCCTCACAATGGAAGCCATAAATCCTTTTGATATAGATAGTCCTACATTTGTATTTCCATAGCTGAAATTTATGCCCATTAAACTTCTCAACTTTCACCTTACCCTCATCTTTCATTTCTCCCACTTAATTATAAGACTCCCACTAAACTATAAAATTCTCTTGCAAAGAATAACTAAAACAACCTCACTCTGATACCACTTGTTAGGATTAGAGAGATAAAAATAATAATTATATGCAAATATAACTAATATTAGAATTGAATAAAGAACATATAAGAGAACACAAGGCACATAGATTTAAAGTTGGTCACCTAATCCATGGCTTATGTCCACCAGAAAATGAGTCCAATGTTATTGAATTATGAAGTGATCACATCTTGATTAAAATATGCAATTCACTATAGCTCAATGTCACAACAAGAAGCTACTAATGTATCATACATTATAAAATTTGTAACCCTAAGCCATTTTATATATGTTTTTTTAACTTATTAAAAAATTAGAGCTATATTATTTCATCTTAACAAGTTAACCCTAAAAAATACTTGACGATTCAACTCAAAAATCCTTGATAAATTAACCAAATTATGAAAATTGCACAATACTTTCCAATCAGTCATCACATATCAACAGATAAGTCACCTCACAATAAAACCATTGGTGAGAGATTTACAATTTAGTGAATAGAAAAACATCATCTAGAGGTTGGTGATATTGAAGGATGGAGAAACTTCCATAATCTAAAGTTAGCTTCTCTCTTTGAGATGGTGCTTTGCATGAGAAACATTTTTTGTATTATTTTGTTTTTCTACTTTGTTTTTCTTTTTAATGCTAATAAACTTGAAAAGTAATTATTTTGTAAGTACAATTTTGGAGGCAAGTTTGGGATTCAATATTGCATTCAATATGAATTATTGCCAAGTGAGCTTCAGAATATTTGATTGAGAAGTATAACCTTCACAGTCACTAGACAATAATAGATATTAGTCACATCACTTACGGATCATTATTGAATAGTTCAAGAATTTGTGTAGCTTAAGAACATAGCTTGAAGCTATAGCTTTTTGAGGGTCACAAGACAACTTGATGGAGTCTTGCATAGCTCATGGTCTACTACTCTAGATTTTTTTATTTTTTTTTTAAATTTGAATATATGAAGTGTTTTGATAGATCAATGTATTAACAGGGGAATGTCTGCATAATACATAGTTTGGGTAGTTTGTACCTATCAATTTTTTTTATTGAATAGATCATTGAATGTTTAAGTGCTTCAAAAATGTCATTGTTATTGTACATCAATTTTAATAATAGCTAAAGAGTGATTATTAGTTTTATTTTTATATAGAATATATTTTAAATTTTTATAACATAATATATTGTAGATGTCATTTATCTAAATAATGATTACTTCAAAGTTTATTGCTATTGTAAGAGCATATATTTTTTTAGTTTTTTTGGAACTTTTAATATTTAAAATAATATATTTATTCATTTATAAATTAAAATATTTTTTATATAGAGATATATAAATCTTATGATTTTTACTTATAAAGAATAAATTAACTTGCCAGTTTATAAAAAATTGCGTCACAAAATTTAAATCATAGACTTAAAATTTAAAAATAATTCCATTTGATTTTATTATATATCAAAAGGGTAAAAAAACAAACTCGTGTCACCCTTTTGTAAAGGAAAAGGCTAACATAAGTATAATTGTTTACCTTCAATGACATAAAATTGGTATTATTATTTTGAATTTGAAAAAATTAAAATAAAATAATGTGTAAAAATGGATGAAGTTTAGGATTATAATTTTTAATAATTATTTGGAATAAGAATTGATATATTTTCCTAATTTTTATAAATAATTTTTTACCTACTAAAAAATGCTAAAAATTAAGGGTCTAGTTCCCACCACAAAAGTATATGGAAATAAACTTATTTCCCTTTGATCTCAAAATATATTATAGATAACACATATAGCTAGAACAATCAACAATAAAAACTAGCTTTAGACCTATATTTTCTCTTTTATAATGATTCAAAATTCAACTCACTTGAAATCAATAGTTTTCATCTCCTACCAAATTTTTCAAAATAAATTTATTCTTACTAGGAGAAAAATTATACATTCTAAAAGAGGACTCTCTCCTCTAGAACATCATTTAATTTTAATAAATTTTTTTGATATAATTTAATATTTTTTCTTTCTCAAATTTGACATCTTTTTTAGTGTTAAAATGCATTCTTGTAGAATTTTTTTAATTACAATATACTATATCTAATAAAAACACTATAAACTCTATATGATAATATTCCTAACTCTAAGTTATTAAAAAAATATATGTTATTAAAAAATATCTTAAAAAATAGTTAGATTTATTGAAACGCCACTTTTCTAAAATAATTGTATTTCTTTAGTAATTGGATACAAACTAGTATAAATCATTCACTTAATAGACATTTCCAATTGGAAAAGTGTGAGACCATATGTAACTTAGGTAGAATAAATTTATCTAGATTATATGTTTGAAAAAAATTGATTTTTAGATAGAAATACTCAAATTTAGTCATTCTATTAAGTCAACCTGAAAGGTGACACAACTTTGTACTTTTACCCAAAAATATTTTGTATCTAAAAGTAAAATAAACTATATGCATTCTCTATTATTTTAATTTTATATATTTAATGTAAGAATGATTTAGAATAATTGAGAATGAATAAGTTATCCTTAGCTCCAAATATACCAATTCAACTTCTAAACACTTCAAACACCTTAGATCTATTCATTAATTTACTAGATCTCTATAGTAAATAATGATTAATATAAAACTTGTAGTCCACTATCCTAATAATAAAAATCTTCCAAAATGTAAAACATTAATAGTAAAACATAATAACATTTCAAATAACATCCACACAAGTATGACACTAGAATTTAACATGGAAACCCAATTTGGGAAAAATTACCAATAACATGCTACCAAATTTTCACTCTTCTTAAGTGATCTCTATGAGGAGCCAACCTAAAATGGAATTTTCACTCTTCTATAAGAAAGTTAGAAGTCTTATATTTATCATGATAGGACAACACTAAAAGAGACTTAATATGTCATTTGACAATGTGTTGATCCACACAATTTATCGCACATCAAATGCCAACATTCTTGAGAAAAAGATCAATCAACAATATAAATATGGCAATTTTTTTATTTTTTTATTTTTCATAAGATGGATCTAGAGGGAACCTTGAAATAAAACTTTTTGAATTCATTTATACCTAATATTCTTTTTGGCAAACTAATGTAGAAAATGGTTCCATCTCTAGGTACTCACTATTTATCCCATCATAGATTGATTATGAGAAAAGTAGTTTGCTTCTAATCACTTTGTGATACCACTCATTGTATTCCCAACTCTTGAACCTTGTCCATATGATTTTATCATCTCTAGTTCAAATTAAAGACAACATCCTTTGTGAAATGATGTTGATTAATGAATTTATTTCCTATGCAAGAAAAGGAAGGGAAACGATCCCCGTCCATTCCCATCCAAATGAAAAATTATTTTAATGTATCATAGCATACTTGTTGACCTTCCATCCCTTATTTTTTTTACAAAATTCCTTGGTTTATGAAATAGATTGATCATGTTGTTTGTGGTTGGTAAAAAACACAAAGATTATTCCTAAAAGAATGTTCTATCTCCACATTGAATTTTCCATGTTAAATACTCCAAAATGGTAGGTATACAATTCAATATAAATTTTGAAACTCTAGAACCTTTAGACGGGTTATGATTTTCATAATTTCTTGCTACTCATTACTACTAAAGTACATTTCCTATAAGATTATAGCCCATTTTAAGTTGTTTTGTATCATCATTTTTCACATAAGTTTTGACCCTAAGATTTTTTTATCTTAGCTAGTTGCAAAGTCCAATACCTCTATATTCCTTTTGTTTATACATTTTGTTCAATCATATCAAGGAAACATTTTCAATGTACAACAACCATTGATAGCATAATTTTCTTATTTTGTGAATGAATATATGATTATCCTCCATTGAGGGAGAACTATATGAAATGAGGTATATGGGAAGAGATGAGATCACTATTTTTAATTTAAAATCATATAATGCCATGTCAAGAATTTTCTTAACAAGATCATTCTTTTCTCCATTTTATCTTTCAAAGGATCACACAACTTAATGTTTCTTAGTCTCTTATTCAAAGGCATGTACAAGTAACTACATTAGAGAGAGACATGTCTAAAAATAAGAGAAGTCAATATTTTTATTTTCTTCCTAGGTTTTGTATTGATGAGAAGACCTCTAAATTATTATTATTTTACTTCTTGACCTAAATCCTTGACACAGTAAGGGAGGACCCCAATGAATTATCTAGGATCCATCGTCTTAGCACTTTCAAACAACATAGTTCTATCTATGAATTGTTGGCATTGAGTTGTGATATCATTAGTAACATTACATCCTTTGATAAATTCTAAATGGGAAGCTTTCTTTATTTCTCTAGAAGAAGATATGAGTAGTCTTGTAAGTCACATGAATAATCTTCTACCTCTGAACATGGTGATTACAATCATTAATTATACTTTATAAATGATCCTCCAAACATACCTTGTTATGTCCTTTACTAACAAATATTTATTCATCTATATAACAATATGACAAATTTTAAATTACTTATGAAATATGCTACATATTCTACCTACCTTTTACATAAACTAAACAAATATATAATATATTTCAATATATTTAAAAAAAAATTATTTATTTTAAAAATTTACAATAAAATATTTTTAAAAATAAAGTGTAATAATCTTTCGTTATCTATTTTCCCTAAATTTAACCATGAAATCAGCTATTTAATTCTATAACAACTCCTACAATATTGTTTGTTCCCCCAACAAACATGATAGGATTTTACAACCCACCCATCAGCGATGCTTTGGCTTATTCTTTATCCAAAGTTTCTCTTGCTTGTCAGCAATGATTGCTGTTGGGCTTTATAAAAGCAGTGTTGAGGTAACATATCAAATCAATTTTATATTTTCTTCGCGTTTATTCTATTGACTTTGACGCTGAAACCGTACTCATTTGATATCATTATCACATGAATAACTCTCTTGTCTAATTTCCTTTCACAAGTGTTTCTTTGTTGTTAAGGACCCAAGGCCAGCTTTGTAAACATTCTTTAACTTCGAAATCAGAATTCCGAAATAGCGGATACGCCATTAGATTTCTAATTAGATTAGTATTGTCTGTAGACATCAGTTATGATGGAATGAGTTGTACCGTTTCTTCTTTAGTAACGGATTGATTTGTATGATTAAAGGTTTTTCTTGTTTTTTCAATATATAGAAGTTTTGAACGCTCTTATCTTATGGAAAGGTTTAGATAGTGTTAGGTCCTTGGATGTTTCAATTTTACCATATTTTTGACTTTGAGGGTAAGTTTTCTTAAACATGAAGGTATTTGATCTTGATCTTATGTAGCGAGTCATATCTTTAATGGTTTTTTATTAAGATGATCTATGGCTTAGTATTCTTTATAGAAAAAAAAAATTAGCTAACAATATATTTTATATAATTTTTTAAAATTTCATTTGACTATATTTTTTTCAATCTTTTAGATAACATATTCATTTTGATCAAACTAATTCTAATATAGTTAATATTCATTTTAAATATGATAAGTATTTAGTTTATTATATATTAAAAATTAAAGTTAACAATCTATTAGGTTGTATAGTTCTAAAGTTAATATTATTTTCATGTAAATATAATATCAAATATTTTTTATTACTTGGGTTAAAATAATTTTTTCGCTAGGGTCTTGAAACCCCAACAGTTAAAAAAAAAGTTAAACAATGAAGTCCCAAAAAGAAATAGTATAGTGAGAAACCACCACCCCCAAAACAATAAAAACCAACTAAAACAATCAACAGCTAAACAACTACTATAAACTAACCCATTATACGATGCACAGGAAAAAGAAAGGAAACCAAAAAGTAGAATGAACAAGAACAATAGACCTTACGCTGGATCCAAGAAGAGCTCTTGCACCAACTCCTTGATTTTGTCAATGGACACTTTATGATTTTCTTTATTCAGCTCAATGCTCATTGAATTCAACTTCCTTATGCTTGCTTTACTCCTTTTAAGTTTTACCAAGGAGTTCTTTGTATATGTAAGATCCTTTAAATCCAAAACCAATAGCTTGTCAGAATTATGGTCCACATTACCCAATAATTTGTTCACATGTTTAGCACTAGCCTCCATGATCCCTTGGTAGCTCTTTGTTATGTCATTAATCATTTTTTCCACTTTCTCAATTATTTCCATCAGACTCTTAATGGCATTATCAGAATAAGTGAGCTTTCTTATTTTCTCTTTATTAATGCCATCCTACATTTTATTAATTTTTTCTTTCATCATTGCTTGCAAGGATCTATACTTAACGTTTAGGATTTTTTTGGAATTAAATGACCACTTTTCCATTTGGAACGTGCAAAGAGAAATCACCTTCACTATCTTTAACACTCCTAAGGGAGGTTCAACATTCATATCCTTGAGATCATCCTGCATCGACTGAACATTAATCTCATCTAAATCCATTATATTTTTCATGGGGAAATTTCTTCTATTATTGTCTTTTTCATGACTATCATCCTCTTCAACAATCTTCTTATGGATTGATACGTTAGGAGAAATTTGCAAACATGATCCACCAATTCACCATAGTCATCAAGGTATGGGTAATCTTTATCTAATTCCTCATCATTTTCCTCTTTATTTTCTTCTTTTTCATCCTTACCCTTATCATTCTATGAATAGCCTCTATTCTCATGCAAGTTAGTAGAAATGAGGGACACACATTTACTTTGAGGCCTATACATTTTCTCCATAGATTCAAACAAGTGATCATGCTTTCCCTCTTTTGCCACCTCCATACTCTTCCCTTCATCCCCACTCTCACCTTTTTACTCTATTTCCATCTCATTATAATCCATAATAGGTTTCTTTGTCTTGGCCAACTCTTGCATAGATTCACCTAGTTCAATGATCATTCATTTTCCTTTCCCTTTACTACTTCCTATGCCGAAATTTTTTTTTCCCTTTTTAATCAACACAAATCAAAAATATGATCTTTTATATTTTGTACCATAATTTTAAAAAATTAAATGCATTAGCCTTTCATGTAGAGTATGTTTATTCAGTTTCTCTCTAAAGGCCTTGATGTTGTGAGTTAGGGAACATAGAAAAGAGAAAGGAAAGAAAAACTCTTTTCTTATACCTAAAGTGATTCATAAGAATAAATTCATAATTATAGGATCTACCATAACACCAATTTATAGTTTTGTATTACATCACAACTTTAAGAACCTTCTTCAATCACATTCCTACCATTTTAATAGTCCTTGCCTCTGAACCTTGAAAAAATCCATCTGCAATTTCTAGCTTTGAGTCCTTCATCCTCTCAAAAAACAAAAATAGTCCCCAATTTTCAAGATTCTCCAGCCTCTGGTTCCTTTCTACACTTATCAAAGTTTCCTAGTTTTCTTCTTTCCAAAGCTTCAAACTTGCTACAAGTGCAAATAAAAGACCTTTGCAAAATATCACTCAAAATAGAAAATGAAACACATAGGAGAAAGAAAAAATAAACTAGGTGCAAATGAAAAACCCACAAAGGGTATCAATTTCTTTAAATATTAGGATTCACCCAAGCGAGAGTACCACAATAATTAAAACCCATGTCTTTTATACTATCTTTCATGATTAGAAATATTTGTGATATCAATGAATTTGCTAAGCATCTTTTCATGACTAATGAATTCTTTTAGATTTTCTAACCCTTTTGTACGACCATTCCAAAAAGAGGAAGAGATATTAGACATAGCCGCATTCATTAACATGATTGCAACCCCATTCACTTCTCTATACAGATGGGTACTATAAACATTTTGAAGGTTTTTATAAAAATTTTAGCCTCTTGAATAATATTGTTTGTAGTCTAAGATGCTTTTTCCTTACTGGAAATACAATTGAGAATATTCTTGGAATATGCCTTAATTCATAACCACCGAGTGCCATACTTCTTTTCCAATCTTAAACCTTGGAGTAAACCCATCACCTTGAGAAAATGGTTGTTTCAGATTCCAAGAGGGATAATAATGGCTTTAATCAAATCACCTATACTATTTTTGACAATCACACCACAACCATCTAGACTAGGGTTCTCTTTGGCAACCCCACCAAAATCCATCTTGAAATAACCCTCAAGTGGGCTATTCAATCTTGCATTTTCCTATCGCTCTTTCATTAATACCTTTTTATAAAACCTAACTCTTTCAGTCTCACCAATATCAAAACCAATTTCCCCTTGAAGGATACTTTGGAAATTCTCAATGACATTTATTGTGATTCTTTTAGCAAACAATGTTAGAGAGTTTAAAGAGTCCCTAAACAACCAATTATTTTGTTACTTCCACAAATTCCACATAACATGTGAAATTTCCCTTTACTGATTTTGTATGATATTTAAAACATCTAATTAGATCTTTAAGATCAAACAACCAATATTTCAAAGATCTACCAATTTCTCAATAAACCCCAAATCGGGTATGCCAGAAATAGTGCCAAAAACTTCACAGCTTCACATATTATTAATAAATCTGAAAGTGGAAATTTTTATAAAAATTTCAGCAGCATAATAGCCTAAAAAATGAAATTTCCAAATCTGTATACCATTTACACAATAGCTCCCAAATGGAGGGCAAAAACAATGCTCATCGAGCTCCCGAAGACAACACAAAATAAGCGGAAACACCACAAAAGCACTGATAATCTATCATAGAAGTATAATCATGACCAAATTAATATATTCAGATCTATTTTAATATCTAAATGTCTGATATACAGCAGCAACCCAAACTGATATGAAATACTTAACCGAAAACACCAAACTCTTACAAAAAACACACCCAAAAACCCACAAATCTGCACTGTTCAGCACAAAGGCAAACTCTGTATAAGCATGTACATGGAATGGCTTCAAACTCCCATCCTTAGCCTTCCTAGAAACCTGAAAACTCATGTTCTTGGGTCTCCTTCTCCACAAGTTTGGCAGCCTCTGAAGAACAACAAAGAAATGAGCAAAAATCAAGTTCTGGAATCTGCCCAAAATGCCTCCAAACCCCTTAAAAGAGGGCATAACCCTAACTCACGTCCAAGTGGGGTTAATAAAACATATTTTAATAATAATCTTCATTTATTAGTCCATTAGCTTCCAAATATTATCCCCTTTTTCCAAAACTTCAACTTTTTGGGCCTGCCTGTCTTAGCAAAGATTATTATTTTTAATTATTTGATAAGGGGACATGACAAGTCCTCCCCTCCCAAATATTTCTTGTCCTCAAGAAATGGTTGAACAATAAACCAATCAATCCGCTTGGATCCCAAATGTAGTCATGAACTATACTATTGCCAATTAACACAGACTCCTACAATATCCTCTACAATATGACCAAGAGGAATCCATAATCAAACTGACAATTATAGCTCAACCAAACTCCAGAATCACCACTGCCACAGTCAGAAACCCACGAGAGAAAAACTCTTAGAACATCAGAACCCAAGTAAAGTGGACAAATCAAACTGCCAACACAGTAAATACCATCAACACATCCCACTGGCCTATATGGAATGTACAATCCAACTCTGCAACAATGGTGAATGCTTTCGAATGAAACTATACCAAGTATGGAAAATCGACACACTATACAACTCCTGCAGTCAACACAACTCTACAAATCACTGGCCACTATCTCATAACCATAACTCCCATGCACTGTTGATGGTGAAAAGACATTACAAGATAAAGAGAAAGAAATGGAACCCAAACCAAATTTACCATGAACAAGTGATATAGCCCACTGTGACTAACCACCAGCTAAGTCAGGAGATGTCATAGCCAAAGGAGTAGAATCAGTAATAACAACTGCTGAAGCATCACTCCCAAACTCCTGCTCTAAGTCATGTATTATCAAGCTATCAACTGCATAACCTATTGCCATGTCATGCCCATCACAACTCTCATCTGGGGGTGTCAAACTGTCCCATAACTGATGACAAGCACTACGAACCAAAGTACATCTATGTATCATCATCTCATCAACATGGTCATCAAAGGTAAATTGATGAGCATACCTCATAGTGTAGTGCTGATAGAATGCGCCAATCTCAATTGGTGGCTTAGACTGCAATCTAGATGAAACTAACTGCAATCGATCACTAACCAAGTTGGAATTGACTACTACCTCCAAAGACATTGCCAAGGGAGTAATATTACTAGCAGGAACCATGCCAACTGCCAGCTCACCAACATCACACATGATCTTTGATACAACATCTCTAGTCTCTGTGCCATTAGTACTAGAGGCCACGACCATGTCAGGCATACCACAACAATTTGTTGCAGCACCCAACTCAACTGAACCTGACTCTAGTGGGAACAAAACCGATATGCCAATGTTAGTATCAAGGATGGATGCATCCCCATCTCCACTATCTCTGACAATCTTGACCATGGACATCCTCAGATCACTAGACACCACAACTTGTGATTGTACAGAATCTGGTAAAGATTGCATTCGCTCCAACTCCATGGTCACCTTAGTCAAATGAAACTGTGACTCTTCAAAATCCAACTATGTACTCTCAAGAATCTCAGAAGCCACCTCGTTTTGCTGAGTAAGCTCACTCGCCTCATATTCCTTGGCCAATAATGCATCATATGTTGTACTCCCCCACTCCATAAGATAATCTCTGTCAGCTACCAACTACATATAGTTCTATCTCAAAATCTGAATAGCCTCCCATAAAGAGTGGATCTCTATCAAGGAAAGATAACTGCCTTCCTGCTCATCACTAGTAGGAGAACCCCATCCATAAACTGCTACCAACTGATGAGCAGCATCGAAATGCTGGCAAGTGATAGCAATGTCTCATTCACTAACTCTCAACTGATTAGACACATGATGGTACTAGATAGATTGTCTCCTACAAACCTCCTCTGATGCACTGTCTAAAGGAGTATCCTCATAGTTACTAGTCTCTAGAGTATTACCATCCATATCCTGTGAATCAACTCCAAAGCTCATATCAACATACAAAGTATCAAAAATTGTAGCATTGTTGTCCAACTCCTCTGTACCAAAAGAAACTACCGAGGAAACTAAGTCATCAAAACTGCCCACTACATCCTCCTGGATGTCATCAATGCCAATATGATCTGCGACTCATCTATACGCACTGCCAAATATGAAAGATCATCAACACATTCCAGCAAGTATGGTGGACTAGATATATGAACAAAGTCCAACACTGGTGTATAAAAACTAATACCAACATTGGACAAGCTATTGGCACAAGAAAAGACAACACCGTGCAATCTACTAATCAAATCCATGATAGTACCCAAACAAACACTGCTACCAAAAAGTGTTAAAGATCTCCAGTCAACTGAATCCCAAATGCCAATATAACAATCTCGAGTCCATATCTGTAAACTAGAATCAACTGGTAACTCAAGAAAAATCCTCACTTGAGTAATATGACCAATACCAACTAACTCCACATACCTGTCATGACGAGATAATGAAGTCACAATACTGTCTTTGTTCACTTTCAGCTGGCTAGACAAATCATGTGAAGTACTACCAGCCTCAACCTCATGTGATGAAGCATCTAACTGTGCTTGGTACTCTTTCTCATCAAATTCATGAATGCTCAATGTCTTCTCATCTCTATCAGGTATCTCACCATCATGCACAACAACATCCTCAGAATCATCATCTGAACCCACTATGTTGTAGTCACTGCCTATTGTAACTATACCATCCTGAATACCTGTGAAATCACCCTTTGACGACTTGTATACAATTGTCTCAATTTGAGTATCAAGTTTACCATTACTATCAATCTACGTAATATCCTTTCTCACTACCTCCTATGGTGGAGTAGAATCTGAGACCTTTGCCTGGCTATAAGCTAGTTTCTCAAACTCCTCATGCAAGTTCTTGGTAATTATGTCATCTACCCTGTGAGAAAATCTGCCAAATAGAAATCTAGTCAACTTATCCACCTTAGCTGGGTCGGACAACATGTCATTCATTATGCGGTGGTGCTTAACCAACTGTTCAGACATGTCATGGCTTATTTTCCTAAGTTTATCTTGAATGTCTAAATAACCATCCTTTCTACTGTTATGATTCTGGATATCAATTGTCCAAGATCATGTCCTCTAAGACTCTGTACTATACCTGTCCATTCTGGATAAAGTAGAGTGTAACCCCAATAGGTTATAACTTCTTCAAACACCAAGAACTAACATGAAATTTATTAGAAGTAGCATGCAACCATAGATTTTGACATGCAACTGATTAGAAGCAACATGCTACCACCAAATTCACCAAGAACTAACATGCAAATGATTAGAAGTAGCATGCAACCATAGATTTTGACATGCAACTGATTAGAAGCAACATGCAACCACCAAATTCACCAAGAACTGACATGCAAATGATTAGAAGTAGCATGCAACCATAAATTTTGACATGCAAGATTTGGGTAGTTGTCAAAACTGACATGCAAACTTCTACAAACCCTCAGGCTGGCAAGATCATAGCTCTGATACCATTGAAATTTCTCTTTACTGATTTTGTATGATATTTCAAATCTCTAATCAGATCTTTAAGATCAAACAACCAATATTTCAAAGATCTACCAATTTCTCAATAAACCCCAAATCGGGTATGTCGAAAATAGTGCCAAAAACTTCACAGCTTCACATATTATTAATAAATCTGAAAGTGGACATTTTTATAAAAATTTCAGCAACATAACAGCCTAAAAAATGAAATTTCCATATCTGTATACCATTTACACAATAGCTCCCAAATGGAGGACAAAAACAATGCTCATCGAGCTCCCGAAGACAACACAAAATAGCCGAAAACACCAAAAAAGCACTGATAATCTATCATAGAAGTATAATCATGACCAAATTCATATATTCAGATCTATTTTAACATCTAAATGTCTAATATACAGCATCAACCCAAATTGATATGAAATACTTAACTGAAAACACCAAACTCTTACAAAAAACACACCTGAAAACTCACAAATCTGCACTGTTCAGCACAAAGGAAAACTCTGTATGAGCATGCACATGGAATGGCTTGAAACTCCCATCCTTAGCCTTCCTGGAAACCTGCAAACTCCTGTTCTTGGGTCTCCTTCTCCACAGGTTTGGCAGCCTTTGAAGAACAACAAAGGAATGAGCAAAAATCAAGTTCTGAGATCCGCCCAAAATGCCTCCAAACCCCTTACAAGAGGGCATAACCCTAAATCACTTCCAAGAGGGGTTAATAAAACATATTTTAATAATAATCTTCATGTATTAGTCCATTAGCTTCCAAAGATTATCCCCTTTTTCCAAAACTTCACCTTTTTGGGCCTGCCTGCCTTAGCAAAGATTATTATTTTTAATTATTTGAAAAGGGAACATGACAACATGAGTGATCAAAATCATGCATATTCTCATCTGTAATAAGTTTGTAACCTTTCCACATCACCCAAAAATCCATATAATCTTCCACAATATTGTCTAACATAGATTCCACTTTTGTAGAATACACATCCAAATTTCCCATGCAAAAGGAAATTAAAAGAAAATATGGACCCTTAGTTATGAATCCAACTCAAAATGAATAAACCTATTAGTTAAAAAGACACCTCTCTTATATAGATTATCTATAATAAGGATTTTATTCTAAAGATCCAACCATTAGAAAATGTTGATTTTTGGTATGAGATGTTTATTGCAAATAGTAGCCCAAATAGGGGAGTGTAATAAAGCACTTTATAGTGCAAAAATATTTGATGCCACTAATAAAATTCCATTGTAAATTCCATCCCATATAAGTTGATCTTCCTCCATCCTTCCAATAACAAGAGAGTTAAGCTTGAGCATCACTTGGGAAAGGTCAAGACCAAACAAAGTTAAGTCAACCAAATTATCATTATGCTAGTAGTTAGACACAAAAACCCCTATCTCACAAAGGTATCTCTCCTTTAAGGGGGGAATTGCACAAATCCAGAAATAAGTTTCTCAAACAACCATTTATTGTTGTAGATGTTGATCCTTTGACCATTAACAACTTTTCATATGGATTTTAGTTTAATAGTTGGCTTTTCCTATTGAATGTGATTCTAGAAAGTTGATTCATGAACAATATCTGTCAAATCTATAAACTCCCCTAAGCTAAGATTCACAAATAAATATTTTATTTTAATGATCTTATGCCAATCTTTTTATCCTCAAAGGCCCACCAAATTTTCTTAGTCAAAAGAGCATAATTGATCATCCTAATGGGTCAGATCCCCAACCCTCCATTGAATTTACAACTACAAATGTTATCCGAAGCCACTAGTCTTTTATTCCTCCACACATGTCCAAATGAAATTCTTTTGCATTTTTTGCAATAGCTTCCAGAAAATTATATGACATCTTAAATAGGCTTAGAAATTTCTAAATACTTTGGAGATGAAATTTTAACTTAGTTTAATATAAACTTGGTGTAACTTTTCATCTTTTTATTATAAAATATATATTTCTAATGTGATTTTCTATAGGGGCAGGGGCCCTAGCTTGGTTGGCTAAATCTTCCCTATTGCAAGGGGTTGGTCACGGGTTCTAGTCTCCCTCGTCCCCGTGGTATCGGTGGGCGTGTCGCGCTAGCGCTATTGGTCACGTTAAAAAGTTTACCTGGTGCACTGCAGTTTATAGGGGGGCCGTGCTACACCCGATTCCTGTAGTCTAATAAAAAAATTTTAAAAAAATAAAAATAAAAATAAAATGTGATTTTTTATAATTTTAAGTAGCAAAATTAGTTTATAATATGAAAAAATATATGTAAAAACCAATATCAATTTAATACCTTATCATTATAAAAATATTATAATTAGTTTAATGACCCATTATTTTTTTACAAATCTACCTTTGATTCTTATATTGAGGATTAAACATTAGTAGTCACAAATTATATTTTAAGATTTATTAAAAATAAGACTAACAAAATATGACAATGTTCATAGATCTATTACATATAATCAATTTAAAACTTTCAGATTCAAAATGAAATTTTACAAGTTTAAAATCAAATATAACACTTTTATAATTAACACCTCAAAATACCAACTAGTTATACCATACCTGAATTCAATGTACCTACCTAATTAATATAATAATATCCTAAATTAAAATCCATTAAAAAGGGTATAAACAAGTTAAATATACAATAATTGATAATTTTATTAAAATAGTGTCAAGTCATAAGCACCATACATGAATTCAATGTACCTTCCTATTTAATACAATAATATCCTAAATTGAAATCCATTAAAAAGTGTATACATAAGTTAAATATACAATAATTGATAATTTTATTAAAATAGTCTCAAGTCATAAGCTGTTGTACTAGAATCATAGGAAAATATATTTTTGAAAAAAGGAAAACTATTTATAGAAGGAACAAAACGCCTTATATAAAATAAATAATCAAGTGAAAAACTCCAAAGCTTTATTTTTGTTAGTTAATGTAAGATAAGACCCAAATTCTTATAAAAGGACCAAACCACAAGTGAAAGGGGTTTCATGCCATTAGAAAAAATGATTAATAAACCAACAAAATGAAACTAGGAAGATACCAAGCGAAAAACTAGATAAAAAGGAATTAAATATTAAAAATCATAAACATTTGAAATTCATGGTTCATAGTATATTGGATGTATTGTTCTGGATTAAACTATATGGATTTTGTTAGCATCAATGTTTTGAATAGATGTATTGTTCTGGATTAAACTATATGGATTTTGTTAGCATCAATGTTTTGAATCATATTAATACTTCATCATTAGAATGAAAGAAAGTTGTTGACAGATGATGGAAAAATTTTCTAATCTAAATCGATAGATAAAAG
Source organism: Cupressus sempervirens (assembly GCA_028749045.1). Classification (NCBI taxonomy): domain Eukaryota; kingdom Viridiplantae; phylum Streptophyta; class Pinopsida; order Cupressales; family Cupressaceae; genus Cupressus; species Cupressus sempervirens. The sequence goes on from CM053785.1 coordinate 272,423,192, forward strand.
AAAGGGAGAGAGAGCAAAATTTTTTTCCCTCCAGTATTCCTATTCACTTAAGTTTTCAATTTCTTAAAAAATAGATCACCGAATATTATTTAAAATATTTAACCTAACAAAATCCACAACTAAATCCAAAAACATTGACTCAATGAAAAAGTATGGACAAATAGCCTACAAATTCAAGGTCTTTAACAATCTTCCTCTCTCGATTTACTAAAATACTGAGGCATTACAGCGTTCGAGCTCCTGAAGAACCTACATAGAATCTCCCTTCTTGCACTAGAATCAACCAACTCAACCAAGTTTCTTCTCAGCTTCACTTGGTTAATTTGGACACTAGAAGTTGCTAAAAGCATATCCTTTCTTTCTTTTTCGAAGGCCACCTTTGACACTTATAGTCTGGCTTCTCCCATTTGCATGTTAGACTCTGAATTTTTTTAAAAATAAAATTGGAACACTTAAATTATATTTATAAATTATTTACCTCTATCGATATTTTAGCAACATCGTGTTTGTAACCCTTAAAAGTTACTAATATGAAGAAAACAGTCCAATGAATTGTCTAACACGCTAACATGACATCGATTCCTTCCGGGTCTGTTAATGTTTAGTCTGTAGCTGCAATTTCAAATCTGTTTTGTTGTACCATCCCATGTTTATTAAATCCAGGATAATTTGTTTGGTATATGTCATCGTATTGATGACAATAGACTTATAAACACGACTATGTTCAGTTATAAAAAGCCTCAAAACCCTTACTCGAAAACACAAAGATTTGCTTGCCTAATCTACATTCAACCAGCGATTGGGTGGTTTATATTTATCCTCCAGATAAATATGTCTCAGTTTCCATTAAAAAAATGGTCTTACTCATTTATTCCGTGTATTACTTTGGGATTATGTATTTGTATTGTTTATGGGCAGCTTAGCCCAACATATTACAGTACGTCGTGTCCCAATCTGTTCGCCACTGTTAAATCGGAAGTGAAAAAGGCTATCGCAAAAGAGAAACGAATGGCGGGATCTCTTCTGCGTCTTCACTTTCATGACTGCTTCGTGAATGTAATAACTTCAAGCTAGTTTCTCTTCATTTTTCATATATTGTTCCTCAATCTTAGGAATATAAACCGTTGAGAGGATACTATCCGCAAATTTTTCAATTACGAAAAAAAATCTCCAAGCTTGTTTTTGAAAATTTCCGATCATTTTGGTAATACTTCAATCATAGATTTGTTATTGCAATAGATTTGAATTCTAATTATTTTTATTTGTACTACCATTATAATCTTCGTACCTTATTTTCTCAAGTCGAATTGATAATTTCCACCTGTATCTTTTAAAGCAATAGTATTTTGCCCTAGATGCTTTAGATTTTTTAAAATTGCCAGATTTAATCTCTGTATTTAGAATGTTACAAGATGAGAGCTCAATTGAATACATTGAATGGGTTCAAATGTCCTGATGGGCCTTTATTATGCGCGAGTCGAAGTTTTAGTTCTCAGTTTTGCAATCATGGTGCAATTTCCAGTAGTTTTTTAATCTCGTCTATGTTTATGCACAAATTTTTGAAGGGTGATCTCCATATATATTGTTAAATACACTTTAGTATTGCAGGGCTGCGACGGGTCTGTTCTTTTGGACGACTCTCCGACCTTAAAAGGAGAGAAGAAAGCACAGCCAAATAAAAATTCTGCAAGAGGATTCAATGTGATAGACAAAATTAAATCTGAAGTGGAGGCTGCGTGCAGCGGAGTTGTGTCTTGTGCTGACATTTTGGCCATTGTCGCTCGTGATTCAGTTGTCGAAGTAATTCCCTATCTTTCATCTAGTGTGCTGAAAATTTTAATTACCTTTAGATAAGTTTCCGTAGATAACTATGGTTAACACTTTTAGTTTTCTTTTAAAGATGGGAGGGCCAACATGGACGGTGCAGCTTGGAAGGAGAGATTCAAGAACTGCAAGTCTGAGAGCCGCAAATAACAGTATTCCAGCTCCCACTTCAAATTTCAGCCGACTTGTCTCAAGTTTTCAAGCTCAGGGTCTTTCTACAAAGGAAATGATTGTTCTATCTGGTAATTCATGCTTGTCTCCTGATAAGTGTTCCACCATAATTACTGTCTTTAAACTATTAACCCTGATTTTCGTTTTAAAAACATTATTTGTTCAGGTTCTCATACTATTGGCCAGTCTCGTTGCACTTCTTTTAGAGCTCGAATCTACAACGAATCGAATATTGACACTGCATTTGCCGCTTCTCTGAAGAAAAAGTGCCCAAAGAATGGTGGTGATAACAAAATTTCCCCCTTGGATCTGGAGACTCCCACCACTTTTGACAACAATTACTACAAAAATCTCATCAGTCAGAAAGGAATTTTACACTCTGATCAGCAGCTCTTTGGTAACGCTTCTGTTTATAATTCTCTAGTGACTCTCTACAGTACCGATCAGAATACATTCTTTAAAGACTTCGCAGCTGCCATGGTGAAAATGGGAAACATCAAGCCTCTCACTGGTAGCAAAGGAGAGATCCGAAAGAATTGCAGGAAACCCAATTGATAGCCACAAGAACTAGATGTTAATTTCATTGCTAATATATGTTATCACATATCCTTAGCGGTTTATATATCTCTATAATAGACTCTGGTTGTTTTCATTTATCTATATGATAGAATATAAATAAGTCATAGACTGCAGTCACCGATTGCTAGTCATGAAAGTCAGCATGTGCTCCACGATACCGTATCTGACGACTGATTGACGCCTATATGTATAAGAACGTATATGTCAATGTAAGATGGATCATTTATATCCCTAGCACCAAAAGAGGAGTCTGTATACCCTACCATTATTTAGCATTTGAAGTGTTTGAAATATGAAGCTATCATCCACTATTGTGGATTATATATGACATGAGCATGATGCATATTTGTTACTATTCCAACTCAATTATGAAAGCATCATTGGACATTTACACATAATAAGTCCTATTAAAGTATAATTTATTTTAATATAATTAATAATTATATTATTAATGTTGTTAGGCATTTTCTAATAGTGGAGTGGGATGGTGTGAATGTGTTAATGTTAGCATTTATTTTTATATTAAATTTGACAATCATGTACGAGTCAAAATTTAAATATTTATTATAAACAAAATATGATCAATTATTTTAGAATTTTTTTTTTAAAATAGTGATTAAAACAAATAGAAATACAATGAAATATAAATATTTATAGGTGTAGTGAGTTAAATATTAATCATTTTATAATAGATATCTATCAAAATTTCTTTAGATAGATTTATATAAGATATCTATACCAAGGAATATGCTATAAATAATAAAAAAATTTCAAAACAAGATACAATTATTATAAGTATGAAAGTAAGTTACTTTTGTATTTTTAATAATATCAAAATAAAGTTTTTTAAACAATTAAATATAGAATAATAATAAAATTAAAGATACAAATCATAGCTTATTTAAAAGAAAATGCTTAGTTGAAATGTCATATTCTATTCATCAAACTTAGTTTTTTTATTATCTAGCTTTAAATTTTGGTCAAATTAAAATGAGATGATATTATCAATTAATAACTAGGCATAAATTGTAAGATAACAATTTCTAGCCTTTGATAGCTCGAAGAGGCTGGTCCGAGCCAATGCTCATTGGTACCCACACCCCTCAAGTGGCCAGTTGAAGCTAAGCTTTGATGGGGCTGCAAAAAATGGTTGTGTCACAGGTGATTGAAAGTAAGAGATGGGGGAGGGAAATTCATATTGGCCTATATTGGTAATTTTGGAACTAACTCTTCAAATATGGTTGAAGCTTTTCTACTACTATGGAGTATCAATTTCATGACCCATCTAGGAAAAATACGAGATTTTGGTTGAAGGAGACTATCAGTTGATAGTGGATGGTATCAATCAGCGGTCAAATGATCATTGGGTGTTGGCAAGTTTATTGTTTGACATCTGTCTACTCCTTGAAAAAATGGATATGATCAAAGTTTAGCGCATATATGAGGAGGGAAACAAAGGGGTTGACAGACTGACAAATTTTGGATTTGAAGTGATTGGACTAGGGTCTTGGCAACAACTACCATTGCTTCTACATGAAATTAAAAATCTCATTGAGAGTGAAGCTACGGACCATTAGTATCATGTGCCATAGTTTGTTTAATGGGACCATTGACATCTAGTTTAAGGGTGATAATATCGAGTGGTATGTTATCATACCAAATAATTATGATCTCATATGTAGTTTTCTACAGAATTCTCTCAAGGTGGAATTTTGTAAGATTTGGGGCTATGTTTTCAAGTACACCTAATAATGGAGAACTAATGATAGCTCTAAAAGGTTTTATTTCTATTATATTGGAAGTTCCCAAAATTGCAACTTTAATAAAGGGGATTTTCCCTTTAATTGTTTTTAAGTTCCTAGGAAATGGCCTCAAGACATTTTTGGTCAAGGAAATTGAAAATATAATTACAACTATAGGGCTCTTTCTGATCAAAGCACTCAGAATAGTAATTATAACTATAAAACTCTTTCTGATCGAGGTACTCAAGATAATAATTACAAATGTAGAACTCTTTCTGATCAAGGCACTCATAATAATAATTATGTTGTTAGAACTCTTTGGAAGGATTACCACTTCAACCCTTTTACTAAACTTAAATAGTTTAATGAGTTTTCTTTTTTAACAAAAAGAAAATTATGCTTTGCAATTTCCTTAAGGTTTTTAGGCTAGAGGAAATGGAGGAGCCTAAGTTTCTTTTTGATATGGGCGGAGAAAAAGACAAATTGAACCTTCAAAAATGAAAAGTAAATGGTAGAAAAATGAATGTTCTTAGATGTATATCACTAAGGGTGGTTTGTAGCCATTTATGAACACCATGGAAGGATAGGATAAGTTGATGTTTATGGAGTTTCTTAACCCCTAGAATTATAGTAAGGGGGTGATGAATGCTATTTTCTTGAAGATTAATGAGGAAGTAGTTGTTCAAGCTATTGATCTTTCATTGGAAGGTAAAAAGTGGAAAAGTGTGACTAAAGTTGCACACAAGACAAGTATGAATAGCTTCTTCAAGCTAGATGAAGAGTTAGTTTTTCTTAGAGGTGGCTTTAATAGGTATAAGCTTTGGGGCCCACAGAATAGTGTTTACTACTTAGTCATGGAATACCTAACTTTGGAGGGCTTCTAAAAAGCATGTTACTATTACCACTTCCCCCTTTTGAACCACTTTCTCTATCATGATGAAATATATTTTACTTTCTTTTTACTACATGATTTAGAGGTATCTAAAATGGTTGTTAGGAAGTTTAGGGAAGAAAGGACAAAACTATATCATACTACTTCAAGGCCTCATTTTCTGGTTTTACAATTTTCACTGTAGCATGTGTCCTACCCATAATACTCTCTTGTTGCAAATACTAGCCCTAAATACCTCCCCTTTGGTAGTTTCTACCTACATTTCTAATTTCATAGAATTTCCCTTCATCTAGTCGTAGGAAACCCTTGGTGTCTTTTAAACCTAATATGGGGTATATTTTTGACCTATGTGAGATAACAATAGAGTCCTCTAGGTTGAGGTATAGATCTAACAAAATTTCCAATAAACCAAAAAAAAAAAAAAAGAGGAAAAAAAAGATATCTCATAAGAGATAAGCTTAGATTTTGAGTCTAAGGGGAGTGGGGAAAAGGAAACCATGCTAGGCAGAAGTTGAAAGCTAGGAGGAACTTCTATATTTCAGAGAGGAGGACACATTCTAGGAATCTAAAGAAATCTCCTAGAAAAAGGACACCCATGATTCAACTACCTTTAGTATAGGCATGGTGGATGTCAAGATGAAGTATTATAATTTGGGCACAAATGATAATTCTCCCATGATTTCTACTTCCCCCATTAGGAATCCCAACGAGGACCTCCCTATTCCCACTGCTCTAGGGAAGCCTCTTATTTAACCCCTTACCCCTTTTACTCCTCTTATGCACCCTCCTATTTAGGACCCCCTCCCAACCCCCAATTTGGACAAAAATGTTTTCAAATAGGTTGAAGCTGAATTGAAGAATTTTTTGGATTGAGTAAGCAAAACAAAAGAACCCACTAATTGATTTGAACTTTAAGTTCACAAATCTAATGGAGATTGTTGTAAAGGTTAGTTCATTGTAAAGGTTATGCATTATGTAGAAACAACTCTCCAACTTCTTTTGTGGATGAAGATAAGAGGTAAGAAAAATGAGGAGGATGAGAGCGCCAAGAGAATCTAAAAGTTCCTATTGGATGAGTAGCTGGACATATTGTTGGGGAAACCAACCCTTCCTAATGAGAAGAAATAATAATGGGTTGGCCTCATTATGTGTTAACTTTTTAAATACTTTAATGATGGTTAAGCTTTGGTCCTACATGGCCAATATGAAACTTTTAATAAGGATTTTAATAGTGTTAGCTTCTTCTTTTTTCTTGTTCTAGCTGGTTATTAGTATTGACACTATAAACTATAATGGTTTTGATAGTAGATCAAAAAAATCTAGTAAGTACTTTTGTTATACTTTGAAGCATTAGATAATAGCCAAAAGGATGGGGAGCTAGCCCCAAAGGTTATTGTTAGCCAAAATGCCCTCCCAGCAAGGAATCAAATTTAAATGATAAATCACCCAAAGGTTGCCAAGGGATTTGAATTAAGAATTGGATAAATCTTATATTATGCCTTGGAATGTTATAAATCATGACTATGCAATTTGTGGAGTCATGGTTTGTTGAGCATCAACCAGGGTCAAGGTGGAAAAGGTGTGCTTTAGTATGTTATCACCTATTCGCATGGTGATATTGACATGCTACTGTTTAAGATTTGATGGTGCAAAAAAAGTAGATCTTCAATTCTTCAAAGACATATCAGGCACTATTAGATCATCCAAATCTACAGCCAGTGCATGATTGCTGCAAATCAAGAATTGGCTAAGTTTTGAGTTGTGATCGAGTGGTTCCCCTTGTTTTGCTTGGTTGTAAGGGTTAGGGAGTAAACCTTAGTCAAGGTTGTGATGGTGTGGATGCAATCAAAACTTAACCTTCACAAGGTTGCAATGGTTAGTAAAGAATGCTAAGAGTAGCTTGTGATGCAATGATGATTAGTAGGTCATAGTTTCGCAAGCAGTAATTGTTATTAAGGAAAGGTGGTGGTGAGATTGCAATTATGAATGATCAAATGCAAGGCATAAAGATTGAACCACTGATAGAGTGGCATAATGGTAAGAAATGTTTTGTCCATGTAGCAAGACATGATGGTTAAGTCTTGTTTGACCAAAGGTCATGATTGATTTGGAAGTTGATGGTAGTAGAAGTAGTTTCTTGAATGATGAATCTAATCTTTCTAATCTCCTATAACTACTTTCATTGATCCCTAGGCTTGGTAAATGCAAAGAGGTACTCCACCACCGTCAGTTGATCCATTCATTTAGTCAATGATTAAATGACTGCTACTTTTGACCTCTTAGAAATTTGTTTGCTGAAGAAGTGATCATCTCATGTATGGACTTATGCCATATTCAGATCTTTTCAGTTTTGCAGTGATTATCCTCTGAAGATTTGATTGTTGTGGTTGATTTTTATCTTATGAGGGAAGTTACACAAGTTATGCTGGCACTATAAAGGAAAATATTATACTCTTTCTTAGGATTAGATCTTCTCTATTTTCCTAGTATTGTCTTAGCATGCTACTATAAATTCCCTCTTTGCCTTTGAATTATATGACTATTTGTGTTATCTCTTTCAACCATCATCATCCTGTGCAATCTTACTTGCCTCTTTTCGATGAACTATGAATAATTGTAATCTACATTTTCTATATATCTTTGTCTCATGAATGATAAGAAGTGAAGCATTTTTTCCTTGTGTCACTCATGTGGTTGTCTGATATTTATGTAGTTTGCAGATTAAAGAAAATTTGAATCTATATATCTTTGGGCTATCATAATAATAGGACTATGCATGTATGGGAATAGATTGGCATGAATAGCCTATTTTGGTGCATCACCTCATTAGAATAGATTAGGTAGTTACTTTCATGTATTCCTTCTCCCTTTTCTCTTCAAGAATAGTTTAAGTGCATCCTAATAGTAGAGGAAGCCAGCCTTCTCTAGAGACTCAACCTCATAGTTCAGGTCTCATAGCTTGGAGGTTATTCCCATAATTCATGGGGTTGTCCTTAGGTAAGGCTTTGGATTAGGGTGAAAGCTTTTGTGACAACAGTTTTTGGCATGCTTAGTGGGACATCATATTAAAAAATTTAAAGTTCATTGGTGTTGAAGAGAGATTCCATGTTCATACTAAGGAGATAGTATTGCCTTCAGTATTAAGCCTTTAGAGGCTCATTGTTCAAAGGTACTTAGTGACTCTACTTTCACTAACAATCTAGTTCCCAAATCAAAGTTGCCATGATTCGTGCCCAAGAAACACATGAGAGGATCCTTCAAAGGTAACTTTCAATATCAAGAGCTTCTTTTTCAAATTCAAGAAGAAAGGCCAGGGTATCCTTATCAATAATTAGGAGTGCAATAGCAACACATACTCCTATAAGATCTATCTCTACTCCTCCTATTGTTAGATCTCAACCTAGGATACCATTTTCTCATATTAATAGATCACTTGTTTACATTGCTAGAGTTCATGCTTTCACCACTTTTAATGGTGGGAACCCCCTCCTATTAGCCCAAAGACATGACGTACCAGTATCAACTCTTAAAAGTGTACCTGAATTTACAGATGAAACCTCTATCTCCCCTATTAAACATATTCAAGAGGTGTCCAATGGTTATAATATTCATAGCATCACCAAGGATGATGTAGCAGTTAGGCTTTTTTCCTCATCCCTAAAAGGAAAGGCACTATAATGGTATAGAGGTTTTCCTCACAACTCTATTACTAATTGGGATGGGTTAGGGGAAAAATTATGCAAACATTTCAAAATAAAAGTGATCATCTATCACTTTTAGAACAAATGACAACTATCAAGAGGACTCCTCATGAGTGCATTACTAATTTCAATTAGAGGTTTCAGAAGACCTAGGATAAGAGACCTATTGCAATGAAGCCCTCCCCTAGCAATGCATTCTTGTATTACCTCAAAGCTTTCAACAGTGACATTGCTACCACTTTGCAATCTATGGGAGAGGACACTTTACCAAATGTTTATGAGGTTGCCATAAGAGAAGAGAATATTTCAATAGAAGGAGGAAAATTAGCTCCAAGTCCCCCAATGTCTTTCTTCCTCGACCTACCTAATCATCAACCTATTGTGGCCCCTATTCATGTACCCTCTGTAAGTTGGCCTCTTGTTGTAGTTCCAATAGCCTCCACATCCAATGATGGGGTTGATAGGATTGAGGCCATGATGTAGACACTAATGTAAAATGGAGAAAGGAGGATACATGACCAAGAAAAGAAGATGGAGGACAATAGTGCAGTGGTGCAAAAAATAGGAAATGAGTTGGTGACTATGAAGAGGCAACAAGCTCAAAATAATAGGCCTCTCCAACTCCATAGTCAAGGTCCCATTCATGGTAGACCTCCAAACCAGAGTCATGCCCCCTACAATAAGAATAGACCTATCTATCGACCACCCCTAGTCTTTGAACACGAACTAAATAGGGTTTTAGTCACTCAAAACAACCTTTCCCAAGGTCCAGATTTATGCCCTTCTTGTAACTACTCTTGTGGATACTGCATGTTTCAAAAGGTAGAATCTTACTTGGATTTAGCTGTAGTAGAGAAAGTAGTTACCCAAAAACAAAATGCTACTCAACCTCTTGATACTTTTTAGCAAGATGATTAGTCTTTTATGAACTACCTGGTTGAAGAAGATGGTAATGTAAATAAGGATTCTTATGCTTACAATACTAGGAGAAAGAAAAGAGTTGTGGAAAAGGTTTCTCCTTAACCTCCTAATTAGAATTCCACATCAGGTGTAGCGCCTTATATATAAGAAATTTCCCAACAACACAATGCGAATCAGCCTGCCAATGCCCCTTAGCAACAAAGGCACGGTGAAAGTAGAGATAATGTGATTAACCCACAAACTATCCCACTTCAAGATTCTACTTCCAACGTTCTTGCCATAACATCTAATGCTCCTTTTAGTGTTGTAGAGAAGATGAGGAAGACCAATGTAAAAATTTCTATGTCGGATACTATAACTAATGTACCATCACAAAGGAGGTTACTACAATAGGAGTTGGAAAGCATTGAACTTAGAGATCATCTATCTAATGTGGAGGATTTTGTGAGCTTGGTACACCAATCAAAGGAGGTAGAAAAAAGTAAAAAGGTTAGATCCCCTCCATTTTATGTTTCTCTAATTATAGGAGATAAGCTAGTCTGGAACTGGATGATTAATTCAGGGGCTAGTAGTTCAGTAATGCCCAAGTGTGTTGCTGATATTTTAGAGGTGAAATATGAAGCCATTATTAAAAATGTGTTATATTTAGATGGTAGTACTATCAAGACTATTGGAATCCTTAGAAATGTTGAAATGGCCCTACATGCATGCCCAAGTTGTACTGTAGTTCAAGATATATCAATTGTTGAGGTTAAACCACACTTTTCCATCTATATTTCAAGGGATTTTTCTACTCACATAGGTGATTACATATCTTCTAATTGGTTGTATATGTTCCTTAGAACTAGATATGGAACCAAAGCTTCAATTAGAGTAGAACTATTAGCCCTCCATCATATTGAGTCCTATACTCCCAATCTCATCAATATGAATTGCACCATCCTAGAGATAGATGAAAATGATACATCAAATGAGCTTGCAAATTCTTTAGCTAATACACCTAATTTCCTATTGGATGAGTGAGCTAATGCTAATCAGTTTGATCCTATATCAGAAATCTTAGAGACTGGTCTGGGCACTTATTGTATATAAAAAAATGATGCTCTTTTCCTTGATTTGATGAAAACCAAAGAAGATATAAGTGGGATATGGAGTATGTATTTTGATGGATCAAGAAATAAAAATGGATCAAGGGCTAGTGTAATGTTGGTTTCTTCTACACTAAAAAAGTACTACTTCTCATTTAGGCTTCAATTCAATTTTACTAATAATATAGCCAAATATGAGACATTGATTCATGGTGTCTTACTTTCTCAAAAAAGAGGAATCCAAGAATTGAGTGTGTATGGGGATAGTGATTTGGTGATCAATCAGGAGAGGAATCAATACGTTACTAAGAATAGTTTTCTCAAGTCTTATAAACATAGAGTATGGGATTTTCTTGAAGGTTTCAATGTATTTAATATTCAAAGCATTCCTAGAAAAGAAAATAGACATGCTAATAGACTAGTGGTAGTGGGTGCATCTTATCATGTCCCAAGGAGCCTTAAAGATGAGAAGAGGAAAAAGATTAAAATGGTGGTCATACCCTCTATCCCTAATAATGATATCCATTGGCAGGTTTTCGAGTCTCATGCATAAATTGTGAGTTTCTTACAAAATAAAGAAAAGTTCTCAAATAGAAATCAGTCAAGATTTCATGACCAATATGCTGATAAAATCATCAACCTCAACTCCAACAAGTTACCTAAGGGTCTTATTACTTTAGAGAATGTCTTCAATCCTAATGACCGAGTGAGGGAAAGAGGCATGAATCTAGCTACAAATGAAGGAGACCATATGCCAATCATAGTTGTTGATGGAAGGATGTTAAGCATAGGGAAGGTATTTTCTAAATCTAAGAAGGAAAATTTTGTTCATCTATGTCAAGAATTTAATGATATATTTGCTTGGACATATGACAATTTATAGGACTTTAACCCTAGTTTGTTTCACTATACTATAGATTTGGTGGATAATGTCAAGCCTATTAGGCAAAAATAGAGGCTAGTAAACCCCAAGATTGAACCCCTAATGAGAAATGAGCTATTTAAATTAATTGAGGCCAATATTATTTTTGCTATCAAGCATTCCTCTTGGGTAGCAAACCTTGTCCCTATTAGGAAAAAGAATGGAGAGATTAGATTGTGTGTAGATTTTAGGGATCTTAACCAAGCCTCCCTCAAAGATCATTATCCCCTCCCTTCCATGGAGAAATTTTTTTCCAAGGTTAGTGGTTTAGAGAGATTCTCCCTCTTGGATGGATTCTCAGGTTATAATTAGGTGTTAGTCAAAGAAGCTAACAGATATAAAACTACCTTCACTACTAAATGGAGTACCTATGCCTATAGCAAGATGCCTTTTGGACTAAAAAATATAGGTGCCACATTTTAAAATGCAATGAAGATGGCCTTCAAAAATATGATTGGGAGGTTTATGTTATTCTACCTTGATGATATCACAATATATTCAAAAAATGTAGCAAAGCATTTTGGTCATCTCAAACAAGTGTTTGGAAGATGTAGAGAGTACATAGTATCTTTGAATCCAAGCAAGTGTGTCTTTGCCACTAACCAAGAGAAATTATTAGGACATATTGTAACTAAGGATGGTCTAACTATTGATCTAGAGAGGACAAAGGCAATACTTTCCCTTCCCCTTTTTAGTCACAAGAAAGGTCTACAAAGTTTTCTTGGTATAATAAATTTTGTGAGAAGATTTATTCCTAACCTAGCTACCCTGGTGAAACATCTTATAGGTATGTTAAAGAAGAATATAGCCTTCTCATGGAAAAAGGAAGGGAAAGAAAGTTTTGAAGAGATCAAAGTAGCCATAGCTTCAGCTCCTACTCTCATTAATCCAAATTTTGATAAGGATTTCATTCTTTACACCTTAGGAGGTGGGTCAAATATTTTTGCTATTTTGACTCAACTAAATGATAAAAATGAAGAGTAGCCTATTAATTTCTTTAATGGAGGACTCCAAGAATATGAAAATAATTATAGCTAAGTTGAAAAGTAGACCCTTGTGGTCATAAGAGCCTTGAAGAAATCTAGATGCTTGCTGTCTCATAAAAAAATCTATTTGTTGGTCCCTCATGCTAGTGTTAAGGATTTCATGTTAAGCAAAGACATTAGTGAGAAAATAACTAGTTGGATCACCAAGTTAATGGAGTATGATGTGGATATTTAGATCACCAAATGGATAAGAGGAAAAGGATTGTGTGAATAGATGATCTCATCTCATGAGCCTCATGAAGAAGTTGTCTTGGTGTTGACAGAACAATAGGAGGCAAGAAATGATAGTCCAAGGAGTTGGATATATGATATTAAGACCTTCTTAGGTAGGAATATATATTCTCAAGGGTTGGATAAAGCTAAGAGAAGAAATTTCAGACTGTAGTCTATTCCTTATGCTATAACTAATGGCATTCTATTTAGGAGAGACTTCAATGGAGCCTAGCTAAGATGTATTGATGTAGATCAAGTAGAGAGGATAGTTAAAGACCTTCATGATGGTCTTGATGGGGGCCACTTTTCAAAAAGAACCACTACAATGAATATCATAGGAGCTGGTTACAACTAGCCATCCTTGTTTCATGACTACCACATGTATGTAAGGAAGTGTGGAAAGTGCACCTTCTTCTCAAGTAAATAAAACTTGCAACCCTTCCCCTTCACCCCATCCAGGTTGATCAACCTTTTATCTAGTGGGGATTAGATTTTCTTGGTCCTATTGACCCACCTTCTAGCTTTAGTCACAAATGGATTCTAGCTATTACAAATTATTTTACAAGGTGGACATAGGTAATAGCCTTAAAAGACTCCACAGAAGCTTCAATTGTGGAGTTCCTCAATGGAATTGTCATAAGATTTGTTGTGCCTTCTACCGTAATATTAGATAATGCTATATCATTTGTAGGAGCTCATATTTTTGCATGGGAAATTAATCATGGCATTTAATTGAGCACATCTTCCAATGATTATCCTTAGGGAAATGGTTTAGCTAAGTCATCCAATAAAAAATTGATTAGAATCATCAAGAGAACTATTGAAGATAACCAAAGGTGTTGGCACTAGAAATTGAAGACTGCCCTTGGGATGGTAGAATAATGCCCAAGAGAACCATAGGAAATTCTCCTTTGATGTTAGTATATGATAGGGAATCTAGGCTTCCTATCTCACTAGAATTTCCTACTCTTGAGATGGATCATTAGTTAGAATTAATTGAAGATGATGCTATGTCTATAAGAATGGCAGATTTGATGGAACTAGAGGAGAAAAGAGGTCATGCAATACAGACCTTAGAAATTATACATCAGTAATAGATGAAGAGGAGTTTTGACAACAGGGCTAAGGCCAAAAGTTTTAGGGAAGGTGATCTTGTGTTCAAATGGGATGCAGATAGAGTAAAAGAAAGGAGGCACTTAAAGTTTGATGCCTTATTGAGTGGTCCCTATGTAATCATCAGCTCCAAATAAATATAATGCTTTCCAGTTGAGCAAACATAATGGTGAAATCTTGCCTATTCTAGTTAATGGAATATATCTTAAGCCGCATTTCTGATGGAAATCAATATTCATGTACATAGTTAGATTAGTTTTTCTTCTTGCTCTTTTCTATCTTCCAAGAAGTGTATGGGCACAAGATTTTTTTTGTAATAGGGGGATTTTTGTTCTAATATTTTGAAAGTTGTAGAGGAAGAAGGCATGTTATAGCTCAAAATGTGGTAGAAATGATAAAATTGACGAGTTTCATGGTTTTAGAGACTCCATAGCCCAATGGATGTTTTGATGGTCACTGGTCATATGCTAAGTAAGCTTGCATCACCTCTGAGTCACCATAAATGTTAGCAAAAACGATCTCACACCAAAGAATCAAATTTAAATGATAAATCACCGAATTATTGCTTAGGGCTTTGAATTAAGCATTAGCTATATCTTATATCATACCTTGGAATGTTTTAAATCATGACTATGTGATTCACATAGTCATGATTTGTTGAGTGTCAACCAAGGTCAAGGTGGAAAAGGTGTGCTTTGCTTTGTTTTTTCTTGATCATGTGGTGATATTGAAATGCTACTATTTAAGCTATGATAGTGTGAAAAAGGTAGATCTTCGATGCTTCAAAGAAATATCATGCACTATTAGATCATCTAGATCTATGACCAATGCATGACCGTCGTGAGTAGAGAATTGGCTAAGTTTTGAGCTGTGGTCGAATGGTTCCCCTTGTTTCACTTGGTCACAAAATTTATGGATGAAAACTTGGTCAAGATGGCAATGGTGTGGATGTGGTCAAAACTCAGCCTTCATAATGTTAGAATAATTAGTAAAGAATGTTAAGAGTAGGTTGCAAGGTAGAAATGATCAATAGTTCATAGATTCAAGAGCAGTAATGGTTATTAAGGGAAGGTGGTGGTGACATTACGATCGTGAATGGTTAAACATAAGACATAAAGATTGAACTATTACCAGAGTGGCATAATGCTAAGAAATGTTTCGTCCATGTAGTAGGACTTGATGGTTAAACCTTAGTTGACCAAAGGTCATGATTGATTTGGAAGTTGATGGCAGTAGATGCGGTTTCTTGAATGATGAATCCAATCTTTTTGATCTCCTGTAACTACATTCATTGATCCCTAGGCCTAATAAATGTAAAGAGGTACCCCACCATCGTCAGTTGATCCACTAGTAGAATTTTGGCAAATAAATGACTACATGACTAAAATGTTTAGTCATGAGACTAAAAATTTTAGTCACGTACTAAAACTGATCAAATTCTAGTAATTTTTTATAGTCTATATCTTTATGTAAATAAATAAATGACTAATTTGGTCATCAAGTAATATCACAAGCTTAGACAAAGATAAGTAACCAAATAAATAATCAAATAAATGACTAAATAATTGATCACTAATAATTAGTCACCTAAATAAATGATTAAATGAATCATCAATGATTTTTTTAATCATATTAATACATTTTTTAATTTTTTATAAATTTTTTACTCACTAATGAAGTTTTCATCCTATCAATGCATCATTATTAGTTAACTTCCTTGAATATCCTTTCAACTCATATTAAACTAAAAATGAACTAAAAATCATCCCAATCTGCACTCAAACTCCTAAAAATTTTAGGTGAGAGTTGTTTTGTTATAATAGAACATTTCATCTTATTACAAAAAAAGTGGTCTATTTCTATCGTATAATAATTTGCATTAATATTAATTTAAAATGTATAAATAATTTATGTATATCAAATTTCTAAATAATTTGTATTTGTTCATATTTTAGTTTTCATATTATCAAATATATAATCCTATCACCATACCCTTTCCACTTTTTCAATGAAAGTAATAGTTAATATTTTTGAACTGGGATTCACAATGAATTTGATATTGATTTTATGTCACTACTACTAAATAAAAAATATTTTAAAACATAGCTTAAAGATAAAATTAATTTATTGGCTTAAATATTTTTTTTAAAAACCTATATTCAACCAAAAAAAAGTTGAAGTGAAAATGTCCTACAAAGGAAAAATATGATAAAATGAATTTCAAACCCAAAGCTACTATCAAAATATAATTTTCTCTCTGAACATGGTTTCCATTCCAATTTAATACTCTAAAGAAAACACTTCCATATCTAAAATCTACAAGTGAGATACCCAGCACAATGGTTTTGCAGATGGTTTTGAATTCTGATACTACGTTGCCCTATGACTTTTTATAATTATTTATTATTTTGGATGCCATTTTTGAGTCTCTTTTCTGGGAATGTTTTATTCTGGAATCTCTTAGGCAGATCTGTGGACAAACTTTTGTGCATGGATAGAATCAAAATTTTTCCATTACAATTAAACTCACTCAATTATATGGCAATTTTCTACAAGTACGGAATGCATGCCTAAGTGTTTGACAAAATGGGCTTTCGAAATGTTTTCGTATCCTTGTAATGGATTGTTTGAGGAAGGGGAAGAACTAGGAAAATTGAAGATTAAAAAAGAGGGATATCAACAAGAAAAAAAGGAGAAACCCAAAGTTTACATTAAAAAGAGCATGGAAGGGTGGGACAAAGCAGGTTCCAAGTAGGTTAAGCTCAAGACTAGGAGTATAAATCCTGTCAATACCATTGCATATGTCCAGGTTGGTATTTTTTGTTGCTTCTGATAATTTTGTTATTGATACTATGTTTTAGATCATGTAAATTTTTATGCCTTACTTTTTGGGTTGCTACAAGTTCTCAAGATTGGAATGGACACCCATGAGGCATCTCCCTCTTGTTTGTTGTTTTTTTATCATTAATGCTTCATCTTCAATGTCAGAGAGGAAAATTCACATGGTAATAGGACTTTACTTAATGGAAAATGTATCCATGTTCGAAATAGTTTCATTACTTCATAGATTCGTATTTAGGATATGATCTAGTTTTCTCTTTCCATGCAAGTTCTAATTTAAGGGTTTAGAATTTATGTTATTTACGAGTTATGCCTGCAAGGTAATCATATTCATTGATTTTGAAAATTGTGACTGATAGCAAGTTATACAAGCATCAGAAAAGATTGGCTAAAAAATCTATACTTCTGTTGTTAACTTATGCCCATAAGCTAAATAATTTACCTTTTTTTATAAATAGAGGTACTTTGGGTATAGGTGGATAGTTGGACTCATTAGGTTAGGTAGTGAGATTAAAATATAGAGGTACAATTTGAATAGTATAAAGTGGAGAAGTACTGAGCTTAAAAGATGATGGAAGGAGTTGGCAAATGACTCATAGTGGCATCACTTTATAACCTTTCCTTAAATAAATTAACTTGGGCACATAGGAATAAAAGGGGCGTATAGCTATGTCTTAGAGCCACTAGCAAAATCATGGAAACAAAATCAATTATTTTAAATGAAACAAGCTTCTCTTTGTTAAAAGAAAGGAAATTGAAATGCACTACATATTCCTTGATGCCCATACAACCCATGAAATAGTCAATATTTTTAAAGTTCATTAGGTTAAGAAGAAGAACCCTCTGATTAGAATTATAATTAGGGAAGAGTGCTATGTAAAACATCTGATAACAGTAATGTCACTATTCTGGAACAATTGTTGCAGAGCTTGACTTTGCCTGAATTAGGAGGTGGGGGGGAAATTTAGACTTAGGTCTATTAGCAACAACAAATACATAATACATTAATTTCTTTTTGGTGTCAATCTGTATGATCCCTAAGTTCATAACACACACTTGTACTAAATTCTCAAAATATTCAATTACATATCAAACTAATAAAAAACTGAGCAGCATAAATATATAACTTGTCTAAGTTAGAGAGGAAATGTATACTACCTAATTTTTAAAAGTATTTATTAGAAGAAATTTAGAAGATGCCATGTCTTTCCTGAACAATTATGAGTCTCACACTCATTAATGTTTTGTAGTATAAACTGCGGCCATATTTTCAAAGAGAGCTATCTTTTTGTCAAGAGAACTATGCCAATAAGGCTAGAGACTTCACCCAGAAAGGGTAAGATTACATTCTTCAAAACATATATTCTTCCTTTTCAAGAATTGGAATAAAATTCAATTTTAATATTTGCAGATATGCATTGCCTTGGAGCTGAATTAATTTCCTTTATATCAGCAATTTCCCATAAAATATTTTTTGATAGGTTGTTATCAAAGGTATCTCCTGATAAACTAAGAGAATGATTTTTTGGTTTTCCTAGAAGTAGAATTTACAACTGAGAAGAAGTATGCTAGTGAGATTTTTCTCCTAACCTCCTACTCAAGGGGTAATATGAATGCATGTATATCAGGCCTATCTAAGCCTTTGGCCAAAACAAATATTTGGGTAGTGTGGATAGAAAATTTGCTATTTTTATTGTCAATAAAGGTTGTTCATGACTTAAAGAGTTGAACATGATGTAGATTTGCACTTTTTGTATGCAAAGACATAAATGAACACTTATTTAAGGTTGACAATATTAATAATAAGAGTTAGCTTAAAGATGTTCCAATTATAGATATTGGATAGTGATTTCTCTACCATAAGGATAGTAGATAAGCACATGGTAAAGTGACTCACATGAGGATAACACAAGGGAAACTTGACTTACCACACATGTAAGACACTCATCACTCTTAGATTTGATATTAAGAAACTATTAGCATTTGTAACTCCTTGATAATGGTTTTTCCTAATCCAATATCAATCAAATAGCAAAAAGATGAATCCTAAAATAAGACTCTTCCAAACTATCAGCAATGATATTGCTAAGTCTATAAACTATTAGCAAACTAAGAAACTATTAACTATTAGTCTATAAATGGTATTGATATTAAGAAACTATTAGCATTTGTAACTCCTTGATTATGGTTTTTCCTAATCCTATATAAATCAAATATCAAAAAGATGAATCCCAAAATAAGACTCTTCTGAACTATCAGCAATGATATTTCTATGTCTATAAACATTGAATCTGTAGTAGTTATTCAGGTTCCTTAGCCTATGTAATTCGGTCCATCAAAAGTAGGTTTAGGGATACCAATTTTTCCTATTGATAAGGATAATTAAGTAATGGTAAAATAAAAGAATTGTTCAGTGACATTCTAAGGAACTGAACATAGAATAAGAAAGATGAGATGGGATAAATAAAATTAAAAGTGGTGCAGTAGTTTCATTTCTACAAACATTGTTGGAAATATTGCATAACAGTCTAATTCTGATGAATAGAGGAATTAAGCAGTAAATACTAATAGTCAAACTAGTAACAGGGTAAGGAAATGAATCTCAAAAAAACTCACTGAAACCATGGTAAGGGACTTTCCTCAAGATTCTATTTTCAATGGTACCAATGAGAAGATCTAGGAAAAGTCTGTGTACTAAAAAATTATCTTGTAAATAGAAAGGATGACAAACTACTACTACCAACCCAAGGGTAAACTCTATAAATTGGTAGAAATGAAATTATATTATTGGATATGAAATACAATCATCTCATAATCAAAGAAGAGAGAAAATTTTCTACAAACAACTCAAGGGTAGACTTCAAGAGATAATTGGCTATACAAATATACATGTATGCACCAAGAAGCCATGCAATTATGTTCCTTAATACAAATCTATATAAGATAATTATCTGGTTACCAGATAATGGGTAAAAGTATTTATGAATACTCTGAGGTTGACTCCCCTAAGCAATGGTTCATGCCTCTCTTTAGATAAAATAAAATAGTTAGTCAGAAAAATTGCATAATCTGGAGGGATCATCATAGAATGCTATGAGGTTTAAAATTATATGACTACTAGACCAACCATTAATATTTTGGGGAGACAAATATTACAAACCATTAACACAAATATAGAGAAAATGTACAACAAACAAGTGCCAATAATGAAATGATAAAACCCAAATATGACCCATATTTCCCAAACTAACTAATTCAACAATACTCCTTACAAAGACCCTTGAATTGGATAGGTTGATGAAAATTATTCCCCCTAAGTCATAATCATTGAAAGCATTAAAAAATTAACCTTAATCGACTATTGTTCAGAAAAATGAAGCACGGATCAGGAGAGTAATAAATGGTAAGCATAGATTTAGCTTGACAAGGAAGAGAAAAAAGTTGAAAGAGGCTCAAGTTTACCCTCTCATTCTATACAAACTTTCATTTGTATGCTAGATGGCAGGCCCTACAAGATTTCTCTTATTCTAAATCTAGAGACCATAAAATTAAGGAGGATCCTCTAGATTACCTTCATTTCCATGGAGTTGTCAAATCTACAAGGATGCCCTTGTATTTTCACAAGGGGAAGAAAAACTTCACGTGTTCATTTCCAATGCTATCAGAAATATATGTCAAAGGTGCATGTCACAAAGTCTTACGTCAAACTCAAATAGATCAAGGGGTGTATAGCAAAGAGTTGACAATGTAAACTAATATTTAGGGGAGCTATTGCAACAAATAATAGTTTATAATTAGGTTTCCATAGATTTTTTTAATGATAAAATGTAATTGAGGATTGTCGTATTTATTTGGTATCTTGACTCTCCTTATAAAATAGTAACTAACTATAAAAAATCCTTAGGAAAATGGAACAAGGGTCCCAGAAAAATATTGATTCTCAAGCACTTAAAATATTCACCATACTATTGGAGAATGTAAGATAGATTCCTTGATACCTACTTGGCTTCAAACATTTTTACAGGTCTCAAAAGAACACTAGCTTATTCAAACAATGAACAACTATTGCAGATAGTGATAGTTATATATCCGTTACACTAGGGCTCACACATTCTCTCAAAAAATAGAACCATTTCATATAAGATCAAGTTCATTAAATCCAGTTTAATAATAAAAATAAAAATATAATAAAACACTTTTAAGTTTAATGATCAATATCCACATATCATGAAAGAGAAAATTGAATGTAGTCCTATGACTTGTTCTAGTTAAATATGGACAAATTTTTATGTGAACCATTATATACTAATCATTTAATCTGATAACTACAAAGAAGATATATTTACTATCCACTGCATGTGAGTATACAAACACATATGCATCTTTATTCTGGTTGAAATTTAATATTATAAATACTACCATATTGATATTCATGCTCTTGTAAACTAGCACTCTACATCTTGTCAATTCAAAACTCATTACCAAATCTGAGAATTATTATGATGATAGTAATATAGTCCTTAAGACAGGTCATTGCACTAGCAAGGATAGCATACCAGAGACTAAGGACGTGCTATTTACTTTCAAGATTTACCAGACATGTTCTTCTTCATGAAACTATGTCATACTATGTATTTATATTTTCATGCTATTTAGTCAATCATACAAATGGACTTTATACTCAATGTCACAATTGATATTTAGAGTTTAGTAGAAAATTATATTTACATTGTGTCACTATTACATGTTTCCTTTCCACAAGATTCAGTCAATCATGAGAGTGATCCATATACTCATTTTGCATATTGATATATAAGAGTTTAGATATTAACCATATTTTCTTCATGACTTTGTGACATGTTTTCTATCAACACAATCATTGGAATGTTGATAGCTTTGTATAATATTTGAACTGTTATATGATTATCTGATTGAAGTATATTTAATATGCATCCATCATATTTGCATTTGTAATCAATACATATGAACTATACCCATTGCCTGTTTATATTTTTCCTTATTGTGCAATCTACATATAAGAAAGAGAGTTGTCTCCATTAATCATATCTTCATCAAAAGAGAAATCATGCCCTATATTAAGCATTGCATTTGACTATACCTTCTCTTTATTGAATGAATATTTTCTTTGAAGAAAAATTCAAAGAAATTATCTCTTTTTTTTAGTTCA
This sequence comes from Cupressus sempervirens, assembly GCA_028749045.1. NCBI lineage: Eukaryota > Viridiplantae > Streptophyta > Pinopsida > Cupressales > Cupressaceae > Cupressus > Cupressus sempervirens. Next base: position 272,445,433 of record CM053785.1, read on the forward strand.
ATTTTGGGAATTTTATTAAATTGTTATTAGAGTAGAAGTAGAATGAATCAATCAAATTACATGTTGAAAAATTATGGCTTAAGATTTTTTACAAATACCAACTTTGAACTTTAATATTTGATTATAAAAAATTCAATTATCTCATTGAAGGTATGCAACTCATCTATAGGTCAAGTAATAGCCAAACTAAATTCTATTTGTCATATTTAACTGCAAGGTAAAAGGAGGTAAAATTCATCATAATACCCATCATTAGGTTCAACTTTTGTGAATGCAAGCTCCTAACAGTTAGCCTAATCCTCTACTTCTCCATCCCAGTCATGCCTTTTCTTCTTTCTCTCCCCATGCCTAGATCTTTGAGGAACCTCATCTTCACCTTCAGTGTCATTAGTTATAGTATAATTATTTATTCTCAATCCAATTGTGTTGTTGATGTCATTATGGTTCACTTTTATATGGTTTGCTAGTAAGTTGTGTCTGCTGAGACTTTCAAATCACCCTTTGACCCATGCTTGATTGTATTCTGTTAGCATGTGTATTATACTCATTACTAGACCTCTTGTGATCTATTTGTCCTCTACCACTATTCCCACTTTGAGGAGGGAGAAATGGCATCCCTGAGGGTCTGTTTGAATTTCCAACTACACTAGATCCACCCATAAAGTGAAGCCTTCTAACTCCTCCCATCATTGCATTTGGACCTAGAGTCATCATCCTTGCACCACCATTAGGGAGTATTCCATAAGGTTGGGAGCTCTATCATAGAAGGTCATTCCAATATTGGAGCTCACCATATACTCAAATCCACCAAACCTTGGACCTGCATGACTATAAGGTGGAAAGCCTTGGTAGGGACTAATTGATGCATTGAACATTTATGGCATGTAAAATCCTTCTGAAGGACCCATCCCAAATCTATCAAAGGCATAGCCATCACCAATCATTAAAGGATGGAAACCCATTGGATTTGACCCTACCAAATATCTACCAGCCCTTTCCGTTGGTCCATGTGGAGGTCACATAATTTCTCTTTCCCGCCCTTTACCCTGACTTGCATTAAGTGAATGGCTTGAGCTTTCTTTTTCATCACTTTCATCATCATCTTGATAATCATCATTATCTCCAAAAGGAACTAAATTGGATCTTCATTCTTGTGGATTGCATTCACATGTTGAGCCTTTTCCTCTTTCCATTTAGATTCAACATCACATGCAATAGCCAGGATCTCTTTATCAGGCTCTAAATAAAGAAAATAAGCTAATTTCTCTGATATAGAAGGCTCCAATTCTTCACAATTCTAACTAGTCTTTACAAAATCATATAAGACTGAAGTTTCAGCCATATTGTGTAGATCCATGTGCATTCTTTGAACCCGCTCCACCAAAAAATCCACTAATTTTAGAATTCATCTTTGAGTATCCTAAAAATGATACTTCCTATTGATTAAGAATACAAGAATAAAATAATCACAACAATCAAAGACTTCATTAAGCTTTTCCTCATTGTTTCACTAGGTTGCCCACATTACTTGTTGTACAAAAGTTTCTAAATTCTCTTTATTTGTACTCTTCACAAAAAAATACCTAGAATGTCTTTATGGCTGTGGCAAGGCAATAGATACAACATTCAATTGATTTGAGAATCCATTTGCTAAAGGGTTCAGTGGCTAGCCTTGACTCTATTTTGTCTGATACTGTTATACAGGTTATGACCTTCGATGTTATTGATTCTTAGGCTCATAACTTTAAGGTGAACTTTATAGTAGTATGTGAGAAACATTAGATGAAGGATGCTCCTTTTTTTCTTGATGATGATAATTTTTTTTCCTATACTGAGGATATTTTTTTGGGTAGGAATAATTTTTCATTGTCACCCACTACTAAAGTTTCTGAAAAACATACTCTACAAGTCGTGAACCAGGCATCTTTTGGTACCTATATCGATAATGAAGTCCATTTAGGAAAAAATCATGTTTACACATATTTGATATAATAGTCTTTGATTTCATCATTGTTGTGCTTGTAGACAGAGTCTTGCTTCTAGAATTCCCTAAATAGTGCAAAGAATTGACGGATTAGCATTGTGCTTTTGTTATGCCAATGTAGAAACCCATAAGAGTATTCCTTCATACACAAGTCCCTGAGCCAATGTCTTCAAATTTTTTGTCTAAAACTATATTACAAGTCTTTTAGTAGTTGGTGCAAAAATTGAATGAGCACCTAGATTTATATCACTTGAATTCACAGAGCTTCCTAAGGCTAGGAGATTACTATAATCAGACCCTATCTCTAATCTACCCTCAAAATAAAAACTCAAGAACCCTCTAGATCCTCCATCATGCTAAAATCCTGATTTTAACCCTTATTAGTCCCTCATTTAACACAGTCCTTACTAAATGTCAAATCTCTTTTTCTCTAATTAAAATATGCCCACCTAGCCCAACTTTCAAACCAAAACAATTTTATTTTGATTTTCTCTCAGTGATCTTTTTTCACAAAAATTATGTATGTTCTATTTAGGACAGAGCAAAGTGGTTTCAAGATATTTTTCTCCCTTCAAATAAGGTTCCCTTAAGCTTGATCCTAATTTAGAAATAGTCTAGTTTCTCATTAATTTCATTTCTGGAAACCCTTTCTATTTAAAATACTAGCCCCAAAAAAAAAATCCATTTTCTTTTCTCTACCCAAAAGATATATTTTGAATCCCTAACCATAAGAGTGAAGCTGCTCCAAAAAATAATCTTTTGTTGACAGAACAATTTATCCTTAGATTGTAGCCAAAAATTTAAAGCTCTTTTTCCCTGCCTAGAAAATATTTATTAACACCAAAAAATCTTACAACATTTATCAAAATTCAAGCTAAAACACCCATGGACTCTGACATCTACATTTGATATCAAAATATTGTCTACAACTTATATAAAACTTAGAGAAAGTAGCAATTACAGAGGCATATAAAGAAGAAGAGATTGACCTCGTCACTATAGCCAAAAGTAATTGTTTTGGTATTAAAGGTCTTATTAGGGAAATACTTGAACATATTTATTCATTATAATAGAAAGTTCATAGACTCCTCTCATAGCAATACATGAATAGTTTGACATCATAGTCAATAATTACATAGAGTCTCCAAACCAATGCATGATAAAGCATAAGTCATGTAGATTGAAAAAATGGAGGAATTTAGAGAATAATAGTCATTTTATCATACATATAACATATGAACAAGTGAAAGGCATCATGTCACTACAACAGCCAATAAGGAGACGGTCTAAAAATTGACACCAAAGTTATTGAAATATTGGTGTAGGAAATCAAATTTTGGGTCAGCACTAGCAAAAGATAATAAACTGCTATTGGATGTCTATCCTAAGTTGTTATTGATAATTATAGTAACAAGTTTAGAAAAGCTTTACTCTTCAATGATCATTAATATCATGTAGTAATTTTTCTATAGTCTGACATAAATTGTTATCATGATATAGCTTGGATCTTGTAGATGTATTATCCTTATTAGTTGTTTTTGGCTACTACTGATTGTGTTTTCACCTTTCACCAATATTTCCTCCATAAAATCTTAATGGTGTGTCTCAATCTCTTACAATAGATGTATTGTCTTCTCAATACTATTAGTAATGATATATCTTTTTTTTTTAATGTCAAGACATTGAATCATTGTTTCTAAAAAGCTAGGTTTGAGATTTTGTACCATGCATGATATGCACCTATGGCTTTGCATTTCCCTGTATAAAGTAAAACCTATTGCAAGATTTATGTATCTATCTTGTAGCATTTCTCAGGCCCCACATATGCTTTTCACCTACATATTAACTCATATTCTCTTTTGACAGTTTATCAGTCCGTAGCAATACATTATAAAGAGGATGACCCACTTAATTTAATACACAATTTTCAATAAGATTATCACCTCCTTATCTTTCTATAAATATGTTTTTGTTATAACTTCAACTTATGATTCTACTCCTAAATAATGACTTGTTGATACTTCAATTGTATTTGAAAGTTGAATGAAATGACTTTATCTTTTACTTGATACCATTCATCCTTACTAATCCAAGTTATTTGCATCATAACCATTTTTCTGAATCTATATTGAAGTTGCTATTGTGTTTGGTAGATAAATGGATAATGATAATCAAGAAAGCTCTTGCTTATGTTTTTAATAATTAACATTCTATACTCTTGGATTCTCAAAATTTGGCTCATATCAATGTGATGCTCCACTTGATTAATACCATTCTTTTATTCATTACTTTACTTCCTTAGAGCATACCTCTTTGTGTTCATGAATTTTTTTAGATATGCATTTCTGATAACTTTTATTTCTTGATTCATGCTGCCTTTCAAATATGACATTTATTCTTTAAAACTTGTATCTCTACAACCAAGAATTTGTTAGATAAAACATGTACCTTTCGATATGGCTTATTTTCAGATTTCTTTTCTTATTTTTCTCCCTTTTTGCATCTCTATTATGGATTTCTGAATATATAGTATGCAAAGAGGAAGAGTCTTCGATATACCTAGGCCATGTTTGGTTTTTTTTTTAGTATCTTACGTTTCTCAAATTTGACTTTGCATAAGAAAATTTTTATTTGAGCTATAGATATTTATTAGAGTACTTTGTATGGAGTTTTCAGAGAGCTCATTGATGTCTTCTAGTGCTCTGAAATGTTTAGGAAAAAAAGAAAAAAATGGTGTCAAATCTATGGCAAATTTTGAAAGAAATTTCAATATAAACAGGGCATTTTGTAATGAAGAATTGGTCATTTTTTATATTTCTCTTGCATACTAATTCATGAATCATTTCTTTTTTTTTCGAGTGTCTTACTTTTCTTAAATATGATCTTGTGTGACCATCATTTTGTTAAGCTATAGATATTTTATTGTTCCTAATTTAACATGTTGTAAGCAGGTAGCTCTAAATTATAGTGTAGTCTTGCCTATTCAACTAGCCTTTATATTTTTTTGATATGATTTATATATGTGTAGAGGATGGGAGATGGAGCTTTAGTTGATGTAGGAAAAAAAGGAAAATTCCTTAGGAGGTCTTTGATGCCCATTGCCTTTCACATCTAACGATGCTTGGATTGTGAATGTAATAGGGGTTTATTTATTTGTATAAATTTGAGTATATTCAATTACATTATAGAAATCTCTGAGTTTGGCATTATTTAATGAAATTTGTTGTAGTTGGGAAGAGGCATTGTCTCCTATTTCCCATATGTGCTTGATCTTTCACATACCCATTGCTAAGGTGTAGAGGATTAGAATGGATACGGCATTTTTGTATTTTTTTAGGCAAGTATAGCTTACACTTTAGGGTTATTAATTTGGTCACATTTTGTAGAACAATTCTATGGTTACTGTAAAGAAGAGTGTTGTTGTACGAAGAGAATTAAAGGCACACTATAGATATAACTGAGTTTATGATGGCAACAATATAATAGTGGTGCATGAATAAAAAAACATTAGTAACATTTTGAAATATTGTAGATCTTGATTTGAAAATGTAGCATTATACTTCCATTCATTGAAATATAGCACACATTGTGTACGATAAAGGTTCTTAAGGCATAATCACTATGTACAATAAGTAATTATCTTGTACTCTTCTATATATTGTGTGTCATAAAGTTGCTTCAGGTGTAGTCACTTTTTTATGGTAAAATTGTTATTTCTTGACGTTTCCTTGTAGACTATAATCACAGTCGACAATAATGAATTTTATTTTGAATGATTGAAACATGATTTGTCTCAAAGGGAATTTGTTGGATGTGTCTTAAAGAGGTCCAGGAACCCTTTCCCACATTTTGTGTTTCTAAAACAGTGAAGAGTCTTTTCTTCATATCATTATCCTTATAAAATCTCATGATTGCTATTGATCAAATTTATGAAAGGTGTTTAAGTGTTTGTGTATTATTTCACCAAGAATAGAACTAGTTGAAGATGGTGTGGAAGTGTTTAAAAATTGATCTTTAATTCCTTTTCAAGCCGTGGTTCTTTGAAATAAGAATCATTATATTCGAATTTGTACCTCTAAGATATTATTTGGAAGAATATGACCACCAAAACAATGATCAAGAAATAAGGCTAGGCTAATATATGCATGACTAGTATTTAGGGAAGAAGGTGATGCCATGAAGATCATTTACAAAAAATTAACAATTTACTAAATAAACTATTTCACAATATGGGTAGTCCTACTGTCGGTTATGACATGAATTGCTTAGTTTTTAACACTTGACAACTACTATTAAGCTCTTTCTTCTTTTGTTCGACAACTTTATTATAATAAGTAGAACAAGTTACATGTAATAAATTTTCTAATGAAAACATTCTTTTGATCTTTATATTATGCATTTAGTAACATCACTATTCTTCAAAGGGTACTAGCTCAATGGAAGAGCACCTACTTTACAAGTAGGAGGATGGTGGTTCGATTCCATCATGCCCTAATATGATAAAATAAACTACCAAAAATAAGTAAAAAATAAACTACCAAATATACTGTGAAATATACTACCAAAAAAAATACCAAATATACTATCAAATATAATACCAAATAAATTACCAAGTACACTACCAAATACTACCAAATCAAATACCAAATAAACCACCACATAAACTACCAAATGTACTGTCAAAATTGTCAAATAAACTACTAGGTAACAACAATAAATGGCCAAATTAATGACCAAATCAATGATTAAAATAATTTAGTCATAAATTTGGTCAGGAAATAAATGTCTAGAAATAAACTACCATTAGTCACGTGATCAAATCTAGCCATATATCTACAGTTTTTAGCGGTTTATTTAATCATATATTGTTATTTTTGTACTAGTGACCCATTCATTTAGTTAGAGATTAAATGACTGTCGCTCCTAACCTCTCAAAGATTTGTTTGGTGAAGAAGTGGTCCTCTTATGTATGGATTTATGCCATAATTAGATCTTTTTAGTTTTGCAGTGATTATCCTCTAAAGATTTGATTGTAGTGGTTGATTTTTATCTTATGAGGGAAGTTATCTAAGTTATGCTAGTACTATAAAGGAAAATGTTATACTCTTTCTTAGGGTTGGATCTTCTTGGTTTTCCTAGTATTGGCTTAGTATACTACTATAAATTCACTCTTTTCCTTTGAATTATATGTGTATCTACCTTATGTCTTTTAACTGTCATCGTACTATGCAAGCTTGCCTGCCTTTCTTCAGCATACTGTGAATACCTGTAATTTGTATTTTTGGTATCTCTTTGTCCCATGAATGATAAGAAGTAAAGAATTTTTTTTCCTCATGTCACTCATATGGTTGTCTAATCTTTATGTAGTTTTTAGATTAAAGCAAGTTTGAATCTCTATATCATTGGGCTATTATAATAATAGTACGGTGCATGAATGGGTAGAGAATGGTCTGAACACCTTATTTTGGTGTATCACCTCATTAGAATAGATTAGGTAGTTACTTTCATGTATTCCTTATCCCTTTTCTCTTCAAGAATAGTTTAAGTGCATCCTAATAGTAGAGGAAGCCAACCTTCTCTAGAGACTTAGCCTCATAGTTCTAGATTACACAAAGAGATGACCAAACTTAGAGCCAAGAATGAAATATACAAAAAGAAAATGATTTATTCATTGATGTTATAGTGTGTATGTGCCTTCTTATATAGGAAAGAAAAGAGTGGATAAAGGAACATGGACCTAATTTTTTTGGACATAGGTGGGGTAGGTGAAATAAAACTAGCTAGGTGCAAGTAATAATGAACATAAGAAAAAATTATTAATTAAAAATTAGGATATACTTAAGAAAACTTAAGATATAGTAAATAGCATATTTCTCAAGTGAAACTAATAGAATAAAATATAGTACATAATATTACATGATAATGAGTTCTATTGATTCAAATATGTTTAGGTACCCATGAATGATAAAAATATAACAAAATATTTCTTAAGTGGAGTAACAAAATAAACCAAATGGAAGAAAACTCTTCACTAATAAAAAGATAATAAAAATCAACATAGGTGATAATGTGGAATTGATGAATGGAATTCCTAACATTAGTATGCCTAGGAATTACATCCATCACAAAGATACAAAAATATCATCCCTATTTAGATTAATTAGAAAGAAAATAATAGTTACATGAAAATATAACCAATATCCCAAACACATAAATCAAATAGAAGACACAAAGATTTAACACAACTTTCGCAATTGTGGGCTACATCCACAAAATATAGTCCAAAGTTATTATCTATTAACTTCAAACTTTTATAGTATTTAATCTCCCCTTATATCTCAATATCACTACAAGAAGCTATATATTTCTTTTGGAAAACCCTAACCCTAAGCCAATATTACATGACTTATACAAGCTTAACAAGTTAACCCTAGACATACTTGTTGAGTCAACCCAAAAATACTATATGAGTTAATCAACTTTTCGGCGTGGAAATTCACTAAACCCCACACCTTAGAAAAAATGTATAATACTTTCCTAATTAGTCACCATAAACCAATAATTTTCCACTTGGAGATAAATATTATAGTCACACTACTACCCTTGAAGGTCCCACTAGATTGAAGCTCCCTAGACTTTGTTGTCTTTTATTATTTTTTATTTTAGGAAAAAAAACAAACCTAAAGAGGAGTTTAGCTTCTCCCTTAGAACTACCTTTGTAAATGTATCTATGAGATTATCATCTATATGTATCTTTTCTATCTAAAATGGTTAATCATCCAAAATTGACTTAATGAAATAGTACCATAGATTTATATATTTAATATTTGAATGTAAAGAAAAATTATTTACAAGATGAATGACACTAGAGCTAATTATATATAGATAAAAAAATTTCCATAAGTGTCACAAATCTCACATGAAAAATTGGGGCCATATCATCTCATTGGTTTCCTTTATAGGAGAATAATACTCTACATGTGTAGGGGATAAAGAATTCACCTTCTATAACCAAGAATTCCATCTCACCATTGTTCCACCAATAGTAAACAAATATCCTATTTTACTTTGCATGGTATCTAAATCCCCTTCAAAATTTTAGTTAGCACAACCTTTTAAATAAGTAGTAAAGCTTCCAAAATGTAAACATTTATAGGATGTATCCACTTGAATACATTCCAATGCTCAAATTTAGGGTGACTCATATCTAGTGTAGTACATACAATGAAAAGAATTAAAGTACCTATTACCCAAAAATTAGGTACCTTGGACATTTTTGGTAGGGTAAAAGGTTTTAACTTAATAATTTTTTTAAATTAATTATTTTATTAAGTTATCTTTCACACCTTCTTAAGTTTTCATTTAATACATTATTCACATTTGATAATTTTTTAAAGATTTTGAAAGATTTTGTGTCATGCTATCATCTAGCTGATTTCATCCCCAATTCAAGTCATAGTTAGCTTTAGAAAAAAACTTTTCCATTGATAAGTGAGAATTATAGAATCTATAAATTTTGAATTATGTCATAAATCCATGTACGAGTATTAATTGATGATATAAGGTATGATTTATGATATTATAATATGCTATATAAATACTTAAACATTTTAATTAAATCCCTATGAGTAGAAGAGAGTATTTTGGGATTTTAATAAAAAGTGAGTTGGTTGTTCATGTCAACTATATTTATTTGGATCTAATATTTTTCATGGGATAGGTTTAAATATTTTTATTCTACTTTAATTCTTTGAAGTTTGGTATAACTATTTTGTGATATAAATGCAACCTCTTAGTTTTTTCCTAAATTAAGAGGGAGGTAAAATTATAAGAAAAAAATAATTCTTTGATTGAACCATGATATTTTATAAAGAAAGGAAAAATAGTTATAATTAAATAGTGTAGGATAAGGTCCACAATCTTAAACAAAATAAAACTTCAAGTTGAGTGACTAGAGAGGTAGGGGTTCACAAGAAGTGAGACCCTACAAAATAGAACTTAAAAACTAAACTAGTTCAACAAAACCAAAAAGAACTTGCAAGAACAAAACTAAAAATTAGAATATACACCATAACTAGAAAGTATTGGAAATATAACAATAGATAGATAACTAACACAGGGGGGGGTGCGTTATCTAGAACCACTTAATTTTTTTCACTTAAATTAAATTTACCTTTCTTTGTTAGATTGTCTAATCTATTTGTCATCCATGAACATAAACAAATAAATAAATCAACACCATAAAAAATTGACACAAAATTTGGTAACCCAAAAACCCTCCAAGGATAAGGTGAAATTGAGGTGGAGATGACACCAACAATGCTTCACTACTGTAGTAATAAAGTTGGCTTGTTAAGGCTTACAATTGATCACTTCTAGTGATCTACTATGTTAGAGTATAAGGACTACTAGGTCCACCTTGTGAAAGGATTTTATAATACAATGAAGTATGTACTTTGTTATGAGATTTTACAAAAGATTGCTAGGTCTACCTTGTTAGAGGATTTATCTTATGCACCTATTAGGATGCAATCAGTAGGATGATCCTTGTTTGCAACTTGATTTTTTGATATAGATTGTTTGAAGATTGTAATCACTTCATTGTGATTAATGTGTCTCTACTCTTCCCTTTGTACTACTTGGTAGCTTCTTAATTAATCCACTCCATCTTCTTATTGTATACCATATTCACTTATTCTATGTGCTTACCTCATTTACAACACATTACATCTTTCTTATATAGCTATCCAATCAATATTTTCATTCCAAGTTAGCTCAAAACAAAAGATGTTTTTACGATAATCAAACTACATCTTTAGGTTGGCTAATGCTGATGCTCAGGTCAAACTATGTATTATGCTAATGTGTTGATGCTTGGGCAATTTAGTGAACTTGGATGATACTTTGTCACTCGAGTAACATTGGATGCTCGGGTGAAACTATGCACTTGGGTGTCATTGTGAAACCTTTCTTGTACTAGATGCTTGGTTTATGCTAAATACTTGATGACCACTTCTAGCTTGGTTCATACTACTGACTTGGTTTACACTGCTAACTTAGGATACACTGAAACATGTTGATTAAAGGAAATCTCAGATGTAGTATTAACCAACCTTCCTAAATAACTAAGTGTTTTTTCACTAATTGATAGTATGTATTACCATAGGGTCAACAATCTCCCCCTTTGGAATTAGTCACAAAATACTTATGATGTGCAATTATTTCATCAAGTCAAAATCTCTTAATCAAAAATTTCAATGAAACTCCCCCTTTTCTTATGCTTGGGTCTGTGATTCAGTTTGAACTAGAAATCTGTGGCTCAATCACAACTGAATGAATTTTAGTTTTATAAAATTTCTTTTGTTCATTTTTATATCTATTTTATATAATTGCTCTTGTTATATACATATACAAAAATGTTTCCCTCTATACATTTTCCTCTACATTTTACCACATTTCTATTACAAATGCCAAAGATATATCTTTACAAGGTTATACAAAAATGATTGTGGAAATCATGATGTGCCTTCAAAATTAGAGACAAAGTTTTATCCCAATTTTCTTGTAATACCTTCAAAGTGTGTACAATTCAATCTAAATTTCTACAAATAACTCCTTCATGAGATCAAAAACTAAGAAATTTGTATCATGTACCAATGTATTTGCATGTACAAGATATTTCTATATTACATCCATGTGAGGAAGCATCATACTCTGAATATATGTTAATGATGCTCTAATCTAGGCTTCTTCCCTTAGTAGTTCAGCCTATAAATCTGTAAAAAATATGACCTTCAAAAAATGATTGGAGCTATTGGAGCTAGTACTTGGGTCAATTGCCAATTGACTACATCATTCTTCAAGTCCTCATCAATTTTGGTTAGTTTTACCTTTATTTCCTTGGTAAAATTTGATGTATTACACAATTTTGAATATAAGGATACAACATTATTTACAACTCCTTCCAATGTAGCAATAAGAGTGGATGATTTCACTTGAATAATGTCAATCTTCTTGGCTACATTTTTCAAATCTTTATTTACAAATTTTCTTTTTGCCCTTTGTTGAAGTTTTTCCTGACCACCTAAATCTTTATTGAATTTATGTACAATGTCAATCAATTATTCAATGATAGGGTCTTTATTATTTACCTCAACTAAAATCACATTCAAGAATATGCCCTTGATATCTTGATGAACCTTTCCTCTATCTTTTTCTACCTTGAGCTTTTGCTGCTAAGCCATTTTCCTCCATATCTCACTCAAAATTTCCATTTGTTCAGTAAAGAGATTAGACTGATCCCAATTTGGAATCACAATCTTTTTATCAAGGTAAATTTATTTGGTAACCTTTTCCTTTTATTTTCCCTTCACACTCGAAGAATTTATAATTTCTTTTATTTTTCCTTCATCCTTGTTCTCTTCACCACTTAGTTGACTCTTGATTTCTTTCTTTTTTTCCTTTGTCAATAGTGTTCTCATCCTTATTTGATTTATGCTTGGTTATGGTTGGCCAAGAGGTAGTCAGAGTTTGTTGTTGGCTGCTACTTGGGTAGATGTAGAACTTTCTTTCTCCTTCTCTTTAAATTCTTCCCTCTCTATACTTGATGGAATAGTGACTTGGCTTGAAGAAGTGGGTAGAAAAGCTATTACGATAGTTGCCATCATCTCTAAATTTTATTCATCATTTTTTTTTACATCTGGTATAGCATTCTCATCTTTATTTTCTGCTTCAAAAATAGTTTTCCACAAATTTTTTGTGGACTGAACAACTTCTTTTATTTTATATGACAAAATTTAGAAGGATTTCAATCTAGCACTTTGCTTGTTCTCATGCTTGACCATAGCCTCCTTAATTTCTTCTTTAGGAAATTGTGGTATGACACTTTTCAATGTTTGTTCTCTGATGCCTCTTTTTGTTTTTACAAAATTTGACCATCTATGAGTCATTTCCTTAAGTTAGGCATTTGGAGCTTATATTTTTAATTCATTTAGATCATACTTCCATTTGGCCATCTTCTCAACTAAAGAATCTTCTATCTATTGTTGATCCTCCTTTCTCTTGGATTCATATCTGAAGTATTTAAATCCAACTATGTCACTAGTAAATTTGAACTCAATTTTTGACCAATTTTGGTCAAAATTTCCACCTAGGTTGGTCACAATTTCGACCAAGATGTTTGTCACATTTTTTCTCATCAAAATTTTAACCAACCTACAAGTTGGTCAAAATTGTGACCAAAACAATCATAAAAAAATTTAATTGTTGGTGGTCCTAATTTGTGAATGTTGGTCAAAATTTTGACCAATCCATTTGTCAATTTTTTTTTATTAGTCAAAATTTTGACCAATCCATTCATTGAAACTTTTTTGATTGGTGGAAAAGTAACAGGCATTGGTCAAAATTTCCACCAATGTTTGGTTGAATTTTTTTAGCATTGGTGGAAATTTCCACCAATTATTGGTCAAAATTAGTTTTAGTTGCTAGAAATTTTGACCAATACTTGGTAGAAAACTAACAAGCATTGGTCAAAATTTCCACCAATGTTTGGTCGAATTTCTTTTTTATGCTGTATCAAGCATTTTCTTCTTATCCAAGCCATTTAATTTGTAACATTTTAAATCTCTGCAAAGACAAAGTTGGAGCAGAAAAAATTTTCTTTTCAAAGGTGTCCTCTGATTGTAAAGCATCCATTCTATTATTTGTTCAACAAACAAGACATATCTAGTCTAATAGATAATGGAATGGACGCTTTACAATTAAAGGACACCTTTGAGAAGAAAAATTCTCCTACTCCAAATTTACCTTTACAAAGATTTAAAAGGTTGTAAATTAAATGGCTTATATAAGAAATAATTGCTTGATATAGCCTGGAACAAATGGACATTTATGCATAGGGAACCATCAACTATATGAGTGATGTAGATGCAACTGAAATTTTTGGGGTCAAAGCCACCAATTAATATAAGGTTTCTAGTCTCCACGAGGTCGACATTGTGGTTGTAAGGGTTTTGGAGATGGCACTTCTTCATTGTCCACTTCATCACTGATTAACTTGCACTGCAAACCGACAGGCTTCATCTTTGTTGTGGGCTCCTATCCCCTATGTGAGTACTGATGTAGAAGTCAAAATGGAAAAAATAAGTGAAAGCATGTTGAATAAATAGGAATCCATAAAACTATTTAGCACCATACACTTCTAGCTTTGGTCACAAATATAAATATACATATACAGAGAAAAGCATATGAATGATTTAGATCTACATATATATACATATACAAGTATATATACTTATGGGAGATAGTTTGTATATATATATATATATATATATATATGGAAATATACATTTAAACATATATATCTACATAAATACAATTGTAAATAAATATATATATATATACATATATACATATATAAATCTCTATAAGTATACATGCATGCATGCATACATACATACATACATACATACATACATACATACATACATACATACATACATACATACATACATACATACATACATACATACATACATACATATATATATATATATATATATATATATATAAGAGATTAACTTGCACCAGTGATTAACAGCGATAGATGAAAGAAAAGAAGTAACAACAATTTATTATTCTCCTTAGCATTGTAGAGATGTAAAACAATGAGTTCAATATCAAGCATTGTCAAATTAATGGATGGTCATATGCTGAGTCATTTCCAGTCAGCATAGATTAACATAGAAGCTATACAAAAGTATGTAGGAACAAGCATAAGGTTGACTTACCTCAGAAAAGCTTCACCCTCAGAGCCAATTCAACAACACATGAACTAGAAATACAAAAGTTGTAGGATGAAAAATAGATATTAGATAGGGTTGCAAACAAGAACATGAGGGATAGTTTTACTCTTCACAATGGTCCCCCTTATGCCAATGGAGATTTGCATATTGGGCATGCCTTGAACACGATATTGAAAGATTTTATCAATAGATATATGTTGCTTGAAGGATCTAAGGTGCACTATGTGCCTGGTTGGGATTGCCACGGGCTACCCATTGAGCTCAAAGTTTTGTAGTCCATAGACCAAGAGGAAAAGAAAGAGCTCACACCATTGAAACTAAGAAAGAAAGATGCTCAATTTTCTAAGAAAACTATGTGTTTATATATGTTTAAACACATACATAACATGTGTGTTTAAATTCAAGCAAATGCAATTGGCAGGTATAAAGCTAAATCACACAACCTTTGCCAGCATTATTGATTCCTATGCCAAAACAAGAGCTTTGGAATATCATCATGAATTTGGCTTAGAACAGTTATTATCTACTTTTTCTCATCAAATTTCTCATAGTCAATGTATTGTAGGATGTTCATGTTTGCTAAGTGTTCAAAATATAATTTGAATGTCTTTTCATCATTGTAAAGCTTATCTAGGTCTAAACCTATATCTCTAATCAAATTGATCCTTAAGTGGCCCAAACTTGCAAGGGAATCAGAATCTTGAAACTTTGAAGTTTTAAAAGAAATTATGAGGACTAAATCTAGAGATGAAATATGCAAATAGTTGCAATCAGACTTCAGGACATCAAAATCATAATTAACTTGACTTATTTGAATTCCCAAATGCACATATTAGACTCCCTTACCAATGTGTAAACTCTTTTTTTTAAGGACTAGCCTACAACATGTCCAACAAACTTAAAAACCTATGTACCAATTTGCTAAATATCACCCCAAATATGCATTGTGAGGCCCGATAATGGGGAATGAGTCTTAGGACTATACAGGTTTTTCAAAAAAATTTAGAAAATCAGTCTAAAGACATCCCTCCATTCTTAGAACTAGTTAGACTTCAGAAAACCATTTCATTGATTGAGTAGAGCACATTTAGTAAAGGTTTATGGGTTAGAAGTGAAAAATAAAACCCTCTTCCAAAAAGATTTAAATCTTATTTCTGAAGATAAGTCTAAAACATGCTCTACCTTGGTGAGTTTTCCTTCAAAATTAAGCAATTCCTTTGCCAAAATGATCCTCTAGAACCCTGTAATGAAGACTTATAGGAATTAATGACTTAAAAACCCATCTACTTTTCCCCCAAAAAATTGAACTTCCTAGGAGATTTCAAAGTTAAGTCTAAAAATAATCTCTCACAACTCTTTGATGGCTTGAATGCCATATCAAACCTTGTGTTTAAAGTTTAGTTTTGTCTTCCAAATCACTTTGTGAGTATCTTGATGACATTTGCTTATTTTTCTCCAAGAAAATTGTACTTCTAGATTTAAGCTCTGCCAACTTCTTCTTGTTTAGCCATCTATGTTCGCTTGGTGGGATTCAAATTTCTTATTGTTTGTAGTGATTTCACTTGGGTCTAGTTCTATATCTTATCCATCCTTGCCACCCACATTAGAATTTGTGATTTTTCATGCAAAAAATTCTAGCCTCTTGTGGGAACTCTTAGTCCTTAATATTGAGATAGTGGAAATGCATCTTGGACATGTTGGGGTAAGGCATCCCACTCATTTATAGTTGCCATCATGACATCTTGAAATCTAAAACCATGTTTTGGGTCTGCTAGTGCTTGTACCTCTTTGGTAGGGAAGTTTGGCTATAACAGTCTATTAGCTTTGCATGTTTATCTTACCCTGTCTAGGAGAGCCAAATGTGCTATCATTTGATGAAAGAGATCTGTTGATTGATAACCAAGAACTAATACTAACTTGCTTCCTCTATCATGCCTACCAATCCTATCTCTATGTCTACCTAAATCCAATTGATCAAGTGTCATGTAACCTATCCAATGCTTATGTTATTCATTGTTGTACATTCACAAGGGTTATGAACATCACTCTATCTCTATCATCTTATTGGTTCTACCTAGTGCCATGAACATTGTCTCGTTTGGACCTTACATGAAAGCATGCATTTTTTTGACTAATATACCACCTCTTAAGGGAAAATTAATAAGTTTTTGCTTGATATATAGAGGAAAATGGCCTCTCATACACACCTGACTAGATTGTAGTTAGTAATGGAGCAAAATAATGTATCATGCTAGCTATTTTGGTAGTTTGTTCACTTGGTGACAAGGTAAGAACACATAAATTTATGAGTTCTCTATTTTTTTTAATTGACAAAAAGAAATTTAGATTCAGGTAAGATACACTAATTTTCTATGTGGGAGTTAGTAGTATCTTTATTTTGTCTTATTCTTATATCTTTTCTAACTATATGTTGATTGTAGGAAAATGTTCCAAGTTAATTATATATTATAATGAATGATAAAGTAACCCTTACTAGAAAGAAGAAAGTATAGTAAGAAGGAAATGTAAAGCCAACATTCTGATGTACTCACAATTAGAAAAAAATTAGTAGTTTAGGTAGTGGAATTTCAAAGATGAGAAGCTACAAGTTGTAAACCTCTAGCTGAAATAAACACTTCTGGGCATATAGTACTATTCATAGAATATAATTCAATATTCTTTACTCAGACATTATAGAAGTAAAACACTACTGATAAACAGTGAAAGAGACATTATTCCACCATTATGCTTTTCCTTGAGTAACTATCCAAAGAGCTTGTGTGGTCACTTCACAAACTTCACATGGCATGCATACCATACTTCATGTAAAAGCCTTGATTAAATGCGCAAATAATAGACAAAGAGATATTCCAGCAATAAATATTCATTGTAAACACTATGAAACACACATTGAAACTAAATGCACATATAATACCTCGGATGATCCTAATGACACTGTGAAACATCATTTGTTCCTTGAGGCTTTTGATACCCAAGATAGTTGGACTACCACTTTTGAAGGTTTCCATCTCCAAATTCCATGAGCTTCTGTACATAGTTGTCACACTCCTGAGAATAAAAATTTCTTTGTTTTTTATGTTTTTAAATTGAAGAAATTCCTTCAATTTTCTTCCAATGCTTTGCATATTATTTGCTTTCCTTTCTTCCATTCCTCTTATCATATGAAATCTCAATTAGTTAATGAAAAGTCTAAGACAACTAAATTTGATGTAGTTCTCAATTGTAGGTCATCTAGTTGATTCACAAGTGTGGGATTACTAAATCTGAACCAGATAACTTGCAAGTCCTATAAGGAGTTATCTCTCCAACCAAACCACCTTATTCCATTAAGGAACTATAACCTATCTATATTTTATTCTTATGCTAACAACCACTCACACAATGCCACTGATTAGAGGAGTGGAATGCACATTGCAATAATGTGAGAAGGGGATATTCCAATCAATGTAAAATATTACCGCGAATGCTTCTACCCAACATTTGAAAATTCAATAACAAAGCAATTTTATGTAGCTGATTGTCATGTCCCCCATTTTCCTCTAATAGAATTTAATAATAAATGTAATAAAATAATAATAAAATGGATAAAGAATATTTTACTTTGA
Source organism: Cupressus sempervirens (assembly GCA_028749045.1). NCBI lineage: Eukaryota > Viridiplantae > Streptophyta > Pinopsida > Cupressales > Cupressaceae > Cupressus > Cupressus sempervirens. Next base: position 272,463,846 of record CM053785.1, read on the forward strand.
GAAATTAAATATTATAATATATTATTATTATAATATAATATAATATAATAATAATAACAATAAATATGATTTTTACAAAAATAATCATAATATAAAATAATTAAAATAATAATATATAGTATAATTAAATTAATTATAATAATGATTAAATAAGGCAACCTCAAGCTTTACACAATGAAGTAGTAACTTTGTGTTGATGTGATCTTGTTGGTAATACACAATGGCATATTATATGATTCACAAAAGTCTAACGTGGTCTATAAAATCAACTTTGGGAGGAGGATATCCTTCGTAGCAACCATGTGAAAAGGTTTGATGGAAAATGGAAAGATAAGAGAATGGTGCACCCTACGGTGGGTTTTGGTAATCCTCCCTAGCAGTGACAAAGAAGATACATCAGGACTATTATTAGAAATAGCAATTCCTAATTACAGAATGGTACTAGATGAGAGATTCCTTAACAGGAGCAAAAAGCGATTTAATATTGACCAACAAGCATCACTAATGGGAAAGTATGCTAGGAGAAATTGTTACAAGCAAGAAGATTAACATTAATTAATGGAGGTATGTGATTAATTTGACTAAATAGATTTGTAATGAAGAGGCATGACTCCAAGAGATATCATCATTTATCTTCATTTATAGATATCTCTAAAGAAAGGAGGAGGGGTGGATTTTATAGGTATAAGATAGAGGAACATCAAATATTTGATTTATTCAAATAGATTGATTAAGGGAATAATAACCTAAATTATAAGAGGGAAAGTATAGTATTTAAAAGGATTTATGAATCAAGAGGAGCTTCAGTTCAAAGGGAAATAATCTAGAGATAAGTGATTGGTTGATTACTATAGTTCAAGACTATAATCTATGTGTTTCACTAAAAGGTCAATATCATTCAAAGATTAGGACAAAATTCCAATATCTATGGGCATTGGCAATCCTTACATTGAAGAAAATATTTGAGAAGTTTATCAAGGAGAATATATATTAGGGTTGCATCAAGGGTTTAGTAGTATTGCATGGTCACATATTTCCTTCGACATGTTTGATATTAATTGACATCCTAACAAGAAAAGCATGCATTAATCAAATTAGATCAGACCTATTTGGTTACATTAGACAGTTCTTACCATCACATTAGAAGCCTCTAGTTGAGAGACATAATAAGAGACATATAGCAGAATCCATTCCAGATAACACATGTTGCACTGAAACATTGAATTATTAATTCATTTTACCTACTATCTCTCAGTTGTACAACAACATTATTTAGAAAATATAACACAAATGATTAAAGCTCATAAATAGGGAAGACATCATCAGTGTTGTACACTTGTAAAGTGTAATCAAACATTTAGAAGAGTAGTAACATGATAATAATCCTCACTCAGAGATATCATAATAAGAGAATGGTAGCAGAAGCAATTAATAGCTAAACAAAATATAGAGTAGTGACGAGCCACAAATAAAAGAACATAGAGAAATAACAAGAAGAGACAAGCAAGAAGAGGCTAAAGGCTCAAAATATGGAATCTAAGAAATAGGGACATTACACTGATCTGCCTACTTCTGAAGAATAGAGCAAGTTCTTCAATTTGGGTATTTCATAACCAAGAATGATCCCCATGTATGAGTTAGTCAATCCTCTTAGTGCCAGTATTCCATCTCCTCTTATAGGTTTTGGATAAGCCCATAGAATTGTAGGGACGTATACTCCTACCCAATCTCAGGGACATAGTCTAATCATGAGGGGAGATGATGTCAGATCTTGGTCCTCTCCATGGATACCATGATATATAAGAATGAAGAGAGGGAAAATTATTGTTATCTCACTCAAAGTAGGAGGAGATGGCACTTAGCTTGTGATGAACAACATAGAAAACTCCCTTCTATGATGCCTTCATAAACCCTATTGATTCTTAGGCAAGAGATCATAGGCGTAAAGCCTTTTCCTTTTCAATGCAATAGAAGCAGCAGAAAGTCATATGAGAAAATTGATCTTAGCCACTACAAAAATTTCAAGTGTTGAAAAGTTTTACCTCAAAAAGCTCCCACGTGAAATTTTTTCTTCCTTTCTTTTTGGTTATAAACCTAAGTTGGTCAAAATTTTGACCAACTTAGGCATAAAACCCTAGTTTGGTTGAAATTTTGACTAACATGGGGATACAAATTTAAAAAAATATGCTATCATAAGTCATTATGGCCTTTGGTCAAAAATTTTGGTAGAAAAACAAGGGGAAATGTACTAGTTTGTCACTTCCTCTCCTTATTGTTTTTAATTGTTTCTCAAAGGATGGAGGGGGCTTCTTTAGTTTGATGTTTTGAGTTTCATCATCATCATCATCATCCTAAATATTTAGCTTTCTCCTTGGAATCTTGGAATAATTAGTTATATGCATCGTTGCCTTCTTAGGTGTAGCTTTCTTGGGTGATAGGTCTTTATAGGCTTCCTTGGTGTTGTCCTGCCCTTCTTCTTTGGAGTTTCTTCTTCCTCTTTTTCTCCCTCTTCTTCATCCTCTTCTTCTTCATCCTCTCCTTTTCTCTTAGTGAGAATAATAGGATCTTTCTTCTTGTCAAGACTCTTTTGAATATTTCAATTCTTTTCTTACCTCTCTTCAATATTTGAGGAATTTCTATTTCTAGAGATATTATGGTTTTCGTCTCTACATAGGTGCCAAAGTAAGTAGCCTTAGGATTAGTTGGCTCATTTAGTAGAGCCTTAATGATGTCCTTGGTATCATCAATATTTACTTCATAGCCCAATGATTTCCCCCATGCTATTCTAGGTATTACTTCTTGAATATGAGTTTCATCACATTTGACTAGGAAGCAAATATCTTGTTCATATTGATCAACTAGCTATCGAGGGATACTAAACCTATCCTACATCTTATCTTTAAATTTCTTAAATTATGCATCCATAATTCCATCAATATTTTCCCCAAACTCATTGTTGAGTTCATTTATTTGATATATGCTAGGTCTATCCTTACTCCAAACCATATTTCTCTTAGAAGGAAAGAACTTTTTCACATAGAAAAATAGACATACTAGAAGAGAGCCAAACTTACATATATTTTTCTTTTATTCCCAGATGGTCTCCATGTTCATTCTTAATTGACTCAACTGTAACTCATCTAGGTCAAATGATAGATTGTTCTTCACAATCTTGAATGCCAGATCAAATGCCTCATAGGGTATGTTGTTTAGTCTACTTGAGCTATAGATTTTGTAAACAATTACATGGATCCCAAACATGATTTCCATGTCTATAACATTGTTCATCTTCATTCCTCTACCATTCCATTTAGCTAGGGTTTTCTTTGCAAGCTCGCTCTAAGCTAGGGTTTTGGTGGTTTTTTATCTCTCTAACATAGGGTAACCCATGAATTGATGGATCGCCTTCTTTGTGATCTTCAATAGTTTCTCAAACTAAAATGATATATCATGAACCCTAGTCAAAAAATATATGACCACTTTATTTGGAAATTCCATGGTGTATGTAGTGCATGAGTCAAACCCTTGACTTACAAATGTCTATGCTTGGATCTCAACACTCCATCCCCACACATTGCACCAAATTCTTCATTCATCTCAAATGTCCCTAATACCTGAATTATGTAGTGGTATAATGACCTAATGTCATGAATTAACCATACCTTTGGAGAGATGACTGAGTGAGCTCCCATGGGGTCATCCTGCTCACCAATTGTTGGATAAATCTTAAGCTCTGGTTCATCAAAAAATACTTTCCTCAACAACATCTCAAAACTCTTCTTCACCTTCATGCTAGAGACGGATGCCATTTCACTCTATGAATGAAGAATTTTATTGACTGATAAATTTCCCAAACTGTACTTTTGTAAAATTTTCTCAACAACCTACTCTTAATTACTTGGTGCTCAAAAATTGATATTCTCAAACTAATCTCTAAATTTTTGGTCAGAGAATAAGCTCTTTATTTCCCCTTTTATAAAAATTTCAACTTTTAGGGCCTAATAAATGCTCTATACTTGGTAGGTGAGATGACTCGATTAATTCTTCTCATTTGAATTCGACATGAACTTTCCATTATGAAGCTTGGTTACAACTCTAGTTTCCAACCTAAATTTACTTCATAATGCTTGATAGCTTGGCTATAACTAAGATTCTTCAACTTGATTAAACTTAGTTTCCTCTACTAGTCATAATGCATCTTAATATGTAGTTTTGGACTATTCTTTCTTTGTTATCTGGAACTGATGTAGGATATTCTTTATATTCATAGTCTTTGCCATCTCCTTGTATGCCCAGGTGGAGGTGGATGCTTCACCCAACTTAATCATTTGGATGATAATAGTTTTACTGTCTTCCCTTGTATTTTCCTCTATTTTCGTTACCCAACCTATTTCTAATTCATTTTAGTTTTGATCTCTTCAACCTTTTTTTTCCCTTTGTTTTCTTCACCAGAATTTATTGTAGCTTAATTCATATAGTTTATTTCCAAAAGAGGAACCTTTTTCCATACATAACATCTAACATTAGTATGCATTTTCCTTAAATGAGTTCTTACACAATTTTCTCTGATGTGGCCATATTCTCCACATAGATGGCATCTTCTCCATGTGTTGTAATCCCTAACCAAAAATTTCTCTTTATCTAGTTCCATTGTGTTGATTATTTAGATTCCATTGTTTTGATCTGCACTCAGAAGATTTGTGACCATGGTTGTGACATGTGAAACATTTTCCTTCAAATTTTTTTCAAGTTTTACATTCAATTGTCTTGTGTCCATACTTCTATCAATGATAGCAATATCCTTTGAATTTGGGTTACATAGTATTACTTCAGTAAATGTTTATGTGTGTACATCCTACATTTCCACAATTTTTACATGTAGGCCTTTTTCTTCTTCTTCTAAGCTCATTGATGTGATGATTCTCCTTGTTTATATTCAATAAACCCTAATCTAGTAGTTTCTTTAACTCTTTTCTAAGTTTTTTCATGCAATTGATTCACATTTTCTTATGAGCTCAACATTCTTTCATTGAGTTCCTTTTTAGTTTGTAGATCATTCCTGAGTTTGTAATTCTTTTTTCTTAGATTGGTGATTTCATGATTTGCATTATCTAGCTTATTTTCCATGTTTTCCTGTTGTTGAGAGAGCTGCTAGATTTCATTTTTCTTTTCTTCTAATCTTGTTACAAGAAATCTTCTATCTTCTTCTTCCACTTCTTTTTCATTTACTTCTTTGTTCTTTTATTCTATGACTTCACATAGCTTGATTGAGTGACTTCCCTATTCTCTTTCTTCTATATATAGATTGTCATTCATCTACATAACTAACTCTTATCTTCTCTTTAGAGAGTGAGTTTCTCCTTGAGTTTCTTGACTTGTTCCATAGTCATATGTAAATCTTGTTTGTCATCCTCAATAGCTTTCTCTAACTTATTCACTTCCATTTCCTTAGATCTTTACTCTCAAGTTACTAAGCCTTTGATAGGAGAACCTTTCTCTGCTACCAATTATTGAAAATGTAACAAAAAATAGGTAACTGGGGGGGTGGGTGGGGTGTGATGTGTGGGGGTGAAATAGAAACTACTTAAATTGCTTTTTCCTTTCTTTGTTAGATTGTCTAATCTATTTTTCATGCATAAACATAAAGCCTTAGAGTAATAAAGTATTTTTATTATTAATTACATCACTTATTATCTCTAGTTTGCTTAAGCTAAACTTTTGGCATGTAATACTTAATCCTTTTATTTATTATTATCATGCAACTTGGGTTAGTTACCTATTTAGGTTTTAATCTCCTTTTATAAGGATTGATCTCTTTGTAATTCATTCATTCACTTTTGATAATAGTAATTTCTTTTTTTTCTCATCAAGAATGCCTCACTTGTGGATCTGGGAATTCTAGCCTCAATATATTTTGCTTCTCTCTTTTTGTGAAAGGTGTTTTATGTAGGTGATTCTTGGGAGCTATGGGGTTGATCTTTCATCATCTCTAACATGGTATCAGAGCTTCAGATCTTCATGCCCGTATTTTGTTCTTAAAAGGTTTAGTTTAGCTTTCATATCTGTATTTTTTATTTCAAAGGGTTTCGGTTTTTAGAGGTATTCTATATTAGATCTAAAGGGGTCATTATTTTGGTTCATTTTGAGCACAAATGAACCTCACCATTGGACTTTTAGCACCCAAAATCCCCTATTTCCATATACAATTTGTTCAATTTTGATATAGTTGACTAGTAAGGAAAATATTTTTACTCTAAATTATGGGTACACTTCCCATTGTGATGAACTTTTTATTGAAAAAGGGTAAATTAATTTTTTTCAATTTATTGAAAAAAAACACATGCTCTAAAAAAGTTAAAGTTCAAAAAAATGCCTTGTTTATTTTCTTAACAAAAAAATTTTAAAATGCAAATGATGCCTACATAGTGTTGACATCAGGAGAGTATTAAAGCAACAAGTCTAACAGCCACAACTCATGACATCAACATTTTTTGAACCAAAATTTCATGGCCAGTCACCCATCTTTGTTGGATTTATTTTGTCCTAAAGACCCATTGGCACTTTTTTGGTTGTATCTTGGGCATACAATGGTATTTTTTAACAAATCTTATATCATCAAAAAGCTCTTCCCAAACCTACCATAATGGTATAGGTTATTTGGACTTTTGATCCTATTTTGTTTCCTCTCTATGAAGTCAAAGCCATAAGTTCTATTTTGCACTATGGGAGACATATCTTGAGCATCTAATCTCTGATTTCCAAGAATTCTTTATATTATTGAAAGGTTTTTATGTACTTTTTTCAGTGATGCTAAAATGTCCCTTTTATGAATTTATATGATATTTCAACCCTCTAATCAGATTTTCAAAATCAAACAACCAATATTACAAAGATCCACCAATTTCTTAATAAACCCCAAATCGGGTATGTCTGAAATAGTGCCAAAAACTTCACAACTTCACATATTATTAATAAATTTGAAAGTGGATATTTTTATAGAAATTTAAGCAGCATAATAGCCTACAAAATGACATTTCCAGATCTATATAACATTTACACAACAGCTCCCAAACAGAGGAGAAAAACAATGCTTATCGGGCTCCCGAAAATAGCACACAAAAGTCTGGAATCACCACAAACACTAATAATCTATCAAAGAAGTTTAACTAAAATCCAATACATATATTCAGCTATATTTTAACATCTAAAACTCTAAAATATAGCAGCAACCCAAACTAATATGAAATACTCAATCGGAAATACCAAACTCTTACAAAAACCACACCCGAAAACCCACAAATTTGCATTATTCAGCACAAGGGCAAACTCTGCATGAGCTTGCACATAGAATGGATTTAAACTCCCATACTTAGCCTTCCTAGAAACCTACAAAATCTTTTCCTTTGGTCTCCTTCTCCACAAGTTTGGCAGCCTCTGAAGAACAACAAAGCAATGAGCAAAAATCAAGTTCTGGAATGAGCCCAAAATGCCTCCAAATCCCTTAAAAGAGGGCATAACCCTAACTCACGTCTAATAAGGGTTAATAAAACATATTTTAATAATAATTTTTATTTATTAGTCCATTGGTTTCCAAAGATTAGCCCCTTTTTCCGAAACTTCACCTTTCTTGGGCCTGCCTGCCTTAGCAAAGATTATTATTTTTAAATATTTGAAAAGGGGACATGACAAGTCATCCCCTCCCAAATATTGCTTGTCCTCAAGAAATGAAGATTGGAATGTTCAATAATATGTGCTCCTTCCCAAGTTGCATCCTCCAGTGGTAATCCTTTCCATTTGACCAAATGCTCTATGATGCTCCTGTTTCTCAATCTTTTCTCTCTTGTATCCAAAACCTCTTCTAGTATCAAAACTAATTTCCCTTCATCATCAAGGGGTAGTAATTCTATAGATACTATAGTTTTCTGGCCTAGAACCTTCTTCAGGCAAGATACATGGAAAACATTATGTATTTTTCTATTTGGTGGGAGCTCCAATTCATAATCTACCTCTCCTACCTTCTTGGTGATCTTATAAGGCCCATAGAACCTTAGCTTGAGTTTCTCCGCCCCACTCCTCTTCAAGGTGCTTTGCTTATATGGCTGCAACCAAAAAAATACCAAATCTCCCACCTCAAAAGATATTTCATTCCTTTTCCTATTAGCATACAACTTTTATTGGTTCTGTGCATGTTGTAGATTATCCTTGAGGGACCTTATTATGTCTTGGCTTTGCTTGATGAAATCACTAGCTACAGGTACTCTGCTATCTGAAAGTACTAAATCAACAAAGAAAAGGGCATCATAACCATAATGAGCACAAAAAGGAGGCATACCAATAGACATGTGATGAGATGTATTGTAACAATACTCCCCTAGGTGCAACCATTTCACCCAAGAATGTTGTTGATTTGAAACATAGTTCCTCAAATATCCCTCTATCCATTTATATCTCTATTTTTCCATCTGTTTGAGGGTGATAGCTAGTACTGGGGGTGAGTTTAGTTCCTGCCAAATGAAAGAGCTCCTTCCAAAAAGAGCTGAGGAATCTACTATCCCGGTCACTGAAAATGTTTCTAGGCAAGCCATGTAATCTAAAAATCTCCTTGAAGAACATTTCAGCCACTTGTGATGACTTGAAATCAGATGTGATAGGAAAGAAATGTGCATACTTAGTTAGTCTATCTACCACCACATATATGCAATCCTTACCTTGAACCTTGGGCAACCCATTGATGAAGTCTATGGAAATACTTTCCCATTTTTGTTCAAGAATAAGAAGTGGCTGCAACAACCCTACAGGAAAATTTTGCTCACTCTTGCTTTGTCGGCATACCATACATTCCTTAATGTGTTTAAGGACATCCTCCTTCGTACCCTTCCATGAAAACCACTCTCAAATTTTCCTGTATGTCTTGAAGTATCCCTGGTGACCATCCAAAGGTTTGTCATGAAAGGCCCTCAATATCCTTTCCTTAGTTTTTGATCTTGGCACTAAGAAGATCCTATTCTTGTAATAAATCAATTCATCAATAACTTTATACCTGTTATCATCCACTAACTTATCCAAAATCTTGGTGGCAAAGGAATTTTTAGCATACTCTAAAATTATGGAGACTTTCCAATCAGCAGAGATAGATGTTAAGGAACACAGAGTGGGCTTTCTTGAGAGAGCATCAACAACCACAATATTCTTTCCTTTCATGTATTCAATATCAAAATCATAAGCTTCCAATTTTCTTACCCATTTTTGTTGATGATCATTCAAATCCCCTTAGTTCAAGAAGAACCTAAGGCTATTATGGTCTGTCTTTACAATGAATCTCCCACATACCAAATATTCTCTAAACTTATGAAGCGCATGCATGATTGCCAACATTTCCTTATCATAGATGGAGTAACCTTTCTCTGATTGATTTAGTTTTCTAATCTCAAATGCTATTGGATGTCCCCTTTGAGTTAGGACAACCCCTATACCTTCTCCAAAAGCATCACATTCAACAACAAAAGGTAAAGAGAAATCTAGAATTGCAAGCACAGGGCATGAACTTATTACCTTCTTAAGCTTATCAAATATTTTTTGTGCCTCTTCTGTCCAAACAAAAGCTCCTTTCTTTTTCAAATCAGTCAAGGGGGTAGAAAGCTAAGAAAATCCCTTGGAAAATCTCCTATAGTAGCTACACAATCCAAAGAAACCTCTCAACTGTGTAAGATTAGTGGGTGAAGGCCAATCCAAAATTGCTTGAATTTTTTGTTGACCTACCTATACTCCTTTAGAACTTATAATATGTCCCAAATATAGGATCTCTATCAAACCAAACTCACATTTAGATAGCTTAGCATAGAAAGATTGCTGCTCCAAGATTCCTAAAATAGTGTCTATGTGCTTTAGATGCTCTTTCCATGTTTTACTGTAAATCAAGATATCATCAAAAAATACCAAAACAAATTTTTGAAGACGCTGGCTGAATACCTTATTCATACAAGATTGGAATGTTGCAAGTGCATTAGTGAGGCCAAATGGCATAACAAGAAATTCAAAGTGCCCATAGTGACATCTGAAAGTAGTCTTTTCCACATCTTCACCCCTCATTCAGATTTGATGGTACCCTGATCTTAAGTCAATTTTTGAGAAGTATACAACACCATGTAACTCATCAATGAGTTCATATATGTGTGGTATGGGATACCTATTTTTGTTTAGAGCCCTGTAGTCTATACACATTCTCGGTGTACCATCCTTTTTCTTGACAAGTACCACAGATGATGCAAATGGACTAGAGCTAGGCCTTATGAATCCCATGTCTAGGAGTTCCTTAATAGTTTTTTCAATTTCTTCCTTATAACCTCTTGGATGGAAGTATGGGGTTGTTATAACTGGTTTGTCACCCTGTTCTAACTCTATAACATGCTCAAAACCTCTATCTGGTGGTAATCCTAAAGGCAAGTCATTGAAAACTATACTATGCTTATCAAGAATATTTTGAATTTCAAAATGGAAATTACCTTGATTCTTTGGAGAGCTTGTTGGATGGATTATGACTCCTGCTGCCCATGCTACTTGTCCTCTTCAAAAAGTCCTCTCTGTCCTCTTTGCAGAGACTACCTTAGGTGCTCCATTTGATAAGCCTCTCAATAAGACTTCTTTCCCATTGGAATGAAATTTAAACTCCATAGTTTGATGGTTCATGTAATAGCCTCTAATAGAGTGCAACCATTGAACACCCAATACAAGATCTATCTCCCCAATGCCAACAACATAGAAGTCATCACATAACTCATAATCTCGTAACGTCATCTTTGGTTGTTTCACCACCCATGCGCAAGGAATAATGAATCCATCAGCTACAGTAACATTGCATCCTTCAAAATCTTCTACTTTTAGCCCTCTTTTCATGACAAATCCCTCATCAATAAAATTGTGAGTTGCCCCACTATCAAGAAGAACTGTCAACCTTTGCCCTGCTAGTACCCCTCAAATTCGAAAGGGATGGTATCTTGGGACTCTTGATAATACCGCTAAAGTGCCATCCTTGCTGATTTCTTTTCCTTTCTCTTCTTCTTTCTCCTTCTTAGTGTCATGATATTCCTCATGCTCATCTAAATCAGATTTTGAAGCAACTTCAATATAGTTCACTTGACCCTTCCCCAAACATCTATGTCCCGGAACCCATGGTTCTCTACAAGTGAAACAAAGCTTTCTCCTTCATAATTCACTCCTTGACTCTTCATCTACCTTCTTTTTTGCCACATTTATCACATCTCTTGGTAGTGTTGGAAAAGTCTTTTTCTAAAAATTCCCCTTATGTTGCCCAAGATTTGGGGGTTTTTGAGTAGTGACTGATTTCATAGGCGCGCAAGTTTCAAGTTGCAAGCTTCTTTTGATAGCTTCCTGTAAGGTTAAGGGTGAGAAATCCTTAACTAAACCCTTAAAAAAATATTCCAACCTATCAAAGAAAAGATAAACAGTCTTCTTTTCACTCATATTAGGTACCATAATAGCCACATTTTGAAATTCTTCTATATACTCATTAACTGATTTGGTTTGCTTCAACTTTAACAATTCTTTAAAGTACTCTTCATCATCCTTGAGGTCAAATCTATCTATCACTCTTTGACTGAAATCATCAAATGTAGTTACCTGATATGACCTTGAGTAGTCATGCCATGATACCACCAATCATAGGCTACATCTTCCAAGTGTAGACTTGCAAATTGAACAGCATCACTCTCCTTCATGGGGTTAAGTGTGAAGAAGGTCTGTAATTTTTGTAGCCATGCTCTAGCTAAAATTTTATTTGTTCCATCAAAAGTAGGTGTTGTAAACTTTCTTATTTTATTTTTGAGCTCTCTTCCACTTATGTCATGCTCCCTCCTGTACTCTTTCTTGGGCATCAAAGTGTTCATCATATCCACATATTTTCTAAAAGGTATCAAACTGCGAAAGTCGTCATCTAAGCCATTGTAAGTAGCTCTTAATGCAATCAAGTTACCTGTAACTTCTTCTATGGGATTAAGGGCTAGATTTGGTACTAGTGGCTCATCTGCAGGCAGGAAAATAGTTTTTTTTTAATTTAGAGGGTGTGGGTTCATTATTTCTTGGCTCCTTTGAAGTGCTCCCTCTCTCATTAATAGATGCAACTCCTTGCAATTTTTCCCTCAATATCCGCAAAGCCTCTCTAGTTTCTGCCAAACTATCCCGTGTTTGCTTCTGAGTATCTTGGATGTCTTGGAAAAATTTCTTTGCCATCTCATCTTGAACAGCCATACTTTTTCCTTCCTTGGATTTTGTACTTTTACTTTTAGCTTGAGGTTTGATCAAAATTTCTTTATTCTTTTCTCACTGCAAATATCTCTTTTCTCTTTCACTTGGTTGCATGCAACTTCTACAAATCCTTAGGCTGGCAAGATCATAGCTCTGATACCACTGAAATGTCCTTTTTCTAAATTTATATGATATTTCAACCCGCTAATCAGATTTTCAAAATCAAACAACCAATATTACAAAGATCCACCAATTTCTTAATAAACCCCAAATCGAGTATGTCCGAAATAGTGCCAAAAACTTCACAACTTCACATACTATTAATAAATCTGAAAGTGGACATTTTTATAGAAATTTCAGCAGCATAAAAACTTAAAAAATGAAATTTCCATATCTGTATAACATTTACACAACAGATCTCAAACAAAGGACAAAAACAATGCTTATCGGGCTCTCGAAAATAACACAAAATAGCTCGGAATCACCACAAAACACTAATAATCTATCAAAAAAATTTAACCACGACCCAATACATATATTTAGATATATTTTAACATTAAAACTCTAAAATGTAGCAGCAAACCAAACTGATATGAAATACTCAACTGAAAACACCAAACTCTTACAAAAAACACACCCGAAAACCCACAAATCTGCACTATTCAGCACAAGGGAAAACTCTGCATGAGCTTGCACATGGAATTGATTTAAACTCCCATCATTGGACTTCCTAGAAACTTTTAAAATCCTGTCCTTGGGTCTCCTTCTCCACAGGTTTGGCAGCCTCTGAAGAACAACAAAGCAATGAGCAAAAATCAAGTTCTGAAATGAGCCCAAAATGCCTCCAAATCCCTTAAAAGAGGGCATAACCCAAACTCACATCCAAGAGGGGTTAATAAAACATATTTTAATAATAATTTTTATTTATTAGTCTATTGGTTTCCAAAGATTAGCCCCTTTTGCTGAAACATCAGCTTTTTTGGGCATGCCTGCCTTAGCAAATATTATTATTTTTAAATATTTGAAAAGGGGCCATGAAAGATGCTAGTTATTATTCCATATTCTTCTCTAGGCACATCCCAATCAATTTTTTTTTTCTTTATTGATTTTATTACTTCAGATGATTTTTCATGGATTGTGTTATCTCTTATATCAACCTTGAGTCTCTTTTGATCTTTGTTGACATCCTTTTGTAGTATTTTTGCAAATATTCTAAGATAAAGTACAACTCTATTGCATTTCAAGATCTTACACATCTTTGTGTTTTTTTTGTACTCATAGTACATTATAATGTGCCTTGGGAGATTTCATGTTGGCCATATTTGTCATCTTCCTTTGTCAAGTGATTTATCCTTCCATGACATTTGTTGAAATATTAGTCAATTTTGTTATAAGTGACATCCACTTCTTCAAATTGTATATGATTATTGAGCTCATTATACAATTTATAGTGTTTGCCATGTATTTGAATTGTCACCAAGTTCTATAGTTGCTACCAAGTCCTTTGGACACATCCTAGTGGTTATCAAGTAGATTTAGTTAATATGAAGACCAGTAGTGTAAGCCGTGCATTTTAGTTGATGCCAAGTTTATCAGTGGTTATCGAGCAATGTAGTATTCACCGCATTCATAGTGTATGTGATGAGAGTATAGTGTTAACTGAGCTTTGCAGTGTTAACCAAGAGACTCAGTTTATACTAAGCTCAAGGTGAGAATTTTTACCAAGTCATACAATGTAAATCAAGAGACTTGATTTATATGATGAGTTTCACAATGTGTACCAAGTTACCAGTGCAGACCAAGTTTAGGACTACTTAGAAGTGATCAGTATGGATCAAGCTTCTACATCTACCAAGTGTATGATGATGCCAAGTATTGATAGTGGATGCTGAGTATTAGAACCCAAATGTCTTCATGTGGGATGACTTTGTAACATTTGCGGTAACTTGTATGATGGCCGACTTTGTAACTTGAATAATTGGATTGATATATATGTAACACATTGTATCATATCCAATTTATATATGCATGGATGTATGTAATGTAATGAGTGAAAAATATGAAGGTGTGAATGCAAATTACATCAAAGAAAAACAAAAGGAGCAAATTGTAAAGGCCATAATAACATAAGGAGCAACAAAGACATATCTATCATAGAAAGGTGATCAATAAACAGAGGAATCTCATTCAGCAAGCCAAGTTGCAAATTAGAGATCCACTACTACTTCATCCTAACAAGTGGATCAGTCAAATCCTTTCACAAGGTAGACCTAATAGTCTTTTGTAAATCTCTTTACTAAGTGCATACTTAATTGTATGTTTGTAAATCCTTTCAAAAGGTGGACCTAATAGTGCTTATTTCTCCTAATAGGGTATATCATTAGAAGTGGTCAATGTAACTTTAACAAGCTAACTTTATACTACAGTACTAAAATTGTGGGTATCATCCCCACCCCAGTTTTACTTTCGGTTTGGAAGGTTTATAGGTCACCAAATCTTTGTGTCTCAGTATTATGAGTGCTTTTAGTTTCTTATGCATGCAATTAGATCAAAATTTTATAATGGATAAATGCTAATTGAATGGTAAAGGTTGAAATTGTTGATATTTTTAGAAGTTGCTAATTCACCCCTCCCCTCTTAGTAACTCAGCTTAGTCTTGAATATTTCCAACAATTGGTATTAGAGCTTTCTAGTTCTTAGAAGAAAGCTTAACATCTTGAGCAAAGATCAAGGCCATGGAAGATATTCAGACTTGAAAAAGCCATTGACAATGAAAAATTGAATTTAGAAATGGCCATTGCCCAACTCAAGAAAACAAAGGAGCAACTCTCTCAATCCTTGAAAACAAGAAAAGAACTTGCAATTCAAATGAATGATCAACTCTACATTGAAGAAAGAATTGAAGACCTTCATTCAAGCAATTCAAATGAAGCCAATGAAGCAATCAAAGACAAGGTAAACTTTAAGAAAACCCCCTATAGAAAAAGATATAAAATATTGGCGAATATTTCATTATTTTAAAAATCAAAATTATCTCAATTGGTGAATCTCTCAATTATTTATATCTTTAATACTAGCTATATTGGCAATTATTTTAAAATCATAATATTTATGTAGGAAATATTAGAAAATCTCAAAAATAATAGGAAGTTCATTAATCACCATGGAATATTATTATAAATCAAAATTGAACTATTTTTTACGTCATGGAATATTATGAGGATCCTTAAATAATATTTTTAATCAATAGAGAAAACTAAATATTAGTGATATATCCCTAAAGTAACTAATAATTATGATAATTATTAGTGAATTAGTTTTAATTTATCCAAAAATATATAATATTTAATGAATTAAATCTAATCATGTATTAAATATTGTGGTGAATCGTGAATCATTGAGTTTAATTTTTTTAGCAAAATAAATTATTGAGCGATTTTGAATATTTTAAAACTAAATTTTATAAAAATGTGGCGATTCAAATTGTATTAAATTTTTAATTATTAGCCAAATTACTTGCCAAAATATTCTAAAATTAGCCAATTTATGAATATTAGCCACTAAAAAATACCTTGATCAAAGATCTCCTAGAAAAGAATGGTTCCCTCCAAGAAGAAGCAAGAAAGCTAAGAAGAGAACAAGAAATTCAAATGGTAAGGTTATGTGAAGTCTTGGAATAGAGAAAGAAGATAAAAGAAGAGATAAATGGAAGAAACAATGAAATCTAGAACCAATCCCTTCAGCAAGTAGACCTTATTGATCAACTCTACAATGTAAATGAAGAAATCATGAGCCCAAGATTTGAAAATGAAAGAATGAGGAATGATCTAAATTCTGAAAGGCAAAGAATGAAAGAATGAAAAATGATCTAAAATCCAAAAGAAAAATCAATGAAAGATTGAGGAATGATCTAAACTCTAAGAAGAAAATCAATGAAAGAATGATGAAATCTCAAGCAGACATGAATCAATTGAATGAGAAAAACCTCTATAGGTAAAAAGGAAAAGTAGGAATTGGATATACAAAAGAAGGAGAATAATCCAAGCAAGGAGCTCAAAAGAACCAAAGACCTACTTGTAATCATTGTGGTAAGAGATGTCATACATCAAACAAGTGTTGGAGTAATGGAAAAACAAAATTCAATGGAAAATACTACAATTGCAATCAGCATGGTCATAGAGCCAATGAATGCAAAGAGAAATCAAGATTTGAAGGAAGATGTCACAAATGCAAGAAATATGGACACAAGTCATCAGAATGCAAAACCAAGGTATTGCATCTAGTAGAGAAAATTTTGAAAGCAATATTTGGATGGGACTAAAACACCTGGTGTAGATGTCATTACTATGGAGAATTTGGACACATTGCTATTAATTGTGGTAAACATCATATGAGGAAAAGAGATACCACTAAAAGATGTTTCATTTGTACAGAACTTGGTCATCTTGCCAAGAACTACATGAATACTAGTAGAATTAAAGATGAAAAGAAGGCAAAAGCTAATAACATCTAAAAGTAGACGAGACAGCAATGGGTTCCTAAGTTTACCAAGGATACAAGTCCAAGCAATAATGGTCAAGTTACTCAAGAATTGGGTGACTACCATTTCTAATTAAGTTCTCATAGGAGAATTGGAACTAGGCTATCAAAGATGACATCCAAATCAGTTTCAATTGAAAGGTGGCAAAAATCCAAATCTATATTCAGGATACAAAGGGATCATTGAATGAGACTGGTATTAGTTACTACTGAGTTACTTCTCTACTGAGTGAGGTTAGGTCATAGACTCTACTGAGCAAGGTGGGGAGTAATAAAGATTCATATGGTTACCGAGCCATGAAGACTTTGCTGAGTTTTCAATGCCATGTAGTGGATAATAGTCTATCAACATGTCTACTTTTGTATCGAGTATTAATGACAAAATTTCAACAAAAGGCATGGAATTAAAACCATTTATTATCGTGAAATTTTGAGTGCTATTGTGAAGAGCAATTTTCAATGCAATCAAAGCAATTTGAGAAAATTTCTAGTGAAAGATTTTAGAATTCTCTCAAACCCTACAGAGTGAAAATGGCATCCAGTAGCAACAACGTTAAGCAAGGATCTGACATGTTGGTTTGTGGAGTTGAGTGGAAGGTGCTAGATTTCAAGCTCACTCTTGCAATCACTGAAACCCTAGATCCAAGTGGTACACAATCCCAAATTCCTCTGAAGGTACTTCTTATGAATGATATTCACACTCATTTAAAATGCATTATTCAAGAAATTGGTACACTAGAAATGGACGATGCCCTAGGTCAGTTATATGTGAATGGAGTCCTAAAACCTGAGCATCAACATCTTGAAACTAAAGGGTTGAAACACATCCCTCACATGCCCCAAGAATTTCAAATCAAATGGATTAGGTTTATCCTTAGCTGAGTACATAATGGGCAGCTATGGCTAGAACAACCAATTCTGATAACCAAGAAGATGATTCATTGAATCACTAGCCTCCCTATGCTAGCCAAAGCCAAAATAACAAATACCCTAGGTTAGGAAGATTTGGAAAAGAAAATCCTAGCTGAATGGGATGACAGAGGAATGAAAATCAGTAGTGTCACTAATGCAGAACTGAAGTTTGGTATTCATGTCATTACACACAAAATATATAGTTCAAGTAGATTGAATAGTGTGTCATGTGAAGCTATGGACTTAGCTTACAAGGTGGTTAAGAACAATTTATCATACAACCTTGCTGAGTTATTGATGAGATAGTTCAACAAGAACATGGAAAGCATAAGAACTTCAAAAAAAAAATCCATATAAGCTTAGTTCCTTGTTGACTTGCCTATTCTTTTACATGCAAAAATTCTTTCCTTCTAAAGTCATTGTAGTATGGAGAAAAGATGTGCCTATGCTCTATCAAATCAATCAGTATATTATAGAGATGGGTGAAAACTACAATAGTATTATGGAAAATTATTGTGATGTATTTAAGGAGAAAATGAACAATAGGTTCAGAATCCCCAAGAAGCTTGTTGAGGACTATAAAGATGATATATGTTTCATTGTGGATAGTTATAAGGTGTATATTCAGGAAGCTAAGCCTAGAATTGTGTGGTTAAAACCTCTTGGTTATGAGGTCAACATTGATAAAGTAAAGGATATGATTGAAGATCTTATCAATGAACTAGTTAATCCTAAGGCTGCATACTTTGGAATGTACGGTGAAGAAAAGGCAAAGATTAAACTTGAAATAAATCTCCCTCAGGCATTCAACAAAGGGAAAATAAGGATTTCAAAGCTGAGATCAAGTTCAGCCCTTTTGTTAACTGAGGGAAAAGGTGAGGATGAGCAAGGTGAAGAAGCAAAGGATGAGGAAGAGTCTAAGAAAGAAGTGCCACTAAAGAAGAAAGGCAAGGTGATCATCACCAAGCCAACAAAACCATCCACTGTAGTATTCATCAGGAGGTCAAGAAAGAAAGCTAACAAAGAAGGAGGAAAAATCATATTTAGAAAACCTCCACCCACCTTATATGATAGGTTAAAGCAATTGGAAGGAGCAGGCATAACAAGTTTTAAATCATTGAAATATGAGATTAGAATAGTAGAGGAGAAAAAGAAAGTTGAAGACCTGGTGTTGAATAAAATGGGTAAGTGAAAATACTCACCAGATTAGGTCACTTCTCAAGTTCCTATTGAATTATTAGAAAAGATAAAGTCAAGATGGGATTTTTCTATGCAAACTATCAAGGATATATATGGACAAACCCTAAGGAAGTTGTTACTGAGCATATCAAATGCCGAGGTGAACGAGTCATTAAAGAAAAATGAAGAAAAATTGACTCTAATGTTTAACAATTATCTAGTTTTGATCAAGGACATTGAGCATGTTGTTAGGAATACAACAAACACTTGAAAGAATATATATATATTACATAAACCAAGTTATTTTCTAGTCAATGTTAAATATGATGATGAAGAAGAAGATAAGGAGAAAGATGAAGAAGAGAATGTTGAAGAAGTAACTCACTTTGACAATGAAGAAGATGAAGAGGATCAAGGACAAGAGGCTACTGAGGAAGAAAAGAAAGATGATGAGGAGACTAACCCAACCAAGATAGCTGCAATAGTCATTGCCTCACTTCTTCACTCTCCAAGCAAGCCAGTGTCAACACCAAGTGTGGAGACAACATCAGCAAGTTTGGTTGTAACCGCCAGTGATATATCAAATTTCCAATCATCTTTGTTCCCACTTAGCTCAGCACATCACTAATAGAAGTGACTTCCACTTCATCCATCAAGCTATAGATTCCTCCTTCAGCTACCAAGTTAAGTACTTCAATTTTGACTTCTCCAATTTTGACTTCTTTGGTTGTAAGTACACTAGTTTTGACTTCTTCAATTTTGAGAAAATCAATTTTCAGCTCCTCAAGTATTTCTATAAGTATTCCTTCAGTTAGTACAGTATTAGTTTTTACTGCAAGCCCTAGTATCTCTACCATTGTTTCTATTCTAGATACAAAAGCAATAAGTGCGAGGATAGTTGAGCCCAAGCTTCAACTAAGCACAATTTTTTTAGAAAAAGGAAAGGAGATATAGGAAGACATTGATTTAGATGAGGAAATAGTAATCTCCAATTGGGATGTTTAAAGGCTTACTCTAGACCAAATGCAGACATTTGGTGAACTCCTCCAAAAGAAGGCTAAGAGAGGAGAGAGATAAAGAGTATAAGATAATTGAAGATGCTAAAAACATTTTGGTAGAGGCTATAGGAATTAAGATTGATTCTTCTCAACCTATTTTGTATCAGCCAAAAGAAGTAGTCTAGAAATTCAATAAAGACATTGATGGACAAGATAAGCTAGTGGAGAAGGTTGAAAAAAAGTTTCACAATAAAGTGCTAGAGAAAATTGTTGTATAGATTGTCATTCATCAAGTAGAGCTCTCTATAATTTTGCACAATTTAGAAACATCATGTTCAAATGTGTCATCACTTTTTGGAAAGCTATGTGATGTTTCTAGTTTACAAAGGAAATGAAGGACAAATTGTCCAAAATAGATGAAGACCTAAAGGTTAGAGCTCAGTAGCTGCAACTTGAACTCAATTCAAGCTCTGTACAGTTTAAGAAATAAGTTTCTTGTCAAAAATGCAAGCAGAATTGCTAAGGGAAGAAGCAAGGATCAAATCTACATTGATTGACATATAGAACATGATCCTTCCCAACATGGATGCACTACAAAAACATATTACATATTCAAAAAATCTAATCCATCACAATAACTTTTGTATTGTGGACCATATGATAGAATTGTCAACAGAAGTACAAATTGCACTTCATACATGTAAATTCCTATAGGAAAATTGGGAAAAAACATTGGCAATCATTCTTAAGGTACATTATGAATTTTTGTCTCATTTTGGTGTTTCTATGTAAATAAAATAGAATAAAGCTTTCACATTACTATTAAAAGGGGGGAGAAAAGTTATATTGGAGAAAGCCATATGCTATGAAGGAGTAAGACATGTACATAGAGAGACACATAGTATGAGGAGAAATATGTTATGGGGGGGACTTGGAATAAGTAAGTCATGTTTTATATAGCAAGAAGATGTATAGTATACTATATATACCTTACAAAAATAGTAAACTCTACTGAGCTAGTATCACATGGTGATGGATATAAGGTATTCTTTTTTGGATGATAAGTGTTTCTATCACTAATGCCAAAGGGGGAGATTGTTGACATATTAGTCAAGTTTGTTATCAATGACACACACTTATTCAGATTGTATATGCTTATCAAGCTCACTGTATAGTTTATAGTGTTTTCCATGTATTTTAGTTGTCACCAAGTTCTATAGTTGCTACCAATTCCATTGGACACATCCTAGTGGTTACCGAGTAGATTCAGTTAATATGAACACCAGTAGTGTAAACTATGAATTTCAATTGATGCCAAGTTTATCAGTGGTTACTGAGTAGTGTAGTTTTCACCAAGTTTGCAATGTATGTGATGAGAGTCTAGTGTTAACTAAGCTTTCCAGTGTTGACTAAGAGACTCAGTTTATATCAAACTCAAGATGAGAATGTTTATTGAGTCATACAATGTAAATCAAGAGACTGATTTTATATGACGAGTTTCATAATGTCTACCGAGTCACCAATGTAGACCAAGTTTAGGACTACTTAGAAGTGATTAGTATGGACCAAGTTTCTACATCTACTGAGTGCATGACAATTCTAAGTATTGATAGTGGATGTCGAGTATTAGAACCTCACTGAATCAATATTTAGAACCTGAATGTCTTCATGTGGGCCGAATTTGTAACATTTGTGGTACCTTGTATGATGGCCAACTTTGTAATTTTTATAATTGGATTGATATATATGTAACATGTTGTATCATATCCAGTGTATGTATACATGGATGCATGTAATATAATGAGTGAAAAATATGAATATGTGAATGTGAATTACATCAGAGAAAAGAAGAAGGAGTGAATTATAAAGGAAATAAAAACATAAGGAGCAATAGAGACATATCCATCACAGAAAGGTGATCAGTACACAAAGGAATCTCATTCATCAAGCTAAGTTGTAAATCATAGATCTACTAGTGCTTCATCCTAATAGGTGAATCAATCAAATCCTTTCATGAGGTAGACCTAATAGTCTTTTGTAAATCTCTTTATCGAGTGCACACTTAGTTGTATGTTTGTAAATCCTTTCACAAGGTGGACCTATGAGTCCTTATTGCTCCTAATAGGGAAGATCATCAAAAATGGTCAATGTAAGCTTTAACAGGGTAACTTTATATTGTAGTACTAAAGTTGTGGGTATCATCCCCACCCTAGTTTTACTTTCTATTTGGAAGGTTTTTGGGTCACCAAATCTTTGTGTCATAGTGTTATGAATGCTTTCAGTTTCTTATGCATGCAATTAGATCATAACTTATATAATTGATAATGCTCATTGAATGGTTGGATTAAAGGTTGAATTTGTTGAAAGTTTTAGAAGTTACTAATTCACCCCTCTCCTCTCAATAACTTAGCTTAGTCTTGAATATTTCCAATAGACATTATCCTCATGATGTATTGATGACATGTATCATTATAGGTGTTTGTACTTCTTTTGTACTCTTGATGTTGTTGGTTCTTTATGGAGGAGATATTGAATTTAGATTTAGTGTTTGTGTCTTACCTCTCAGTATTATAGGGGGATTATGTTGGTTGTATTTCTTTCTTGGTTTGATGAAGTGAGCTATGTATTTAGTATTTGATCCTATGTACAAGGTGATTATAATGGCTGGATACCTATGCATTTCGATGAGATGGATCATTTACCATATAGAAACTCTTTCATTCCTATTTTGGAGGCCATGAAGATACCTTCAATCTTTGATTGATCAGCTCTTTAGACTTAAAATTCTCTAGCTAGTCCATGTTCTATATAGTGGAGTTTCTTCAGATCAATAGTTTGGTAGTGTTTGCAGCTTCATGCTTCAATGGTATTTTTAATTATAATCTTTTGTTCCTATCTTCTGGGACATTCCCTAGTGCAAAGGCTTCTTCAATCCTTTACTAGTTATTTCAACATTATTTCTATCTCTTTTTGGAGTATGTTTTTCCCATGTGGTTCTCTCGATTTCTTCTCTTTTTTAGAGATTTGATTATGCTTGGGTACCTGATTATGCTTTGTTCTTGGGACCCAAGTTTACTTTCAGTAATAGTTTCTAGGTTTTTTGCTACTCCCTAAGTTTATCTTAAGACTAGGTGTTAGAGTAATAAAGTATTTTTCTTATTAATTAAATCATATTGATTTAATTATTCACTTACTATCTCTAGTTTACTTAAGCTAAAATTTGGTCATATAATAATTAATTCTTTTATTAATTTATTATCATGCAACCAAGGTTAGTTACCTATTAGGGTTTTGATCTCCTTTTATAAGGATTGATCTCTTTGTAATTCATTCATTCACTTTTAATACTAACAATTTCTATTTTTTCTCATCAAGAATGTCTCATCTATGGATCTAGGAATTCTGGCATCCATAGCTTTTGCTTGTCTCTTTCTGTTATAAGTTTCTACATGTGAGTGACTCTTGGGAGTTGTGGGGTTGATCTTTCATCAACTTCAACATAAAGAAGTAAAGAAATCAACACCATAACACTTTGACATAGAATTTGGTAACCTATAAACCCTTCAAGGAGAAGGTAAAATTAGGGTTTCATCTCTCTTTCCTTTGGTCCATTCCTCTACATTGCACTCAACCTCAACAAGGGCTTCCAACTTATTTATCTTTATTCTCTCTATTTTTAGCTAGAAAATTATCCAATTGGTAACTACTTTAAGTCTATTCTGATAGACAAATGTGATTTCTTAGATTTCATTGCCATAGTATCTAGATCAATATTACCATAAGAAATCTTCTAAAGTAGGGTAGGGGACATAGACCTAGGGATATGCAGGTCCATGACATAACATAGATAGTTTTTAGGGAAGAGAAGGGAAAATGTGGTAGAAGGTTTGTTGGGAATGGAATTAAGGGTGGAATTATCTTGGGTCTAGTGAAAATTTATGGGCTACAAGGAAATAGAAGGTGAATCATTGAGAACTTCCATAATATCTTCTTATTTCTTCTATTGTAAATTATTTTTGAATTTTTTGTTTTTTGGGTGAGTTAACCCTAGTACAAGAAACTAAAGGGATATTTTTGGGGGACTCTAATAGTTTAACTAAGGAAGAAACAAGTGTAAACACCAAATTTTTATGCTCAATGGATAGAGTAGGGGAAGGATCAACTTGAGGGGTCAAAAGATGTTGAAAATAATAGAACCAAAAAATTAAACCCTAGTGGAGGGGAGCTCCACCCTTGTCCTTGGCTTTGTCAACTAAAAGTGAAAGAGTCAAGTAAATTCAGAAAGTGAAATATAATTTAACATTTCATCCAAAGTAATGAAGAATAGGAAAAAGATGGAAATGAAAGTTATTGTACCTTCTTTTCAAAGTGATGAACCTAACATAATTATCTATAACCAATTTCTATTCAATTGGTAGCTACTCAAGATCAAAAATGCTATGGAGCTTTGGAAATTTTCCCTAGGATCTAAGAAAAGTTGGAAATCATCCTTGAAGGAAGCTTTTCACTTTTAAGGAATTTTAGAACCCTCCATGGTCAACTCAGTAATTGCCACAACGATTTCCACTATAACTAGGAAATAAATCCCCCAATGGTGACTTTTTCATCGTGCTTAGAAAAAAAGCCTTCAAAAACAAATCTAGGTTGTAACCCTGCATACTCTCCACATAATTCTCCATATGCCTATTCTCAATATTCTCCCAAACCCTATTATTCCTCTTAAACTCATCATTTTTATTAGGTTCAATTTGATTTAGATCATAACGCATGGTTACCATCAACCCTTCCATCTCATAATGCAAAAAGATAGAGAACTAGTAAAAAAAGACACATAGTGGAATGCTTGAGAAAGATGAGATAGAGGCAAAAAGACATCACTAGATACTCGAAAAGAAAAATTCTAGAAGGGAAATGGAAAATGCATGCCAACCCATCTTGAGTAAAAATTTAATTAATAATCCTCATTACTACAAGTGATATCACCATTATTATTGAAATGAGTGGCAATATCTTGCAAAATCACCACATGAGTCTCTGTGAATATAGAATTGATATATTTCTAGATTTTGATAAAATCTGTGTACTTTCCAAGGTTTGGCAATGTATCTGCAACATGATTGTCTTCATGAAAAATGTGTTGGCAAATAACTCATCTCCCATGTCAAGAAAATCAAATTTTTTTGTTGATGATGTCGTTGCCCTACCAAACCATATGAACTTCATGATTTAAAATATTGATTACATTGAGTGCATCACCTTCAACAATGATTTTCTTAAAACACTTTTTCACTTGGTATATGTACCCCATGGAACAACACTAAAATCTCCTCCATATAAACTATTTCAATTCCCATATTCACACACATACCACCAGAACTATGTATGTAGAGTTTCTTATGTGGCCACCCCCTTCCGCCCAATCAAAATTGCCAAGAGACAAACCATCAAAATTTAATTTGTTTAAAATAGTTAAAATAGATATATACTAAAATTGTGATAAATACTTTAATTTCTATTACAAAAAGTTAAAGAATACTTAAAATTTTAGAAAATTTATAATAATATATTATATCTCAGCAATAGAAATATGACCACATAGTGTAATCTTGTTCTTTAAGTACATTCTAAATTCAAGTTTAAATATCTTAAATTAGTTAATGATGATTTAATTTTAGTTTTGTTAATGTAATTTTAAGATTTCTTCTATACCCGACTTTTGTGGAACTCCAAAACAAATTATCGTAAAATGATAGCCAAGAAAATGACAGGTTCGCTTATTTGTAAAAGATAATTTGAATTGTGGATGCAAATCTAATGTTATCGTAAACTTAATTTAATGAACCGCAGGGAATACAAGCTAGGAATGTGAAATGAAATGTTGGACAGAATGAAACTCGCTTATCTGATTTCGATCCGATGTCAACCTTAACGTTGGTCATTAATGTGATACTATATATAACAACAATTCGGAATATCGATGAGAAGTAATAGTAAAACATTGTGATAGAGATGTTCGGAGCTTCTGTCTATGGAGGACGAACGTGTCGTATGGATTGGTTATAGATATTTTCTACGCGCACAGTGAGTCAAAAGGTATATACACATACATATAATAGTTTAATTCGTCTCTTTTTCTTGCTGTCTTCAGCATCAATATTCCTTTCCCATTATATCCCTCGACCGCTTTGACTTTCGATCAATAAAGTTTCTCCACCCAATTGCAACTAACCACCCCTAGCTCCTAGAGAGTTTTGAATGTCTGGAATACTTATCCATAAACTTTAAAAACATGAAAAGAAGTATAAGATGGAAAGCAATAAAAATATATAAGTCGAACATGAACATCAACCATGGCAAAAGAAAGCGATAACTCTACGCGGAATTACATCCCTATTTCGATACGGGCACAATCACTTTTAGTTCGTGGAAACGTTGCTTCTACAAAGTCAAAATCATAAATTAATTTAAATGTATCATTATGTCAAATTGATCACAAAAGAAACCGACTTTGGCTCGTTGCTGAATAGAGCCTTTCCCTGTTAATTCTTTATTTTTTCGGGTGGATCGGGAAGACACGTTTTGATGAATAAGTTATTCATAATTGTTTCCGCGTGTAACGCAGTCAAAATTGAATTCCAATATAGGGGTGAAAGTAACATCAACCTAATAAGCTTCTCTGGATACAATCTTATGCTAAAGAAGTTGCGTGACATAAGATCCTGTGTTCAATTATAAAAGCCCATCAATTAGTAGTTGACAAACATAGATTTCCTCTATCGCTAAGACTATCGATTCAAAATAGTCCACAAGCGATCGATGGCTTTCTTAGATTTTTCTCAGTTTGCAACAATGAGAAACAGTTACTTATTTCTTGCATGCATTAGTTTGGGATTATGTCCAGTTGTTGTAAATGGCCAGCTTAGTTCTACATACTACAGCACGTCGTGTCCCAATCTCCTGTCGACAGTCAAGTCTGCTGTGAAACAGGCGGTAGCAAACGAGAAAAGAATGGGGGCGTCGCTTCTACGTCTTCACTTCCATGACTGTTTCGTTAACGTATGAATTTTCCACATTTATTCCTTTCCAACGTTATTTCTGCCTTTTACCAATCTATATTGCTGATTGCCAGATGAATTGTGCAAGGGTGCGATGGGTCTGTTCTATTGGACGATTCGTCGACTTTAACAGGAGAAAAAACTGCAGTTCCCAATGCTAATTCAGTCAGAGGATTTGACGTGATAGACACCATTAAGACCAACGTGGAGGCAGTTTGCAGTGGAGTTGTGTCTTGTGCTGATATTTTGGCCATATCTGCTCGCGATTCAGTTGTCGAAGTAATTCCTAATTCTTCTTCCAACTGAATAAAATTGAATAGTTTTCTAAAGTATTTCATGCTAATAAATTGTTTTTCACTTGTAGCTTGGAGGTCCAACATGGACGGTGCAGTTGGGAAGAAGAGACTCCGCAGCTGCAAGCCTTAGCGGTGCAAACAGCAATATTCCTGCACCCACATCAAATCTCAGCGCACTCATCTCATCTTTTAGCGCTCAGGGTCTTTCTTCCAAGGACATGATTGCACTTTCTGGTAACTTATTTTTCCAATATGATAATTGTTCTATAATAATTACTTTTTATACAAAATATAGGACCTGATTTTTTTCCTTAAAATTATTATCCAGGTGCTCATACTATTGGTCAAGCTCGCTGCACTAATTTTAGAGCTCGCATCTACAACGAATCCAACGTAGACACCACATTCGCCTCTTCGCTGAAATCGAATTGCCCAAGCAGCAGTGGCGACAATAACCTTTCACCTTTGGATCTTCAGACTCCTACAACATTTGACAACTACTACTACAAAAATCTTGTAAGCAAGAAAGGGCTTTTGCACTCTGATCAGCAGCTATACAATGGAGGTTCTACTGATTCTCAGGTGACTACTTATAGTAGCAATCAGAACACCTTCTTCAGCGACTTTGCATCTGCGATGGTGAAAATGGGAAACATCAGTCCTTTAACTGGCACCAGCGGACAGATCCGAACTAACTGTAGGAAGCCCAATTAGTTTTTGTAGCATTAGACTATTTCTTGCACTGCTTAAGATTTGACTATAATAAGCACTCTATTGAGAGCTTTGACAGTCGTATATTGGATTGTATTTCTTGATTCTTGTTAGTCAGACGTGTTCTGTGTACGAAGTTTCAAGTCGCATTATCTGAGAATTAGAGTCGAACTTAACACGTTTCTTAATATGATAGCTTTCAAGGAAAAGTGTTCACAAGAATCTCGATAGCGATGGTTGTTACCTTCGGTGCATGTTTTTAAGACATCCAATAGCATAAGCAACGAACACTTTTCTTAAACTTTTTGGATTAAAAAATTGCTTTTAATAAAACTAGTCCCCAAGAAAAGAAAACTCTAACAAATTAGTTTTGTCTTCTCCCTCATTTCTTTCCACTTGTAGGGAAATTGTTGTATCTAGAGTAAGCGCTCATATTTTCTTACTTCGTAAGGATAAGGTTGTCCATAATAATTCTACCTTTTAACTAAATTATGGATATATAATTCTCATGGTAATTAATATTGTATAATTTTTTTCTAAAATTTAGGTTTAATGATATTATTATATTTTATAAATATTATCTTATATTATTTAGGTTTTCAAATTAATAAATAGATTGTTTAGACATAATTAAATTATTAGTCTAATGTATGCATTTTAAAAAATTTTAAAATTTTAATGTTTTTGGTGTATTTATAAACAAGAGCTTTGCAAGAGCTTGAGTCCCTCCCTTATACAATAAATATATGAAGTAATTGAATAAATATGAGCATTTTATGGATGATTTTAATCATTATCTATGTTCATGCAAAATAGGTTTCTATGTACGAAATAATATTTTTCTTGTAGTATGAAATTGGTACACTTTCAGTTGTCACTAGAAATAAAAAGATATTAGATCTCAGCGAATACATCATAAATATCATAAATAACATGTTAATAGGAACAAATGTGAATATATGTATGAGATAGGCTAATAATATATAACTAGATAAATTTAAATAGACAAAATATATGAAAATAAATACCTTTTAAATTTTTTTGAAAATAAAATATAAGTAAAGTTCAATAGACCCTCTCTATGTTTTTATAAAATATGGAAAAAAGTTATAGAGCTATCCAAATCACTTTTTAAACATTGAAGAAGTACACAATGATGTCACTTTAAGTTTCTCCCTAATCAAAAGTTAAAAAGAAAGATCTAGAAGGTGCATAGGGAGGTGGGTTCTTCCAATGTCTTATCTGTACATCAAATAATCATGAATGTAACATCTTGGTTTAAATATTCTTAGTGTTGATTGTCGCTAAAAATTGTATGAGAGCTCTTTATGCAACTCATACCTTCATACGTTCTAGCATAGATGTAATGGAAATAAGTTTCCAAATAATAACCAAGTCACCAAGTTTCAGAGTGGCCCATTTTAACTTTATATGCTCATTATCATTGGAATGATTGAGAATTCATATCAACACATTAATTTGGCTACCTCAAAATAATAGGTGTCACATTGTTTTTAATTTTGGATATCTAAAGCCCCATATAAAGTTTCACAATGTACCGACTATTTAGGCTTATATATGAAAAAATTGTTATGGCAATATTCAATTGTTTTAGCCAATAGTGATGATAGCTAGGCTACTTCTCTTGATAGCTTGGTTTTGGTAGAACTATTGTTTAATTTGTCCTCTTTCGATATATACAAAATTCTATTAGAAGCTAGTAGGTTTGGAGAGGTCCAAGGATTGATCCTCCACATGGAACTTTATAGAGGTAGCAAGCGAGGAAAAGATGATGACACTAGAGCAGATTTGTGAAGATAATGGATAGTTGATGCTCGAAGATGGGTTTGATAATAGGGAAGAGACAAATATCATTGGTTTGTTCTGCCACAATTATAGATGTGCTAAGCACATCAAAGAAGAAATGTAATGAAAGTAATGTATCATCAGGAACATCAGAGAGTAAATGTAATATTTTTTTGAATGACCGCTAGGTTCTAGATGACACAAAGCCATTGTATTTTGCAGGCTCTTGTCCACACATTAATGAATTTTTCAATTACTTTTGCTATAGGAGATCTGATTATGAGTTCGAGAAATGGAGATGACAACCAAATGACTATGACATACTATCACAAGGCAAGGCAAAGCCCATTTCCTATTGCTACAATTTCGGTTTTCAATTGTAACCTACAAGCTGTTGAAAAATTCTTAAATGTCTGGAACGAATTTGAGAGAAGTTTTCAAAAATGACATTTTGGTATTTATTTGTTGCAATAAATTCATTTTACCTTTGCCAAAATTAATATTGCCCAATCAAAAAAAAGAAATTAGTGATCTAAATTTAATTTAAAAATAATTTTATTTTTGAACTTTAGCATTAAGGCCATTTTCGCTATAAAATTTAATAGGGAGCCACCACAAGAACATTAGTTCCCTACCTCATAAATAAGATAGGGACTAATAATATCTTATATTAATCTAGGTAAGATCCTACAAGAAAATGGTAAGTTGTTTTTTTTTAAAGGATAAGAACAAGTTTTAGGGAGACCCGAAATCCCATACAATATTTACAAAAGCTAAAGTATTAAAGCCCAACAAACCATCTATTCACTAGCCTAGCTAGGAACTCTTAAACAAATACTTCAAATACTACCCAAAAATAACTAGAAAATCCCAAAATAAATGACCTAAGACAAAAAAACAAAAAAAAACAAAAAAAAAACCTACAAAAAATAAAAGATGTCAAACTAGCTCCATATCATAGGTAGCCAGCTACCCTCTAAGATCAAACATATTCAAAACTACCTAATTCAGCTCAAAAAAGTAAAAATGAGAGTTAGCAACTTGTCTTCTCTTCGATCTTGACCTCATAAGCCTTCAAGAACCCAAATTGACCAATAGAACAACCTAGTTAAAGATCCAACACCAACATAGTCCTTGTATCCTAATCAACTTTCGTCACCAACCTATTTAGACAATTAACAAACATGAACATAATATTCGGGCAACTATTAACAATCCCCTTAGTAGAGGCCTCTATTTTGTTGACATTTCCCTATCACTCCAACACCTTGTCATATACATTCTCCTTGTGCCCATCGACCTCATTGTTATCAAGATTATATAGTTTCCCCAGTATCTCATCTAATTTAGCACTAAGGAGGAAGTTACACCTAAAATATCTACAAGGATCAAAGAAATAGCTAGTGACACAGGACTTAAAAGCAAGCCAAGAGTATTAATGGAATATGTTGGAAGGAAGACTGTAGTAGAAGAAAAGGAAAAGGAGAGAACACCTAACAAAATGAGAGGACAAATTACCCAACCATAGACACAACCAAAACCACAACAAGCAAGGAGTAGTGGAAAGAAGAAGAAATGTTGGAAAGAAAAAAGTTGGTAGAATGAATTAAATGATCATTAACAATGGACACTTTATACAAATGAGCAAGTATTCTGACTTATATGATTGCTTATAGAAGAGGCAACTAAAAAATGTAGTTTTTAGTACATGATTGATTTCAAGAAATTTTTTATACATATACATGGAAACATAACAAATGAATTATATGAAAGGTTAAAAGTAAGGATAAAGATATCTAATGAAGGAGTGAAAATAAGAGAAAATAGAATCCATAAACTATCTACTCTAGATAGTGATAATCAATTTGAGGATATGAAGAGTTGGAGCCCCTATTGAGAAATAAAACAAGAGAAACTCAAATAATGGAAGGCTTGTATGAAGAAGTAGTAAAGGAAATAGAGAAGATAGCACTTAAAGTAATGACAAAAACAACATCCACTTTAATAGTAGTAGCAATACAAGATGAGCCCCAATATGATACAGTGGTGGACAATGAGGATTCACCTAATGTGCAATATGACACAACGATGACAGGGAGAAATATAATTACTATTAACACTAGTGAAGATCCCTTTGCTAGAAATATAGAAGATCCCTTTGTAAGTTAGCGAGAGTATGAATTTGGCAATTTGGTCATGGGTAATATAGTGGATTACGTTAGTTTTGATGATGAAGAAAACAAGACAAGTCAATGGTACCTTCTACATAAAAGATTCACCAAAAGAGATGCTATTAATAAATACCTCTATGAGAACAAAGTTTGACTTTATAGAAATTTTGGTCAAACATAGTGGAGAAAGCCACATCCAACACTATTTAGTTAAAGAAGGAAATGAGAGAAGAAGATAAGAAAGAAGATGAGAAGAAAGACAAAGAGCAAGAAAATAATGATATGATAGATAACCAATCATCCCAAACACTAGGAGAAAAAATCCCTACATATGAGTAAAGATAGATTGCATTTGTACAAGTGCCTCCTAATGTAGTAGACACATCATCAAAATATACTTTAAGATTACCTCTTAAAGCACTTATCATACGATTTCTACATGATGTTATCAAGATGTTGAAGGTACCATGGCTATAACTAAATATCTTCAAATAACAACAATTACATTTGGAAAGATAGTAGACAAATTAGGTAAAATGAGTAAGAATGCACTGGAATCACATGACATAATGAAAAAGAAAATGCAAGATACTATTCAAGTGCAGATTGATGAGCTTGACATAGAAAATAGAGTAGAGGGGAGAATGGACAAATTTAATAAGAAATTTTTCAAATTGGTAGAAGTTGCAACAATAATTGCACAAAACACTCATGATGCTAACTTATTCAGCACTATTTGAAATAATATCACCAATAACTTCTCACTTCTTGATATTTCTATTAAGGAACCAAGGAGATGCCTACATGAAGCAAAATATTTGCATGGTAAATGTACTTTATCTTTTGACTACACTAAAGGAATTGAGAAAGAGATAAAGGAAAAGGAAGGAGAACTAAAAAGAATTGTGAATAGAATGAAAGATCCAAATGTAAAAATTACATATTTATCAACAATTATCATGATGAGTTGAAGCTACATGAGTTGCAAAAGGAAAGGACTATAAAGAAATGCTCACTATTAATGGGACACCTTACCTTGAAAGCTGACCATGTGTAGAGGTAGCTCAAGGAATGTACACATGCAAAAGAATATTTTGCTCGATTTATTTATTCATATCTTAATTGAATTGAAGTAGCATCCTATAGCTTATGTACATTACTTAACATATCAAGAGTAGTCAAGGACACTTGGAAGAACAAATTCACTAGCTTGAAGTAGACCTTTTGAGAGTGCATGTGATGTAGTACAAAGTAGGAGAATCCCCAAAGAAAACATCCTAGCCCCCCCAAAATATAACTCGACAACAAAACACAAAAAAGATATAAGACCTGATACCAAAAACAATGCTTTATTTATTAAGAAATTAATTACATGCAATATGCAAGGCTGCAAGGTCTTCCTGGTTATAGCCAAATACAAAGAAAGTAATAGTTATGAAAAGATCCTTCAACGTTTGATCCTAACCCTAGCTAGTCCAAATTTGTAGCACCACAAAAATCTAGAAGAAAACTTCTAGAAAGAATCTAAACTTGTGCTCACAAGCCACCAAGAAATCTCCTTGTTTTCCAAGCAACATTTACTAACTCTTCTCAAACTTCACTCGTCTTCCACATCCTCTTCTAAAATTTGGATGATCATGACTTAAGACTCCACAAGACTAGTTACTTATACCCAACTAAGCTCAAGTTGGCCTAGAAAGTTAAAATTAAATAAACCCTTACATTATATACATATTGAGCCATAAGTCATCCTACAAGATATATTAAATACCAAATAACTTAGAAGGCTTAAAATACTCATTAAATGCACCTAGGATAAATAACCAAGACCCAAATAAGTCCACACAACCTCCCACAATCACTGCACATGATAATCTCAATTCTTACACAATAAATGCACCAAGTTAGCCAAGAAAATCCACAAAAACTCTGTCTTGCAAGCCACATTATCAAGTGTGAACAACCACTAGCTAAGAATTTTTGAGCTCCTATAAGCATTATCGAGTAACATAGTACATGCTGAGCAATAGTATATATTGAGCTCCCTTGACAATTGAGCACCTCACCCAGCATTAAACCCAATAATGAACAAGTACTACTCCTTTAGTGACTAAGTCCCCAACTCCAAAGCCAATATCTCTCCAACATGTAGGATTGGAAACTATCCTAGGATGTTCCTACATCAGACTATTGGAAATTTGTTCAATGCTCCCCTCAAGATTCATGACAAGAGCTTAACCACCTCCTATGTACTATAAGTTGAGTGGTTATACTAGACATTGATAGGTCAATCTTTTGGTGTAACAAAAATCCCAGACTTTCTAACAATTGGTATTAGAGCTTGGTCACATGTTCAAATCCTCAGACCCTTGGGTAATGTTGAGGAGGAGATTGTTGGAAATTCATTCATCACTCCCCTCAGGATTCGTGACAAGGGATTAGTCTCCTCCTATGTACTATAAGTTGAGTGGTTGTATCAGACATTGACAGGTCGATCTTTTAGTGCAACAACAACCTTGTTCTTTCTAACACAGACATCCCAAGTGCAAAATAATATTCTCAGTAACTAGAAGAACATCTTTTGGGATTCAATGCATAAATCCCAAACTAGTTCTTCACATACTTATCCCCCAAGTCTTCAACTTGTACACTATTTCCCTTGTTCCATTTCTGCTTCTTCAAATCCATCCTCGATGTGCTATAGGTTTATTTTCCATGCTGATCTCTAACCCTCTCAAAATCCTTTGATACAACTCGGATACCAATACTCAAGTTCCTTCCACCAAGTTCTTCATTCTACAAAGGAATCAGGGCATGCTTGTTGCTACGTTTCTCAATAGTAATCACATTCTTAACAAAGCCACACATAGTCTAAAATCATACATCCAACATTTACCAAGAAATTTGTGGAAACTACTCATGTCCACAATATCACACAACACTAGATCCTTATACTACCCAATCTAAAAATCAACAAGACACTGCTCCCTCACTTCCAAAGAATAATCATCTTGTAACTAGCCAATCCTATAAGGAAAAGGATGTCTCATTCTCTTCAAACCAAGTTTTTTAACCATCTCCTTAGCAATCAGGTTGTCAATACTACCAAGTACCATCCCTAATTACATTACAAATTTTATCACTGGACTTATAGTGAGTCTCGAACAAATTACTCCTTTCATAAGGCTCCAATGCCTTCTTATCAAATAGTACTCATCAAGCTAGAAAGTTCTCTCCTTCCTTAGGTTTATTGACAAGGGCTTCAAATTCATTCACCACAATTTCCTTTGAAGGAAACCTTACCCATCATCTTCCTTGAATCAATAGGTTTTAGTTCATCTTCTACACTCAATTTATCTTTTTCAAAATGACCTTTCTTCACTTTCCCTAAAAAACTTCCTTGATTTATCCTCTTCAACTCATCTTCTTCCCTCAGAGCATACTTATAAGTGTCTTCAATTGAATCAATCTTCAACATACCAACCTCATCCTAAAAATTGAATCTCAATCCATTAGTTTACCAAACCACCTTCTCCTTAGACAATTCTCAATGTCTAGACTAAATAGTCATCTTGTAGAGCTCCTCAATATAATCATTCACAAAAATATCCTTCTATGTTAGAATATATAACCTCTTAAACAACTCAAGTTCATAATCAATAGGAATGAACATAGCAATCAATTTTGTCATCATAAATCTCAAATGAGTGATCTTCATTTCACCTTCCTCTTCTCTATCCCTTTGATATTCTTTCCACCAAAGAGTAGCATGCCCTTTCAACTTATTCTATGCCGACCTCACTTTGAGAGGATCTCTAATATCCTCTAACTCAAAGTATCTTTACAATTCACCAATCCAATCAATAATTTTATGATTCAACTTCAACTGAGATCATGATCTAGCAAAATGACCATTCCTATCTCCCATAAGTTTGTTCACATGATCAATTTTGTCCTTGCCACTCGATCTAGAAACCTCAAAGTCTTTTACAACTTCCTCTTATCCATATTTAGTACCCACATACCAAGGTACACCAACAATATACCTAATGATCTCATTCTTCCTTCACTCTATCTCAGATCTAAAATCTATTTTAAGATTCTTTGAGATCCTTACTTCCACAACATCATAGAGATCTAGAATCACCTTAGGGTTCAATATTTTTTAAGGCATCTTCCAAGATCTTTGCAAACCCTAGACAAAAAATCCACAAGATAAAATTGATCCTCATTCTGGTGATATTCATGCTAGGTCCTAGTGCAAACTTCCTCAACTTTGGCGATCTATCTACACACTTAGGAAAACCTTCACTCTCATACCACATGATGCAGTACAAGGCAAAAAAATCCCCAAAGGAGTTTTCCTAGCCCCAAAAAATAACCACACAATGGAAACACAACACAAGATATAAGACTTGATACTAAACACAATTCTTAATTTATAAAACAACTAATTACACATAATGCATTAGGTTGTAAGGCTTTCCTAGATACAACCAAACACAAAGAAGTAATAGTTCCTCAACATCCATCAAGATCCTATCCAAACCATAGCTATTATTGATATGTAGAACCAATAAAATATTTCATAATCCTCCAAGAAATATCTAAACTTCTTCTCACAAGCAACCAAACAATCTCCATGTTTTCCAAGATAGAGCTACTAAATCTTCTCAAACTTCACTCCTCTTCCACATCCTCTTCTCCAAGATAAATGATTATGACTTAAGACTCCACAAGACCCCTTAATTATATCAAACTAAGAAAAATTTATCCTAACAAGTTATAAATTAAATAAACCCTTACATTAAATACATCTTGAGCCACAAATCAGCTCACAACATATATTAAATACCAAATACCTTAGAAGGCTTACAACAGTCATTATATATAACTAGTATAAATAACCAAAAACCAAATTGGTCCACACAAATTCCCACAATTTCTCCACATAATGATCTCAATCCTCACCCAATAAATTCACTAAGTCAACCAAAGAAATCCATGAGAACTCCATCTTGCAAGCCACACTATCGAGTGCCAACAACTACTAGCCAAGCATTGTCAATCTCCTAATAGCATTTCAAAGAAATGTAGTTCATGCCAAGTAATAGTATATGTTGAGCTCCCTCAATTACCAATCACCTTGGCTAAAATTACACCTAGTAACAACCGATCACCACTCATTTCATGACTGAGTCCCCAACTCCAAAGAAAAAATCCCTCCAATATGCAGGATTTCCAAATATCCTAGGATGATCCTACATAAGCATGGCATCATTAATAATTAGAAAGATTGAATAAAATAAGGTAACCAAATTTTGATGTGTATATATATTTTGTCTCACCTTTGCCACTGATGTCCAAGGGGGAGAGCATTGAGATAAATTGAAAGTGTAAATTCTAAAGTATACTTTATTGTAAGAAAATATGCATAGAATAAAGTATATTAAAATGGGGAGTACATGAGTAAAATATACACCTCCATATATACAAGATGAAGATAATCCACATATTTTGAAATTTTTGTAAGGCTAAAATTTTGAAGATTTTGTCACTTAGCCAATTTTCCCACATGTTTCCATCAATGCCAAAGACAAAAATTGTTGGCAACTTTGCTAGGAGGATATAAAGTTGTTATTTTTGGAAACATACACCTACTATGAAGAAGGAGAAACATGATATTATGTTTTGGATGCTTGGACTTATAAGATTATCTAATTATTATTTAGGAAATCAGGGAATAATTATACATTATTCTTTAGCATACTTTAGTACTTAATACTATGTATAGTTGAGGGAAGGAAGTGCATGATGTTATGAGAACATGAGTAAAGGTTCTTAATATGATTCATTATGTAGATAGAGTTATGGATAGTTTTCCAAGTGTATTTCATAATGGGAGAAACAAACTAGATTAGTTAAAGGTGATAGCTAACTTGTGATGAGTTGAAGGTGATATCTTGTGATGAGTTTACAGTGATAAAGTGGGCTCATATTTCATACATTTTATATTTGTAAGTTACAACTCCTAAAAGAGTCAATACTCAAGGATTCTAACAAGCCCTAAGTCCTCTAACAATAACCAAGATACTATATGAATGTAATAGACTCTTAACAGGGTCAATATTTTTCACAAGATACTTTTGATTAGTGGATAATTCTATGGGTACCATCCCCACAAAGGTTTTCTCTTGGTTAGGGTTTCCCTATTTAACAAAATATGGTGTCATGAGTTCTCTTATTGCATGATTATGTTTATTTTTCAACATAATTAGTATACTTTCATGTACAATTTATAAGGGTGTTAATAATATCTAGTTTTGTGCTGAGGTTTGTAAAATATTGATTCCCATCATATATAGGTTGGAATATCTAGAAAGAAAGGAACAATTTCATTTTTAGAGAGAAATTGTCCCCTCCTAATTTTTTTTCTCATATAATTATGGCACTTATTAAAAAATTTATTATTTATAAGAAGTCGAAAGCTTCCCCATACACCCCCCCCAATGTAGCTCAATAAGTGTTGGGAGGATTTGTGGAACACTTCTCATTTCATTGAGAAAATAGATAATACTAAGATCCTAAAAAGGAAGGGCACTAAATGGAAGTCCCCACTACCACCACCCCCTCGGCCCCCAATTTGGAGGAAATTTCATTTTGATAGATCTAGGAGGAATAATACTATAGTTGTGGGAGGTGTCGTTCGAGATGAATAGCAAAATTATGTTAGGGGATATGCATGTAATTGGGGTCACAACTTGGAAATTTTAAAGTTATTCATTGAGGGGGACTCTCTTCCTTTAATTGAGGTCATTAAGGAGAGTGAAGGATAAGTGATCATGCCATGAAAAAAATAAGATGCTTAGGATTTATTAAATAGGTTTATTGACACCTCTACAACATGTTTACTATTAGGGTAACCAAGTGGCTAATAGCCTAATAATAGAGGCATGATTTCACTAATTAGTGGGCATGGGAATGGAAATGTAATCTTTAGATAGAGATTTTTTCACTATTGTTAAAAGGAGAAGCATTATTTTTATAATGGCCATTTTAGATAAGTGTATTGTGGGAGATTAAAGTAACATGGTCCCTTACGAGGAGGGTGGTTTAATAATGATAATCTTGAAATGGGTTTTTTTCCCATAATAACTTTAATTATGAGTTTTTATAGAAATCATATATACACAACCAAAGGTGAGATATGGAGTGATTATTAACAATACCAATGGAAAGGAATTCCCAATTCATCATGGCATTTTAAAATTTTTTATTCGAAAAGATGATGAGGTGGTAAATAGGGAGTATTTTTATCCTATTTTTACTTGTAATAAATCCAAGTGTTACCATATTGTTAAAGGCCTTATTTTTATTAAAATTTTGGATTGTTTCCAAAAAAGTATTCTTATCAGATCTCTACACATTTTACCCAAATCTACTAGTTATTTGGTTGGAGATATAACAAAATTTGGGGAAGGCATACTAGTTGAGCATAATTTAAGAAAAATTCATGGAGGTTAGCATTGATTGTATTGACCCACTAAGAATTGTAGAAGCCATAAGAGATGTTATAGCTACTTGGACCTATCTACATGAAGGAGGTCTTGGAATTCTTTAGAAAAATTGAGGGGGGTGGGTGAGTCAACTATCTAAGGTCTAGATATATAAATAATACTTTTCATAGCTTAATGAACCCATTAAACGTTTATCATTATGCATGTATCCATAAGATTATGTAATCACTTAAAACTTGTAGGTTACTATCAAATTAATTTACAGAAATGTAAAACATGTAACATAATAGATTCAACAACACATTTGACAAAATGATTGACATGGAAACCCAATTTGGGAAAAATCACCAGTTACAGTCTACTCTTTTTCACTCATTTGAAGTGATGCCCTATGAAAGGACAACCCTCTTAAAGGTTACAATACACACTGTTAAATGTGACCCTATTAAAGGATTTCAACACCCTATTAGGAGTGAGCCTTGTTAGAGGAATTTAGACCATTCACTTGGAAAGTCACCCGATTAACGAATTTAAAAATGATTGTTAGGTCAACCTTAATCCAAAGAATTTACCCTAGACTAACACAATTATTAGAGAGTAATAGTAAGACTTGATCTAATAACAACTAACAACTCCATTTGCATATTATAGATCTCTATTTTAGTCCTCCATTCTTCTTGCCTTTCACACATTTTAGCTGTGATAGCTTGTTCACCCTTCAAGAATTCATACCCTTAAGCCTTCTTGCTTAACATGCCAATGCAGACTCTTCACTTAGGTCACTTGATGAAGCAATACCCTTGACTCATTATCTTCCTTAGGTTCTCATACATGACAACCCTTGCTTTTGACTAACCATAAGTATAAATAGAGAATAAAGATCTTTTTCCATTCATTCTCCATCATCCAATTTGGGTTAGGAAAAATTAGTTAGGATACAATGAATCTACCCCTCATTCCATATCACTTCTAGAAACTTCTTCTTCAATCCTCTTTGAATTCACATCAAAATAGTTTATCATGAATGTTATCTTGCTAGCTCATCAATCTTATCTTCGACCTAGTTCACACAATCCAAGAAAACAAACTTGTCAACTCAAATTCATTGAATTCATGATCATTCTGATAATGTTGACACTTGGCATTAACTTTCTTTTAATGTTTGACACATGCTATGTTTCTTAGCATCCACTAAAAAATCGCTCGACATGAACTAAAGCTTACTAGTGCTTGGCATCAACTAAACTTTACTCAACATCAGCTATTTTGCTTGGCATACACTAAAATGAACTTTTACTTGGCTCCAACTAATTTTTTGCTTAGCTTGCATTAACTTTTCTTAGCACCTACTAACAATTCAGTCAAGCTTGGCAGATAAACTTTGTTTAACGTGTTCTTTTGAACTTGTTTAGTTAACCAACCTTTGCAAGCTTAAGTAAATTATTAATGTACTGTGATATCACTATCTTATCTAATTCTTGTACTCCTTTTTATATCATAAATCAACCTTTCCTCTAGGTGCTATTGTTACATCTTTTGATGAAATGTCTTCATCAATCAAATAGGTAATAGTGCTTAAATCATATAAGCATTTGTCTTACCAAAAAAATAGAAGGTTTGACATTAGTGATAAAACAATGATTGAAACACATTTATCATACTTGTATCAATTTGTTTTCAACAATCTCTCTCTTTGGCATTGATGGCGAACTAAACTAATCAACCAAAATGACTAGGTTAAAATACTAAGACCAACAAAATACCAAAAAGAAAATAATTCCTTGTATTTAAATCTTATTAGCAACTTCCATCTTCTGAATAAGTTACAAAATTCTATTATGTTCTATTCAAGAGAAAATCAACAATCAATTCATCTTCATGACTCCCTCTAAATTACTTTTTATATCTCCCTTCTACACTAGCTCCCTCTTATTTACTAGGTAGATGTTATTAGCAAATACACTTTCTTTCTTAGTAGTCAACATTTCTCCCTCATACTATGTGTTAGGATTTCTCCCTCTTTGTTTTCTTTTCCGGTATCATATATCTCCCTCTTAGCTATATTTCCCCCTTCAAGATCAGTGTAATCTTGTATTTCTCCCTCATTGACAACAATGCCAAAGACTTGTCATATTAATATGCAAATATGAACTTCTTTTATTTTATCTTGTGTCACCTTGCCTATGACTGATTTGTAGTTTCAGCATTTTGATTACTTAAGGTAGACCCTAAAGTAAGATCCACTGCATTAATTTGTAACATATGGCAATCAACTTTTTTGATGCAAGGCACTCCTTTTGTTATTTAGATAGCCTTTGATAGGGTATCACCCCTAGTTTACCTCTTAGATACTCATGAGCATCCTTAGGTAATGCTTTTGTGAAGATATCAATAATTTTCTCTTTTGTGTTAACATATTCCACCTTCACCTCTTTATCTTGAACTAATTATCTCAAGTAATTGTGCTTGATTGCAATGTGCTTAGTCTTTGTGTGCATCACATGATTCTTTGATATATTTATAGCACTTGTATTATTGCAATAAAGTATCATTGGTTCTATGAGCTCTTCCTTCATACCTTTGAGTAACTATTTGATCCATACAATGTTTGCACAATTTACAGTAGTAGCAACATATTCAACTTTAGTAGCATATTGTAAAGTGCATTTTATTTTCTTGCTAGTCCATGTAACCAGCCTTTTGCCTAAGAAAAATGCTCCTCCACTGGTGTTTTCTATTTCACCAATGTTCTAGCCCAATCAACATTGGTATAGCCTCTTAATTAAAATTTCTTATTTTTCTTGTAGTATAGACCCTATTCCTTTGTTCCTTTCAGATATGTCATTATTCTCTTTATAGCCATCAAATAATTCTCCATGGGATCAGCAAAGAATCTTACGACCATCCCTACAAATAATGCAATATCAAGTCTATTAAGTACCACATATTGTAATTTACCAATCATAGACTTGTATAATGTTTGATTCACCTCAATTTAATCATCATTATTTGATAATTTATGTCTTGTCACCATAGGTGAGTTGAATACAATTGATTAATTGTCTCTTGTCTTTGATGTTAGACAAAATGTCATATCATTATCAGTCAATGTATGTTGAGCTTACTCGAGCATTAAAGATAGTTTTTTGTTTCTACCGAGCATTCCAAAGTTTACCTAGTTCAAAATATAGTTTCTATTGAGTTCACTTATGCACCAAAGGAAAGTATGTGGAAGATGTGTTAACCGAGCTCACTTCGTTAATGAAGCAAATGTTAAATGGAACCAATGTTAACTGAGCTCACTCAGTTATCATAGGAACTTTGTCTATATGTAGTGTCGATTGAGTTCACTTGGTTAATGTAGGAAAATCATTTCTAAGTTAGTGTCTACTAAGTAGGGCTGGCTAATGAATGATTTTCTTATTTTGGCATATTAAGTTCAATTGATTTTTTTGTTGGTTCTAGCCAACTTAGAAGATGAATGTTAATTATTGTAGGTTGTATTATAGCCGATTTGACAAAATAAAAGATATAAATATAAGGTCAAGTTGAGGATTAGAAAGTGTGAATGCATAGAAGAAAATTAAAGATTTAATGATGCTAAGAGGAAACAAATCAAAAGGATAAGAATAATATCCTTATGGAGCTGAAAAGATTCATTTGATCAAGAAGGATCAAGTATACAAGTCAGAATTGAGATCTAGAATCAGCAATTCAGTTACATTAGAAATCAAGTCATCTCATTATTACTCTCTAACCATTGTAGCAGTGATCTAAATCTCTTAACATAGTTGGCTTAACAACGATTTATAAATCTTCTAACAAGGTGACATTTCTATTGAATTGGCCAACGACCTCTAACAAGGCCACTCCTAACAAGATGATTAAATTCTCTAATAGGGTCACCCTAGCAGTGTGTTTTGTAACTTTTAATAGGGTTGGCTCCTAATAGGACTCACTTTAGAAGAGTGAAAAATAGTAACTAGTTGTAATTAGTGGTTTTTCCCAAATTGGGTTTCCATGTTAAATCTTGGTGTCAAATGTGTTCATGCTATTTCTCTTATATGTTTCTCACTAAGTTAAAGTAGTATTAATCATAGATAGCATATTAATATTTTCATGTTAGGTGTTTGCCAAGTAATTTTGGTGTTTACCAAGTTACAACATTTTTTTGTGTGTTTGTCGAGCATCAGTAGAGATCAATTTTCAGAGTTTGTTTTGTATAAACATTTAAGGGATCTGAGGTTTATTTTAGTGGTAACTAATTCAACCCTTCCCTCTCACTTAATCCTTTTATATTTCTAAAAATTGGTATTAGAGCTTTTGGTTCTTGTAGAGAAGGTTTCAAAGACCTAAGCTAAAGATCAAGATATCTTACAAAAGAGAGATTCCCAAGTTGAACTGAGACAACTTTGCAGTATGGAAAGGACTAATGAGATTACATCTAGCAACTATTAGTGATTCAAGTTGTAAGTATCTTAATGTTGAATATAAAACTCCTATTGGAACATTATTAGTTGAAGCCATTGCTAAAAGAAAGAATCATAACATCATGATGATTGATATTGCATCTGCTCTTAATTATGTTCAATTTGATAAAATAAAATATTGCAAAAAAACTCATGTAATGTGGATCAAACTAAAAGAGATTTATGGAGGACATGAAAATATAAGGAGAGCTAAAGTAGAAAGTGTCAAAGGTCAATTTGATCAGATGAAAATATGTGAAAAGAATCAAAGCAAGTGTGAGTGCAATCAAAGCATTTGGAGGAGACATTGATGAAAAAATAGTTGTAAGCAAGTTACTCATAACCCTTCTTCCTATCTATGCAATTAGAGTGTCTCTCATTCAAGAGATGAGATATGATCTAAATAAAAAAATATCTTTGAATGCTCTAGTTGGAAGATTGACAACTTTTGAGTTGGATAACTATGATAACTATGTTCCTTGTTCCAAAGGTATTTAGTTTGCATTTGAAGCCAAGATTTCACTCAAGAAAAAGAATAAGAAATAAAAGGTCAATCAATCAAGAAGTAAAGAAGAAATAGAAGAAAGGTACGACTCCTCTAATCTATTTTTCTTGTGAAGAAGTTGGTCACATTGTTGCAAGGTGCCCAAACTGAGAAAACAAGGATGAAAAGAAAAACAAAGGCAAGAAGGAATTCAGAAACTACAAGGACTACAAGGTCAAAGGTAAGAAATCTTGTTTTATGGCTAAGGATTGTGATAACAGTGAAGATGAAATGGTATATATTACTATAAAAGATGAATCTAATGATGGAGATAAAATGACACTTATCTCCCATGTTAGAAAAAATGGCACATGGATTATTGACAATGACTGCTCACATCATATGACTGGAG
The DNA here is from genome assembly GCA_028749045.1 of Cupressus sempervirens. Taxonomy (NCBI): domain Eukaryota; kingdom Viridiplantae; phylum Streptophyta; class Pinopsida; order Cupressales; family Cupressaceae; genus Cupressus; species Cupressus sempervirens. The sequence goes on from CM053785.1 coordinate 272,508,656, forward strand.
ACAAAAAAAAGTTTGAACACCTGGAATACTATGATGGTGGTAGTGTGAGATTTGGAAATAATGAACCTTGTTATATAAAAATAAAAGGATGTATGTCTTTGACCAATGAACTTATATGTGATAATGGTTATTGGGTTGAAGAACTACAGCATAATCTACTTAGTGTGGAAAAATTGAATAACATTGGATTCAAGGTGAAATTTTATGAATGAGAAGGCCAAACTACTAGATGGAAAAGGAAATATGATTGGATCTAACAAACAAACAAAAGGTAACCATTTTTATCTCGATTTTAGTGAAATTTCATGTTTTATTGCTAAAGTAGAAGAAAGCTGGTTATGGCACAAAAGATTATGTCATGTAAAGTTTGATAATTTGGTTAAGATAAGAAAACATAGAAGAGTAAGAGGTATTCCTAGCTTGAGGAAACTTGATATAGATCAATGCAAGACTTTTCAAATTGATAAGATGAGAAAGACTAGTTTCAAAAGCAAGAACTATCATTTTGAAGAAGTCTTAGAGCTTATGCATATAGACTTATGTGGACCTATTAGAATAGAGAGTTATAGTGGAGATAATATTTTCATTCTCTTTGTTGATTATTATTCTAGAATAATAGTTGTAATGTATCTAAAAGAAAAATCAAAAGCTTTTCAAAAATTCAAGTGGTATCTAGTAGGAGTAGAAAAAGAAACTAGAAATAAATTGAAATGTTTAAAATCGGAAAGAGGTGGTGAATTCATCTCCAATGAATTCAATGAATTTTGCATTGACAAAGGAATTAAAAAACAAGTATCATCTCTTAATACACCTCAACAGAATGGTATAGATGAAAGAAGGAATGAATCCATTATGGATTATGAAAGAACATTGATGATAGAAAAGAATGTTGCAATCAAATACTGGAAGGAAGCTATCAGCACTGTAGTTTATACCTTAAATAGAGTATAGTTGAAGAAAGACTCAAACCAAACTCCTTATGAACTATGGTATGGCTACATACCTAATATAAGTTACTTGAAAGTATTTGGCAACAAATGTTATATTTTGAAAGAATCTAGCAAAGGTAAATTTGATGTTAAAGGTGATGAAGGCATATTCCTAGGATAATCCTATAGAAGTAAAGCATACAAGTTTTTGAATTTGTCTACTCATAAGATCGTGCATGGTGCACATTAAAGAATTGATGAGTTTGCAAAAAGGAGTGAAGAAGAAAGCGACAAAGAGCCTAAGGATTACAAAAGATTTTTCTACTATGAACTTGATACCCTACCAAATCTATCCGAAAGGAAAGTGGCTTCACCTCCCAAGTCCCTAAAGTCTCGAATAACTACTAAGTTGTAGATAGTGCAACCTAAGTCATAATCTAAAGGACTCGAGTCTTAGTTAGAGGCTACTAAGCTAGACCAAACTGAGTCTGATGGACTCGAGTCATAGACAGTGGGACCCAAGATTGATACTAAAGTTCATGATGAAATCACTAAAACTCATTCCAAATCAAACGAACCTGTGTTAGCAATATATGTTAGAAGGCATCATGCACCTGATCAGATCATTGGAGACAAATCAAATGAAATAATGACAAGAAACAAATTGAAAGGTACATGTTTACTTGCCAAATTTGAATCTAGAAATGTTAAAGATGACTTGGATAATGAAAGTTGGATTGAAGAAATGAATGAAGAAATAGAATAGATAGAGAAGAAAAAAAATTGTACTCTTGTTCCTAGATCCAAGGATAAAAATGTAATTGGCACAAAGTGGGTATTTAAAAACAAGTTAAATGAAGATGGATAAGATTGCAGAAACAAACCAAGGTTGGTATCTAAAGGTTGTTCTCAAGAAGAAGCTATTGATTATGGTTAAACTTTTTCTCCTATTGCAAGATTAGAAGGTGTTAGAACTTTCTTAGAATATGTAGCTTATAGAGGATGTAAATTTTATCTAATGGATGTAAAATCTTCTTTTTTGAATGGAATTCTTAATGAAGAAGTCTACATTGAACAACCTGAAAGTTTTGTAGATCCTAGAGAAAGAGACATGGTTTGTAAATTACATAAGGCATTGTATGGTCTCAAGCAAGCTTCTAGAGCTTTGTATGAAAGACTTCATAACTACTTGGTACAGATTGGATTTCAAAGAAAAAATGATAATAGTAGTCTATATATCCAAGAAGGACTAGACAAAACGATTGTATTGGCAAAAATATTTGTCTATGATACTTTATTCATAGGAAATGATGACTTGTGCAAGGCATTTTTAGAAAAAATGATTAAAGAATTTGAGATGTCTATGTTTGGTGAGATAAAATTCTTTGTTGGAGTGTAGATTCAACAGAAGAAAGATGGTATCTACATTACTCAATCTAAATTTATCAACGAGATACTAAAGAAATTTGAAATGGAAGATTCAAGGCCAATTGGAACTCCTATGTCTACTAGACATAAGCTTTCCAAAAATGATGATTCCAAAGAGGTAGATCAGACCACATACATATCAATGATTAGAAAATTATAATATGTAGTGCATACAAGGCTTGATATTACATTAGCAGTTGGTATGGTGGAAAGATTCTCGTAAAATCCCAAAGAATATCACATTATGGAAATCAAGAGAATCATGATATATCTAAAAGGTACTTAAGACTATGGTCTATGGTACAAAATAGGAGGCAATTTGGATTTAAAAGTATTCATAGATGCTGATTGGGCAGGAAGTATTGATGATAGAAAAACACCAGTAGTGGAGCATTCTTTCTTAGTAAAAGACTAATATCTTGGACAAGCAAGAAATAGAATTGTATCTCTTAGTCCACAACAAAGGTAGAATATGTGGCCAGAGCCATCAATTGCTCTAATATTGTTTGGTTCAAATAACTATTGGTAGGTATAAAGGTAGAGATCAAGGATCTAGTAGTCATATAGTGTGATAACACTAGTGCAATCAATATATCAAAGAATCTAGTGATGCATACCAAAAAAAAATACATTTCTATAAAATATCATTTCTTGAGAGAATTGGTGCAAGATGAAGAAGTTAGATTGGAATACATAAATGTAGAAGAATAAATTGCAGACATATTCACCAAGCCATTACCTAATGATGCATTTATGTATCTATGAGGTAAGCTAGGGATCATTCCCCTATGTGAAGCTCACTAAATGAAGTTTAGTGATGCATCAATCAGAGCATGTTGAAGATCAATTAGTTGGTGTAGTATTGACAAGGGCATATTACAAATCAATCAATACTTAAGGTACATTGATATTATCCAATTATTGTCTTTGGCATGAGATGTTAAAGAGGGAGAATTTTGCTATCATATCTCATAGAAATTTTGTGGAGAAGTTTGTTGTCATAGAAAATTTTGTAAAAAGAAAGAGATGTCAATGAGGTAGAATGAACTTGGTAGAGTTTCCTATTAGAATAATTTTTCTAACAGAGGGAGAAACTGAAGGAAGAAAGAGTTCACACTGATAGAGGGAGTTCTTAAAGATGAGAATCAAAATGAAACTAAGGATATTTTCTTACTTTATCCTTGCTCTTAAAATTTCAATGTATTATGACATGTTGTGTTGCCATCAATTCCAAAGAGGGATATTTTTTAATACAACTCATTAATTATGTATTCCCTTTGATGTTACACAAAATTCCATATCATTATCAGTCAATATATGTCGAGCTCACTTAGACATTGAAGGTAGTTTTTTGTGTCTACTGAGCATTCTAGCATTTACCTAGTTTAGAAGATAGTTTATATTGAGTTCACTCAAGTACCAAAGGAAAGTTTGCATAAGATGAGTGTTAACCAAGCTCACTTGGTTAATGAAGAAAATGTTTAATTGAACTAGTGTTAACTAAGCTCACTCAGTTACCAAAGGAACTTCATGTAAATGCAGTGTTGACCGAGTTCACTTGGTTAAAACAAAAAAATCATTTATGTGTTAGTCTCTACTGAGAAGGGTCAGCTAATGAAAGATTTTCTTGTTTTGACATATTAAGTTCAATTTATTTATTTGTTGGTTCTAGCTGACTAAGAAGATGAACATTGATTATTGTAAGTTGTATTCTAGCTGACTTGACAAAATAAAAGATATAAATATAAGGTCAAGTTAAGGATTAGAAAGTGTGAATGTATGGAATAAAATTGAAGATTTAATGATGCCAAGAGGAAGTGAATTAGAAGGATAAGTAGAATATCCTTGCAAAGCTAAAAAGATTCATTCAATCAAGAAGGATCAAGTATACAAGCCAAAATTGAGATATATAATTAGCAATTTAGTTGCATTAGAAATCAGGTCATCTCATTGTTACTCTTTAACCATTATAGTAGTGATCTAAATCTCTTAATAGCTATTTGTAAATCCTCTAACAAGATCACTCCTAATAGTGTGATTAAATCCTCTAACAGGGTCACACCTAATAGTATGTTTTGTAACCTTAAATAGGGTTGGCTCCTAATAGGGCTCACTTCAAAAGAGTAAAAATCACTAACTAGATGCAATTGGTGATTTCTCTCAAATTGGATTTCCATTTTAAATATTGATGTCACATGTGTTCATCCTATTTATCTTATATGTTTTCCATTAAGTTTTAAAGTAATATTAATCACAAATAACATCTTAAGATTTTCATGTTAGGTGTTTTCTGAGCAATTTCAGTGTTTACCAAATTACAATAGTTCTCTATGTATTTGTCAAGCATAAGTTGTGTTCAATTTTAAGAGTTTGTTTTGTACTAACATCTAAGGGATCTAGGATTTATTTTAGTGGTAACTGATTCACCCCTCCCCTCTTAGTTACTCCTCTTATATTTCCAACAAGGTATACTTACTAGTTTGGAATGCTCTTATCCAAAAGTTTTCAGTATCTCCTTGACATACATTGATTAAGTGATGTATATACCATATTTAATCTAATATACCTATAAACCTACAAAGAACTTGACCTCTCCAAACATAGACATCTCAAATTCTTGCTTCATTTCATTTGCAAAAGCCTTACATAAAGCATTTTGACCTCCAAATATGATATCATCAACAAAAATTTTAGATAACAAAATACCTTTGCCTTTCTCTATTCGCATGTATAGATTATTGTTATCATCAGTCCTTTCAAATTCAATCTTCATAAGATAGTTATGGAGTCTCTCATACTATTCCCTTGGTGCTTGTTTCAAACTCTATAGGGCTTTGCATAGTCTACATACCATGTTCTTATCATTAATATCAACAAATCCTTGTGGTTGTTCTATGTAAACTTCTTCCTCTAATATACCATTTAGAAATGTAGATTTAACATCCATTTGACAAAATTTGAAACCTTTGTATGCAGAATAAGCAAGTAGAGTTCTTACTCCTTCCAATCTAGCAACAAGAGAAAATGTTTCTCCATAGTCAATTCCTTCTTCTTGTACATATCCTTTGTAGACTAGTCATTCCTTGGTCCTTTTGATGTCACCATTTTCATCTAGTTTATTTTTGAATACCCACTTGGTGCCAATAACATTTTTGTTTTCTGGTCTAGCAACTAGTGTCCATGTTTTGTTTTTCTCAATTTTTGCAATCTCTTTTTCCATGGCTTTACTATAGTCCACATATTCTAAGACATCTTTCACTGATTTAGGTTCTTTCATGCTCAACAAGCATGGTTCATTTCTTGATTTGTTCCTTGTCATTGGTCTAGTATCTTTATCTCTAATGATTTGTGTAGCAGGATGATGTCTCTTGACATATTTAGACAATATTGGTTTAGCTTTATTTTATTCTTTTGATCTATCTACTTCAAAGTCAATATGTTCATCTCTATCATGTATACCAATCTCAAAACCAGAATGTGCCTCAACTTCATTCTATAACTCAACATCTAAATGTGACTTAGTTCCTGAATGAAACTCAATATTCATAGTATGCGACTCGATAGTCACGAAAACTTCTTGTTGGTTTGTAGCTTGATTTGCAAAATCTTCTTCGGCAAGCATGCCTTAATAAAAGTATACAGATGATTTGTATTCTCCAAGTTGTTTCATAGGTTTACCATCATATACTTCTGTATATTCATCAAATTTTACGTTTGCACTTTTCACAACTTTGTTAGTGTTAGTATTTAAACACTTATAACCTTTAATTCTTGTGGAATAACTAAGGAATATACCTTCTTCACTTTTTGCATTTAGTTTACCATTCCTAAAATCCTTGAGAATAAAGCATTTTCTTCCAAATACCTTAAAATATTTCACATTTGGTAACTGTCCATACCATTGTTCAAAAGGTGTTGAATGAGTACCTTTCTTGACTTGCACACAGTTTAAGGTATAGACAGTTATACTTATAGCTTCTCTCTAATATTTTAAAGAAATATTTTTCTCAATCATGAGTGTCCCAGCATAGTCCATTATAGACCTATTCCTCCTTTCAACAATTTCATTTTGTGGAGGGGTTCTAGGAGAAGATGTATGTCTTTTGATTCCTCTATCATTATAGAACATCTCAAACTCATTGAATATAAATTCTCCTCCTCTGTCAAATCTCAAAATTTTTAGAATTTTACTTATTTCATTCTCAACTCTTGCTAAGTACCACTTAAACATTTGGAAATGATCATGTTTCTATTTCAGAAACATAAATGTCATCATATCTATAAGCCTTTATACAATGGGAGCGGACAGCGATGGGAGCAGAGAGGGCAGGTGTTTTCAAAATTTGAATTCATGCAAGAGTGGGAATTCCTTGGATGGTCAATTTCGAGCCCCTAGACTGGAGCATGGACAGCAAGATGGAGGCTGTCTGGTTTCTCTTGCCACTAGGGACAAGTTGGAAAGCATAGTTGGGGGTCCAGCTGTCCTAATCAAGGAAGCAGCCAAGTTTCCTCTGGCCTCCAAATCAAATGTGCAAGGACCCACAAAATGGTCCTCACTCTTCAGGGTTAAACCCTCTGGTAAGTCCTCTGTCTTGCCTGTTAAAACTATTCAGAACTCGGAGATTGGCTCTTGTGCGATACCCATCCCGAATGAGATTGTGGATCACAATATTCAGACTATGGCTTCTACTTTGGTTGGGAAATTTTTGGGGCCTAGATCGAGCATTGATGAAGTTAGGCAGATCATAAAACATAAATGGGCTCTCAAGGGCCAGGTCTTAGTCACGGCTATGGTGAAAGGCTTTATGTCTTTCGATTTCACTTGCTTGGAAGACCCTTCTAATATTCTGAGTGAAGGGCAATGGGCCATGGGGCGTTCTTCCCTTGTGCTCCAGAAATGGTCCTCTGGCATGAGCTTGAATGATTCTTTTTTCGCCCAAGTTCTAGTGTGGGTAAGACTACCAGAACTACCACTTGAATACTGGAATGAGGACATTTTTGGGGGTATAGCTAGCACTTTTGGGTAACTTCTCTCAATGGATCCGATCACTACTTCCAAGCGTCGCCTCAACTTTGCATGCATCTGCATTGGGGTGAGAGATGGAAGTGACATGCCTAAGTTCATTGAACTTCATTCCAAACTTGGAGTGCACAACCAAAAAATTATCTACGAAATGATCCCCTTTGTGTGCTTCCTTTGTCTGAAGGCAGGTCATAAGGCCCACCAGTGCCCCAATGAAGCAAAGAAGAAGATCGCAAAACCAGCCATCCCTGATCAAACCAAGAAAATTGCGACACACCCTTCTGGTAATGGAAAGATGAAGATGCTATGGAGGTGCAAACTTTCTGTGGCGCAGGGGAGAAATGCGGTAAGCCTAAAAGACACAGTAGCAAAGGACACTATTCAAAAGGATCACCCCAAGGAAAATGCTATCTCCCCCCCCCCCCCCCCCTTGAACAGGGCCCTGTATTGGAAATGTCAATCTCTGACCCATTGAAAGACCCTAAGGTGCGGGTTAGCTCCCCCTCCTTGGCCATGGGTCCTGTTGTGGAGTAGAATCTCCCTCTGGAAACCATAGTATAGTTTTCTCACGCAGCGGACGAAGCCCCTTTTTTGGGAGCTACTATGTCGTATTGCCTAGAACGGGAATCCCCGGCCCAGAATGAGGAATCCCAAGCTAAGTGTCTTCCTCTTGAGAACACTCTGGCTTCTCCGAGGGTCACCTCCGGCAAGGGGGGAGATTCTACATCCCCTATAGGTATTGAGGCCAAGCTTCATCTCCTCATTAAGAACACTGATCCATATCAGCTTGCCCTTTGGGAAGATAGGTTAGATAACAGTGCGACGAATAGCCTTGATGATTGGTGCATGGTCAAGAAGAAAAAGAAGAACTAGAAGAAAATTCCCCCCCCCCCCCTATCGCCTGCTTCAACCAGAAGTAGGGTTAAAGCTGGATCACCCCCCAAGGGAGCAGGAAGAAAGAACTTAAATCAGATACTCCAAGAAGAAACAAGAAGGAACCCGGCAGATGGCAGCCAAAGGTCCATCAAGGATTTCTCAGGAAGTAAGAAATGAAAGTTATCTCATGGAACATAAGGGGCCTAAATGGGGCTCACAAACAGGAACTCATTAGAAATATGATTAGAGACCAAAGACCCGACTTTCTGTTGTTATAAGAAACTAAGATGAAAAGGGACCTGGTAAGAAGGATATCTTTCAGTAAAACTTTTTGCTACAAAGCTTCTAATTCAGATGGAGCTTCAAGTGGTGTCCTAACCTTGTATAACACTAGAGCTTTCAAATTAACTACTATTTATAGCTCAACTAATGCTCTTCTTTGTAATGTTTTTCACATCCAAAGCAATGATTCTTGGATTATCCTTAACCTGTATGCCCCCAATTCCAAGAAAGAAAGGAATTGCTTCTAGACTAAGCTCCTTGGCATCTTATCTAATTGTAACTTGAATAAAGGGATTATAATGGGGGACTTCAACTCGCCTCTATCTGATGCAGAAAAAAGGGGGGGTCAGGCCCCAGATCAGGATAGCAAACACAACCTTGCTTCTTTCATTCAAAATCTTGCTTTCCTGGATTTGGACCTTCAAGGTGGCAGCTTCACTTGGTCTAATAGAAGAATTGGGGGTGATAGTATCCAAGTTTGTCTTGATAGAGCCCTCATTTCCCCTGAATGGCTCCTCTCCCACTCTTGTAGATTATCCCTCCTCCCCAAGGTGGGCTCTGATCACTCCCCGATTTCCCTTTCTGCCTCCCCCCTTTCCAGAAACAAGGCCTTCCCTTTCCGCTTTGAGAAAATGTGGCTCTCAGATCTTGCACTGGAAGACAATATTTCCCATTGGTGGAGCATTGCTGTTGAAGGCACTGCTATGTACAAAGTTGCCCAGAAGCTGAAAAATGTGCAAAGAAACATCAAATCATGGAATAGAACTGACTTTGGCCACATTTTCTAGGAGAAAGATGAGGTTTTTGATCAACTCTCTTCTATTTAGGATAAAATCCAACATTCAGAATACAATGCACATAATAGCCAGCAACAAAAGGCCATCCTTTTGAATCTGCACAACATCATATCTAAGGAAGAGCTTTTTTGGAAATAGAGATCAAGAGTCAATTGGTTGAAGGAAGGAGACCGCAATACCAGATTTTTTCACCTGACCACCCTCAAGCACTAGGCTAATAATAGAATATCCAACATTGTAATGGGCCAGGCTTAGATTACCAAAGAGGATGAAATTGAGAAGGAAGTTGTCTGCTACTTCTCATCTCTCCTCTCTGTTGATCCTTCCCTCTCTGGGTCTGAACAAGAGGAAATCCTTGCGACCATTCCCCTAATTCTTTAAGACTACCATAACTCCATGCTGAAAGCTATCCCCTCCTTGGAGGAAATCCATCAAGCCCTCTTTTCTCTCCCGGGGGATAAAGCTCCTGGCCCAGATGGCTTCCCTACTTTCTTCTTTTAGATCTTTTGGAATGTTGTGAAATTGGATGTGGTTAAAGCAGTTCAGGAGTTCTTTGGAGCTAGGAATTTTCTTAAAGAACTTAATGCTACCTTTCTGGTTCTCATCCCTAAAATCTTGGGTGCTGACTCTCTGGATAAATTCAGGCCCATTAGCCTCTGCAATTCCTTCTATAAGATCATTGCCAAGGTTCTCACTTCCAGGCTCTTTAGAGTTCTCCCTCTAATTATCTCTCCTCAGAAAACCGGCTTTGTTCCAGGCAGGCAGATCCTTGATTCAATTATTTCGGTTCATGAGGTCATCCACTCTCTTGAGGCAAGCAAAAAGGAAGGATTCCTTCTTAAGTTGGACCTGTCAAAAGCTTATGATAGGGTTGATTGGAAGTTTCTCTTTGCTATTCTTTGTGCCTTTGGCCTTGATGATCAAGTTTGCAAACTCATCTCTCAACTTGTGTCTTCTCCCTCTTTGTCAGTTTTGGTCAATGGCCACCCCTCTCCTTTTTTCTCCCCCTCTAGGGGTCGAAGGCAAGGAGACCCCATCTCTCCAGTCCTGTTTGTTATCATGGTGGAATGCCTTGGCAGACTCATTTAGAAGAAGATTAGGGACAGGTGTTTAGTGGGTTTGAGGTCTTCTTCAGGTCCTTCCTCTTTCACTCATCAGCAATTTGTGGATGACACTATTTTGGGGGGAGAAGCTTCAGTCCGGGAGGCCAGAACCTTCAAAAGAATCCTTAATTCCTACACCTGGGGTTCTGGCCAAGCTATTAACTTAGAAAAAAGCTCTTTCTTTTTCCTCAACACTCCTCTAGAGAGGCAGAGGAAAATTTCTCGAATTCTAGGTTGTGGCATTGGGTCCCTACCAGCGACTTATCTTGGGCTTCCTCTAGGCTCCAAACCCCCGAAATCCTTTTGGACTAGCATTATTGACAACTTCAACAAGAAACTTGCTAGCTAGAAAGGGGCCATCCTTAGTCAGGCAGGTAAATGCACCCTGGTTAACTCAATTCTCCAGAACCTTCCCACCTGTGCCCTTAGTCTCTTTGGAATTCAGGCTAAGTTTGTAGATAGAATGGAGAGGATTCAGAGGGACTTTCTTTGGACTAGAACTGATGACCACAAGAGATATCACCTGGTAGCCTAGGACTAGGTTTGCTTTCCCAAAAGCCAGGGAGGTCCTGGAATTAAGAAAATTCCTCACCTCAATCAATCCCTCTTAGCTAAACTCCCTTGGCACATCTTCCAAGGCACAGGGGTCTGGAGGGACATTTTGGCTAAGAAATACATGCGAGGCCTATCTCTCTTCTCTATTTTCCAGGGGGCTGAGCTACTGTTGGGTTCTTACATTTGGAAAGGTATTCTGAAGGCCCTTCCCCTTGCCAAATCTAGGGCCAAATGAAAAGCTAGAATGGGAGAAAAAATCCTTTTCTGGTAGGACAACTGGCTTTTTTAGGAACCTCTCATTAACCATCCTTCATTTGGCAGATGGGCTGATCAGGCAATAGGCAGATATAGCTTGCTGGTTAGGAACTACAGAAATGGGAATGATTGGCACAATCTGGCAAAAATTTTGTAGGATCTCGAGCCTTTGATGGCCTCTTTGAATGCTATTAACATCAACCAGATAGGCGACGCCTTAGTCTGGGGAGACTCTTCTGGAGGCCATTATACTGTAGCCTCAGGCTATCTTTCCCTTGTGGGAAAAGGGGAGAAACCTATTTGGGCCAAGCCCTGGACCCCTGGATTAATGCCCAAAATCAACATTTTCTTTTGGCTTCTCTTGCAAGACAAGATCCTTACCCTGGATAATTTAGCCAAAAGAGGCAAAATTATTCCCAACAGATGCTACCTCTATAAAAATGACCTGGAAACGATTAATCACATTTTAATTCACTGCCCCTTCTCCTCTAGAGTGTGGAGTCTTCTGACTTCTAATATGAACTCCTACTGGTGCTCGCCAGCCAGCATCCAGAATTTCTTCATTCAGTGGTGAAGCAACCAAAAAGGCCTGGAATCCCAAATTTTGAGTTCCTGGATTATCCCACACTTCTGCTGGGGAATCTGGAAGGAGCGCAGCAACAGGATTTTCTAAGACAGAGAAGCTCCTAAGGGTATAATAGCAGAGAAAATTTATAGCCTCATGAAAGATAACTATGCCACAACTAGAGATGGAAATATAAAGGACGAATGGAAAATTAAGACCAAGAAAGAAGACAGGATCAAAAGAAGACAGCAGGCTTCTTGGTCCTTCCCCCCCAAAAACTGGCATAAAGCCAATTTTGATGGAGCAGCTAAGGGGAACCCAGGCCCTGTTCGATGTGGTGGAATCATAAGAAATAGCTTGGGAGGTGGCATTGCTGGTATCTCCTCCCCTATTGGTCACAAAACCAACCATTTGGCTAAAGCCAGTGTGGCCACACTCACTGTTAAGCTGGCCCTGGACTCAGGAATTGAACAACTGTGGCTTGAAGGTGACTCCCTAAATATAATTAATTATATTTTAGGAGTTACCAAACCATCATGGACCATTGAAAATATAATTGAGAACCTAAAAATGGACTTGAGCAAATTTAAAAATTACCACGTCAGCCATGTCTACCATGAAGCTAACGTGGTTGCTGATTGGTTCGCCAATGCAGCGGTTACATTAAACTCGGTGATGACGTGGAGCAACAATACTCATTTTCTGACGATGGCTATTGAGCTCATCTGAAAGGAGCAAATTCAAGGTACCAACTCAAAATCTTTTTATGATGATGACACATGCTAAATCATGTTTTAAAAAGGGAATTAATAGGAGTTATGCGGAACCCCTACCATTTCATAATAAAGTGTACAGATTACATGAGCAAAAGAAATCCAGAGTTAAACCCAAAAAATGCACATTAATGCTCTCATCCTTAGTGATTTGTCCATCTTTGAGCTCTGCAATTCTGTTCAGGGTTTAGGGTTAGATCGGCATAATTTTGCTATGGTGGGAGAAAGGATTCGATGAGAGCCATGGGGAGAAATGGAGAGCTGGAAAGAAAAAGGGAAGGTTTGGAAAGAACTCTAGAAGGGCGGCATAACCAGCTTCATGGAGAGGCTCCATGGTTTTGACGCGGGGGTTACCAAGAATATGGTTGAAACCTGGCACAACAGAAAGGTCATAATTGATTGCATCTCCCACCAAATCACAAAGGGTCTCATTGCAGAAGTGATAGGCTTCTCCCAGGAAGGCATTAGCTTCTTCAGGGATAAGAAGATGTCCGCCAATGATGTCAATGCTTTCGTCAAGAATGACAAGGAGAAAATCAAACTGGTGAAGATTGACACCTTCTATGACATAGAGTCCATCAAGAAGTTTTAGGGGCTTGTTCTGAGGATCATCATAGAGTATGTCACTTTGGAGCCCAGGTTTGATTGAGTCAGAACCCATCATTTTGTTCTGCTTAATCATTTTAGACATAAAGTGAAAATCTCCTTTCCTTTCTATATTTTTACTTCTATGACTAAGAATATAGAGAGTTATAAAAAATGTCCTGTCAAAAATCCCACCCTTCATGAAGGTCTTCTACTCCTCATTTTTGAATTTTGGAAAACCCAAACAAGAGTCAGGCCCATTTGGGCTTCGGGTGGCTCCTCAAAGGACACTACTAGCTCTGAATCAGGGGAAGTGCACATTGTGAAATCTATTAAGTCTAAAACCCCAAAAGCCAAATCCTCTCCCCGCTTCCCTAGTAGGAAGAGCCCCAGGTTCCCTCCCCCTAACCCCCCTACCCCTCTTCCTAAGGAGTCTAGTGAGGAGTCAGATAAGGAGTTGGAGGAAGAAGATTCAGTGGCAGAGAAGGAAAGTGAGTTGGAAGATGATAAGGAAAAAGATAATGACAAGAAGGAGGTGACCCCCTTGGTAACCCAGGATAACCCCAAAAAAAGAAAACTGGACCAAACCTCTACCCATGATCATCTTAGCAATAATGCTGATTTTCCCCCCAACCCCATTGCGCCCACCTCCCCCCTGGAGATCCCCATTTCACCCCCAGAAGAGATGATAGAAATTATGGTTGAAAAGGGAGGGGAGGCCATCAGGAAAAATAAGATAAGAACCTGGCAAAATTTCAATATGGATAGTGTTAGTATGGGCATTGTTAGAGAACCTGCTAAAATCTAGGTGTTGGGGGATCTCGACAGTAGCACCCACTATGACGAGCTCCTTGACCCGACTCTTTTGGTTCTCTCCGACAATGCCTGTGAAACTAGTTTCAACTTCCTTAACAATGCAAAGAATAGCCTGATTGAAAATTTTTGCTCCATCAAGTGGCTTTTTCAGGAAATTGAGACTCTGAAGGACATGTCCAACCAGACCAACAATAGGAGGGAAGTCAAGGATCATGAGGCTAGAGGAAGTAAAGACTAGGTGGGCAGCTAGGAAAAAGACAGAAGCAAGGACCCTAGTGACAATCAGGAGGATAGAATCACCCGGCTTGAGCAGAAGGTCCAAAGGCTGGACTTCGTCCACCAAGTTGTGACTAAACAGATTGTGGATACCCTCCACACATTGAATAAAAGTATTTTCAATTTGGGGGACTATCTGACCAATACCAGTCTCCTAGGGAACATGGAGCAGAGCACAGAGAACGGAACCAACCGAGAGGATCCTCAGAAAGAGTCTGGAATCCAGGAAAGCCAAGGGGATCAGTTGCATTTCCCCCCCACGACCCAAGAGGAGGAGGCCATCCAAAAGGAAAGTGACGTTACAGAAATCCTGTAGGCAATGGAGAAGAAGGGACACTAGTCTGCCTGCTAGGCTCATTTCCTGGCCTTTGTTTCCCTGGCTTCGGACCTTTTTGATTCTAGCCTTCTGAGGCTATTTATGTTTTTTCTGACTTTTTATGCTTTAAGTTGTTTAATGCTGTAAAAATTTGGGTTTCAGGATCCCTATAAAACCTATTTTCCAAATCAAAAACATAACTATCATCATTCTAGAATAATCATCAACAAGCAGCATAATGTACTTATCTCCTTTGTAGCTTTGCACTTCAATTGATCCACACAAGTCAATATGAACAATCTCTAGTATTCCTTTAGATGTATGAGTTTTACTCTTAAAACTTGACTTTGTCATTTTGCCTAACTATTATTGTTTGCACATTATATTAAGGTTTCTTAAACTTAAGAAAACCTCTAGCTTTTCTCATGTTACTAATGCTAACTAAGTTATCAAAATTAACATGACATAACCTTTTGTTCCATAGCCACAAATCATCAAATTTTACAACTAGACAAGTAGCATCCTGTATATCAAGATAGAATAGATTGCTCCTAGTCTAATCACCTTTTCCAATTAGTTTTCCATCAGTATCATATATCTTAGCAATATTATTTTCAAATTGAACCTCACATCTTGAATTTTTTAGTTGTGACACACTCAATAGATTATAGTTAAGTCCTTCAACATAATATGCATTGTTACATAAAATCTTTTCTTTGAGTTTGATAGAACCTTTTCCTTTTATCAAACATGGTTCATTATTACGAAATCTTTCACTATTTACATCATAACAATTCAAGGTAACAAACTTACTTTTATCTCTAGTCATGTGATGTAAAAACCCACTATCATTCTTGTTCACATAAGACACAAGTGCAGCTGCCTCATCTTCATCAAATTCATCCTTTATTGCAACATACACCACTTTTTCATCATGTTCATCAGATTCATCTTTTGTTTCCTCTTTAGCAATGGAGCAAGGCTTCTTGCCTTTGTCTTTGTAATCTTTGTTGTCATCATCTCTTCTACTTTTGTATTTCTCACCACCTATGTAGTTCTTCTTCTCTAGACATCTAGCAGAAATATGACCAAATTCATTGCAATTGAAATAAATGATAGGTAGTTTACCTCTAAACTTGCCTTCACCTCTGTGAAATCTCTTGTCTAGTAGTGCTTCAAGTTGTTCTACATTCTCTTCATCTGTATCACTATCATTGGACACATATTTTATCTTTTTCTTTTTCTTCTTCTCATTAGGTTCCTTTAATAACAGCTTAGCTTTGAAAGGAAATTCAATAATTTTAGGTTTGTAATTAGGTTTGTAATTATCAAAGTTAGATAGCTCAAAAGTAGTGAGCCTACCTACCAGACCTTCAAGAGATAGAGTATTCCCTTGTATACATCTCAATTATTGAATTTTAGAAACTCTAATAACATATATAGTAGTAGTGTTCTTAAAATTTTACTTAGGATAATATCATTATCTATTATACCAGTAGCTTCTCTTATTGCATTAACAACATCTTTTATCCTTGAGCAATATTGAGCAATATTTTCACCTCCTTGCATTCTCATATCATCAAACTTACCTCCGAGACTTTTAGCTTTGGCTCTTAGAAAATTAGTGTCTCCTCCATAGATGGTGGTTAAGGCATCCCATATTTTCTTTGCACTGGAAATTCAGCATAACTTTTGGTAGAGGCAATCTCCTAGATCACTTAGTTATGTTCTTTTTTCCTTTTTCATATCCTCGGCAATTAGGGCTCTAGCAGGATCAACATGCTTGGTAGTAATGGTAGATGTGCATGATCTCCAAGTCCTACAAGGTGTAGCTTCATCAAACTTCCTCATGCAGGAAAGTTATCTCTATTAAGCTTGGGTACATCTCTTTTTGACATATTGATCTTTGTGCTTCTAGTACCTTCAAACTAGTCCTCATAAGCAGATGGCTCTAATACCAATTGTTAGAATTCTTTAGAATAACTAAGAGGGGGGGTGAATCAATTATCAAGGGTCCAGATGTATAAATAAAACTTTTCATATCTTAATGAATCCATAAAACATTTATCATCATGCATGTATCTATAAGATTATGAAATCACTTAAAACTTGTAGGTTACTATCAAATCAATTTGTAGAAATGTATAAAACATGTAACATAAAAGATTCATCAACACATTTGAAACAATGATTTATGTGGAAATCCAATTTGGGAAAAACCAATTGTAACATGCTACTCTTTTTCACTCTTCTAAATTGATGCCCTATGAAAGGCCAACCCTGTTAAAGGATTTCAATCACCCTATTAGGAGTCAGCCTTGTTAGAGGACTTTAGACCATTAACTTGGAATGCCACCGAGTTAAAGAATTTTTACAAATGACTATTAGGGAAACCTTAATCTAAAGGATTTACCCTAGACTATTACTATTATTAGAGAGTAATAGTAACACTTGATTTGATGACA
Source organism: Cupressus sempervirens (assembly GCA_028749045.1). Taxonomy (NCBI): domain Eukaryota; kingdom Viridiplantae; phylum Streptophyta; class Pinopsida; order Cupressales; family Cupressaceae; genus Cupressus; species Cupressus sempervirens. The sequence continues at coordinate 272,525,700 of CM053785.1, forward strand.
ACTTACAACTCCATTTTCATATTACCAATCTCTATTTCAATCCTCCATTCTACTTGGCATTCACACATTTCAGCTCTCATAGCTAGTTCATGCTTCAAGCATTCATACCCTTAAGCCTTCTTTCCTAACATGCCAATGAAGACTCTTTACTTAGGCCTCTTGATGAAGCAATACCCTTGACTCCTTATCTGCCTTAGGTTCTCACACATGACAACCCTTGCTTATGACTAGCCATCCATATAAGTAGAGAATCAAAATCTTTCATCATTCATTCTCCATCGTCCAATTTAGGGTTAGGATAGATTAGATAGGATACAATGAACCTACCCCTTATTCCATATAACAGCTAGAAACTTCTCCTTAAATCCTCTTTTAATTCACCTCAAAATGGTTTATCATTAATTCTATGCCACTAGCTCATCAATCTTATCTTCCACCTAGTTCACACAATCGAAGAAGGAAAACTTGTCAGCTCAAATTCATCAAATTCATGATCTTTCTAATAATTTTGATACTCTGCATTAACTTTCTTTTGATGCTTGACACATATTGCATTGCTAAACATCCACTAAAAAATCACTCAGCACAAAGTAAAGTTTTTTGGTGCTCGACATGAACTAAACTTTACTTGACATCTACTATTTTTCTTGACATAAACTAAAATAAGCTTTTACTCAGCTCCAACTGATTTTCTACTTAGCTTGCATTAACTTTTCTCAACACCTACTAACCATTTGGTCAAGCTTTGCAGATAAACTTTGTTTAACTTGTTCTTTTGAACTTGTTTAGTGTAACCAAGCGTTGCAACCTTAAGTAAATTATTAATGTACTATGATATCACTGTCTTAGCTAATTCTTGTACTCTTTTTTATATCATAACTCAACCTTTCCTCTAGTGCTATTGTTACATCTTTTGATCAAATCCTCTTCATCAATCAAATATGTAATAGTACTTAAATCATGCAAGTAGTTGTCTTAACAACAAATTATTAGGCTTGACATCAATGACAAAATAATGATTGAAACACATCTATCATACTTGTATCAATCTATTTTCAACATGAGGATTGATTCCTTTAGTGGAATGCATTGAGGGCCATGATGAGGGAACTCTAAGGATTTTGTTGACTAATGGAAGGAGTAAAATGTGAATGTTAACAAAATTTCCCTTGGATTTAGTGAGGATCTCATCACAAATGCCATTGGTCTTGCAATGTAAGGAAAAAATTGGAAGAATGAGATGAGGGTTGTAGATGAAGCTAGTTTGAGGAATTATTTTAGGTCTAATGAGGCCCCTAAATGGTTTCGTGGTGACTTTTCTCTCCGAAAATCCCTAAACCATGGACTATTATTTTCTATGCAATTATGAGACACATTATTCTCAAAGATAGGTATAAGGTGATATATTATTACTATTTTCCTATCTTCAATAAATTTTCAAATAAGGAGCCCATTTCTTTCTCTTACCTATTTTTATACCCAATGGAGGATTGTATTTGGAATGTGTACTAGTAAAAAGAGGGAGGAGGGTAAAAGTTATACTATTTACCACAAAGCCCTAATATTTTTCCTCTTTAAATTCCAAAAAGGCCTCAACCCACAAGAGCAAAGCTTGACCCTTTCCCCTCTTAAAATCACCGTGGTTCTCCAAAAAATGTCTCCTTTGGAAAAAAACGTGGATGATAGTGAACCATTCACTACTTTGAAAAAGATTTTAAATAGAAAAGAAACTTGAGATCTTTGATGTGGATAATACTGGATCTATTATCAAGAAGGGAACCCATAGGTCTAGTAAGAGCCTTAGATATATGCATCTTTCCACCCTTGGAGCCAGGAAAAATTGATTATTTTGGATTTCATAAAGAACACTAGGGAAAAATGTTTCCCTAGACCTAAATGTAAAAATACTAGGATACATTTTTGGGGAGCAAAAGGAAGAGGAAATAAGCAGTGAAGATATGGGTGAGGATACCACTATTGTCAGTTAGGATAGTCCCTTTCCTTATCAAGTATTATATACTTTTAAGTCTGAGACCAATAACATAGAGTCAAACATGTGGGCTAAACTAGAGATCAGGGGAAAATTATCTTCCCTATTAGGAACTTGAATATGGAATGAAACATCACACAAATGAAGAAGAATCTGAAGACCTAGGTTGAAAAACCTATGGGAGGTGATAGTCATAATGAGGATAATCTTGAACCCCACAAAACTATTGATTAACATCCCCCTATTATGGAGGATTTATCCAAGCTAGAGGAAGCCATCACTAGTCTTATCAAGAAGAACAAGGACATCAAGGAGAAGTATGATAGGGTGGCAAGTTTTTTGGTTTGTGGCATGCACTTAGTACCTACCACCCTTCATCTTATGTAGGATGGTAATGAGGACATCAATACAACCAAGGATATGGAGAACACTCATTCATTCTATGGTTTCATGGAAGATGATTGGTTGTGGTTCCCATTGGAGAACCCAATTGACTAGAAGAACACGAGTTATCTCCTGGTCCCTTTTTTATATTTTATATCTTTTAATGACTTTAGCTTACTATTTGGCCCAAGGAAATTTTTTTGTTAATAACTATTACACTTTATTAATTCCTAGGAACTTTAATTCGGCTAGGGATAATTATAATTATTATAATAGGTTTAGTGATTATAGTAGTAGCCTTAGATATAGAAATATTTTGATCTTGGGGTTTTAAAATTAAGGAAGATGGTTACTTAGTCTCTAGATAACAACTTTTTGATGATTCTCAGCCTTGGTTTATTGCTAAACCCCATTTTAGCTACTATTTAATATAAAAAAGATTATATACTTGGTGGTTAGTTGATAGTGAGAGAGTTGTTATTTAAAACAGATTCTAATAGATAAATATTGAGGTATTAATTTCTAGACATGAAAAAATAGAATTCAAATTCTATTGATGAAGAAAAAATGAGTTCTAATAAGCGGCATGGAAAAATCACTAATAGATGCAAGTAAATTGTTGAAGTATAGAAAGAGAGATGAAAAATTCAAGGCTATCATTGTTTTTTTTCTTGTAGACTCTAAGCTTCACTATGTAGATATATAGAGAGAAAGAGAGCAACAAGAAGGGTCTGCTGACGTAGGGTCATCCTAGTGCAAACATGTACCCAGTCTACTCCAATTATGTACCTATCAATGACAGAGAGATTTACTAAATCATTTGTAGATATTTTAGATGATTCAAATAGGATATCTGGAGGAAAAATAAATAAAAGAAATGTCTCCCTAAAACTTTAGTCTTTTATGTTCAGAATGAAGAATGGTATCACAATGTCGAATAATATAACCTAAGGTCTATCATTTAACTGGCTTATAGAAGTTAAGGGTCTTATTGATGATTATGGTGATGATAAGGCCATTCTATTAAATATCTTATGTTCCAACTATAGTAATGTTATCTTTATGCTCAATCAAATCACCTCACAAACTTTAGAGGTTATTGTTGGTGTAAATAAGTATTTACTATTTACACTTACTTAAGTATACTTAGGTTAATGCATTATTATATTATATTGCATTATTTTATTATTATTTAGGTGAGACACTTAGGATTTTGTGTACTCTCATGAGTTGTCATGTTGACAACACAGAAGTACACAACTCTAAATTAGCACATGGTGTCCACAACTTTGGAGTTTACATCATTCACTGAGTTGTCATGTAGGCAACATAGTTATTCACACTCCCTTTTTAGCACATGTTGTCTACAAAATTGATTTGCATGCTACACCATTGTAGGCTTATTCTCTCATCATCACACTTACTTTCGTGCTTAATGGAGGATAACTCATATCTAGTGGACATGTGCCTGGTTGTATGACTTATCATGTTGTTGACTTCTATGCATTCTAGAAGCTCTCTAGAGGCCTTTATATATAGGCACTTCTAGTGTACTTGCATATGACATATTGAATAAATATATCATCATTCTAATCATACTCTCTCTTTGGTCTACTATTGTGCTTGTGTTTGAGTTCCTTGGTCTTGGGTGAATTTTGCCCTAACCAAAATTCTTACATGGTATCAAAGCTCGAGGAGATTCTCTACACATAGCCATTTGAGATCGTTCATGCTTTAGCACCTCGCCCTGAATCCAAAGAATCTACAGAAATTGGGAGTGTCTAGAGCTAGATTTGACCTCTCCATTGCATTTGGAATGTTGATTCAGTGAATATTGACCATAAATTTACCTATACTAGGCTAAAGTTGATCGTGAGGCAAAATTTTTTGCAAACCTACACCTGAAGGCATTGATTTACAAATTGAGTATGATATATTTGATATGCTAAATCTTTGTTCAGATCTAAATTATTTTAATTCTCTGTAATTATTATTTTCAAAAAAAATTCACACCTAGTCGAGCTAGCAGAGAAATTTTTTTTGCAGAACCAGGTAGTCACACCTCGACTTTGCAATTTCAGAGGAATATTTGAATTTATTGTAGGGAATATTTCACTTTTTATTCCACAGGCATCTACACTTAATCTGGAGGCCAAATTCAAATATGGCTTACAATAAGCCACTACCAAGCACTTAACCCCTGGCGGTCAATCTTTCACACACCGGCAGGTTTGTATTTGTGTTTGTGGCATTTTATTTTTATAAAGTGCAGTAGGTGCCTTACCCATCGATGTGGGACAAATCAAAGTGAATCTTGGCCCTTGCCATTTATTTAAATTTTGGCACCATTAACTTCCGTTTTGGAAGCCTACATTCACTTTGACATCACAAAAAAATCTTGGCAGCCAACAAAACAAGTTTCAACATCATTTTATAACTATTTGGCTACTCTAAACAGAGAGCCCAACAACGAAAAACCTGTGCAGTCAAAGGCCACACGGACTCACACAAACTGTGATACATGGCTCCACTACTCTACTAACATGTAGAGTATTACACTTGGGCCACATGTCCACCAACAGGGCTCACAATGGTGGAAACATGTTTGCCTTGTCAACACTAGCTGCTCATCCCAATCAATAGATAGTATAGCCAATAATAGTATGACAAGTGGCATACCTACCCAGACAGCACAATCACCACTGTCACGACATGTCAACACTACATAGTCAACTATCATACACCACATGAACACATACATGGCTCCACATCAACGAGCCGTACAACATATGTTGTATTCATACTGCTACTGTACTGAACACATCAACCTAGTCCATACAAATCCATACCTCTAATGTCATATTGATGTCATCACAACCTGAGGGTGCACTAACATCATCATTCTACGAGCATAAATTTGATGACCATCTGATTGTCATTCTAGGCCAACTTTGAACTGTTGTGATGGCCATATGATCGTCAAATTTAACCCCTTCTTTTATTGATGCAACCCCTCTCTAGATTAATTTTTGATATTGTAGTCTGACTTTAGGAGGCCATATCTTGGTCGTTTGGACTCCAAATCAGGTGCAATTTTTTTTAAATTGGGTAGAATTTCCTTTAAAAATTAGTGGTACAACTCTTTTCTAGTTTTGGTGTATGGATTTGTTAGATTTTGCATTTTTTGGTGACTATACATACATAATCCTACATTTTGCAACTTCAAATGCTCCATACGGGCACATCTAGAATTGGAAATAGGTTCCTTTTTTTTTGAAAGTGCATTATTTTTTGTCTACATTCCAGGTTGATAGTCAGATTGTAGAGTTGTGTGGATAAAAGTGTCACTTTTAGAAATAGGGCCTTTCTTTGCTTTATATTACTTCAAAATTGTTGTACATTATAAAGTTCTAGATTTGTAATCCATTAAGAGGTTGTAACAAGAAAAATTAAAATTCCATGAAGGCCAAAATTGGCAAGTGTTCATTGTAATCACACTACTTATAAAGTGCCAAAACCATCTCTTTTGGGGGGGTTTCTTGATTTAGTGAAAAGTTTGGGGGGGGAGGGGGGGGGGGGGGGGCATGTTCTTGGTGTTGTGTTCCTTCTTTTCTATAATTTTCTTTCATTTTTTGCATTATGGGAAATTTTAAGTTTCCAAAATTAACTCCACATAACTATGCTACATGGTCCATCAAAATGTGGTATCACTTAATGCATAATGGAGTTTCTCAATATGAAGATGGTGCTCTTCCTAAACCAGTAGGTGATAATGTATCAACAAGTGATATTTCAGCTTGGGTAGCAATGGATAGGAAAGCCCTAGGTGATATATGTTTGGGGGTTGATGACAAGATCATGTATCAAAGCAAGAAGTGTTCTACATCCAAAGAAGCTTGGGATACCCTTGAAAACCTATATGGTAAAGTGTCTAAAGAGGAGCTTGTCTCCTTAGATCCTAAGTCATTTGATTCTATACAAAATTTCATCATTAAGGTGAATGAATTAAGGACAAAGGTTACTAATTGTGGGAGTTCTATCAAAGATGACAGATTGATCTATGTCATACATAACAAGCTACCATCAGAGTATTCCACATTTTTTTCTTCTTTTAACACCTCAAAGACTACATTAGGGACTGTCTATAAGAAAGTCTCCTTTGATGAATATGCTGATCTATTGGATATAGAAGAAAAGAATTTGAAATCAACGGGGATTCTCAATTCACCTAAGTCTAAAGCATTAGTGGCCAACAATGAGGGTTCTCAAAATTCAGCTGGACAGTCTTCAAATAAAGGAAATGGTGAGAATAAGAATTGGAAGAAGAACAGATCAAAGGATGCAAAAAAAGCAACACCACAATCGAATCAAAAAGGCAAGTCTTCCTCAAATTCAAACAAGAAGGGAGACAACAATGAGGAGAAGAAAAAGTGAGCTTATTGCAAGAAAATGGGTCATGAAGAACATGAGTGTTATCTTACGAATATTGATGAGTTGACCAACATCATGAAGAAACATAATGTTCCATTTCCTAATTCTTACAAGAAGAAAGGATCTTCTTTAGATTCAAAGGGCAAAGGGAAAGCACTCATCGAAAATTCAAATTCTTTAAAGGAATGGATACTTGACTCAGGTGCCTCCTACCACATGGGTTCTTCAAAGGAGGATTTTTCTTCAATGAAGCAATCAAAAGTACCACACATCTTTGTGGGAGATGATACCAAAATGGAATTTGAAGGGAAAGGAAATGTGGAAATGGAAAATGGAGAGTTTCAAGATGTTCTCTATGTTCGAAACCTAAGTTCAAATCTCCCTTCAATCTACCAAATCACTCACCTTGGAGATGGGCATAGAGTTGAGTTACTTCCAAACTCAGCATAGGTGCACAGTCTAAAATATGACTCATTGGTTGTAGTGGGAAAAGTGAATCATAACAAAAGTTTATACACTTTCTCCCATTTTGTGCCCAAGTCTCCTTCAAAGGCCTTGTTATCTCAATCAAATTCAACAATGCAATTATGGGATGAGTGGTATGGGCATCTTTCCTTCCGTTATCTTTAGCAACTTTGCACAAATAAAATGGTGAAAGGTCTACCTAAAATCAAATTTTCTCACATTGAATGTTCAATAAATTTAGTGGATATGCATCTAGAGGGGAATTTATAGAGAAAGAAGTCTTCAAGAGCACTAGGTGTTCTACAGATGGTTCATATGGTATTAGCGGGAGCTTTTGTAGCCAGCCGAGGTTGCTACATACTGAATTTCATTGATGACTTTTCAAGATACACTTGGGTCTATTTTCTTCATCATAAGAATGAAGTGTTGGACAAGTTTCTAGCCTTCAAGACTCATGTAGAACAGAAATCAAGGAAATCCATCAAAGTTCTAAGAATGGACAATGGAAGCATGTATATGAACAAAAGACTTAAAGACTTTTGTATACTTGAGGGAATTGATCTTCAAAATATGCCAACATTCAGTTTGCATAAGACAGATGTTGTAGCTATGAGGATTAGAACTCTTAAGTCTATGGCAAGTTACATGATACAAGCCAAGTCTCTAGATCCATCGCTTGAAGTCAAAGCAATTAGTAGTGCCACTCACATTCTTAATAGGTCTCCTCATCTAGCCTTAGATGGCAAGACTCCTTTTGAGGCATGGTGTGGTAGAAAACCTATTGTGACACACTTTAGAGTCTTCAGTTGTCCTACATGAGCAAAGATATCTTCTAGGGTATGCAAGGCACAATCACCTCGCCCTTGTATTTTCATTGGTTATGAAGATAGTGTGAAGGCATATAGACTATTGGATCTAGAGACCCATTAGATTTTTGTGGAGAAGTGTAGTGCCTGCCCCTAGTTCACATTTTTGCTATCATTTATGAACTCTTTTAGGATAGTTGTATGTTGATGATTATTAGTGACATTATTTTGAGAATTATCAAATATTGTTTTAGATTCAGTTTATTATACGATGAGATTACTTGGTAATTTATAGTTCATGTATGCATGATGATTATTCAAGTGATTTTAGTTATTGATGATGATTAGATATATGGTTTATTTAGTGTGTATTTTATTATGGATACTTACCCCATACTTGCATGTGTATGGTGTGTGTGTTTGTTTCCATTTTGTATGGTGTTTCTGATGTGGTTAAGGAAGGGAGTCATAGTCACCTGCTAGTTGGGATCTACACGATGCACCACTTTCTGCCATTTCTTGTTAAGCTTAGTATATATTGTTCTTGTACATGCATAGATTTTGTGCAAGTTGCAGGTACTAGGTATCGACTTCCCTGAATTTCCAGGATGAGCATACCCTATCGCATTATCTCAATGGTAAGAAAGGGGAGATAAATTTTCAAGTCCAAATCCCAACCCTTTAAGCCATTTGTCCTAATTAAAAATTAGGACAAGTATCTAAGTTGAGTACCCTCTGAATTTTTTGGATGATGTAATTCCTGATATTAACCCCTTAGTTTGATTTTGTATGTGTTTTACTATGATGGGTTTTTGTATTTTACTTTATGAGTCTTTGGAGTATTTTCTACTAATTAAGTCTAATTAAAAGATTTAATTAAATAGAAAATTAATATGATATTTTAATATTTATTTTTATTTAATTAATTGGGAAATTAATTAAATAAAAAGAATTAAATTTGAAGATAAAAGTTATAAGTTTAAAGTTGGAACGTGATAATATTTATTTAATTTAATTATAATATATTTAGAGTACATTTTTAAATAAATGCTAAATATTATTATTATTTAAGTTAATAAATATTTTATCAATTAAGTTTTGAAAACAAATTTAAAAGTGAAAAAGATATTAAAATTATTAAAAAATTCTAGATCACATGATGCGTGCATGTGATTAAAATATATTAAGATAAAACAAGTGGATTTAATAAAGTGAGTGCATGAGATTTAAAATTAATAAATTAATTTTAAAAAATAAAAATAAATAAATTGAATATTAAATAAATTAATGTGCATTATTTTAATATTTATTCACATAGGAGTATGTGAGCTCTTGGGAGTTGTCATGTTGACAACACAAGAGTTTGCACTCTAATTATGCACGTGTTGTCTACACTTAGGAGTTAGCGCAATATTTGAGCACATGGTGTCTACAACATTCTAGACACATTCTAGATGAATCTTAGAGGCCTTTATTAAAGGGCTCTCCTAGTGTGTATGGAAAGGCTCATATGCTTTTACAAGCACTCCTAGTCACTTGGATGGGGTTTTGGTTCTTGAAGGAATTGTGAATGTTGGAGAAGGAAGGAATTTTTAGAAAGGAGAAGGTTCTGAGAGGAGGAGCTTCTCTACAATTTTCTGTGGCGTAGGAAATTAGCATCAGTGTCTAGGTAGGCACTGATGATTATTTTGCATATTTTATTATGCTCTTTCTTTTCCTGTATTCATCGTGTCCATTATGCATGTCTGAATAATTCTCTATGAATGAATCTTCAATTTTGTAATTTGGAAATGCATATTGTTTCATCTAGTTATGGGAATTAAAAATATTATTTCAATCTTCCCTTAGTAGAATCAAGATTTGGGAATTGATTTGGGTTTCGATTCAAATTCAAATAGAATCTTATTATTATGCATTAGTTTTATATGATTTATTAACTGATCTTTAGAATTTAATTAAGATTAGTTAATAGTAGAAAGTGTAATTAATTATTAGTCAATTTAAGTAAATGGATTTTTAAATGAGGGAAAATTAAAAGAAAAGAGATATTAATAAGTGGAATTAAATAATTGAATTATTAATGAGATTGATTTTACTTAAAATCAATGAGGATTATTTCAAATAAATGATTGTCCTTGAATTGTTTAAAGGAAATTGTAAACTAATTATTTGAGAGTTGATAAGTATTATTCTAATGTTTTGAATAATGTGAATGATTTTATCTAAAAGTCAATGGGAACTAGTTCAATGATTTAAATAAGTAAATAATTATCTTTTGATTATTTTAGAAAATTATTTAAATTAATGGAGGGATAATTCTATGCATTATTCAAAAAATAAATTGGTTGACTTGTACAAGAATCTTATACTCTTGAAGTATACTTGAAACGAAAACTGAAACCTCATATTTGGCTTAACCATGTGATTGCGAAAGCAAACTAAAATATGTCTTTGTATCTTGTTCTTTATGCTAACCATGTTTGGGGTTTGGGTGGTCCTAGAGTGTTGACCAACTAGGATGTCTACCAGAGGCTTGGGAGTAATGTGAATGTGATCACATGTTGATTTTATTTGATCTCAATTCTTTCAAAACCCAACTATGGTAATGTGATGGCATGCTCTATGAGATGTTTGTATTTACTGATTGTTATTGCTTTCCAGTCTTCTTGTATGAAGTTGAGGTGTATGCATTTGAGACACTTGACTTAACCATTTTTGAGTCATCGATCAGTTATATTTGGACTAATTTCTAGTTGCGATGATGAGACTGAAGTGTTGATTTATTTCTTGATGTTGTCATGTTGTGACATGTTTGACTTGACCATTTTGGAATCTTCGATCAGTATTATTTTCTTGATATGCCTTTTTGGTTACTTGTTGAGAACCAATCGACATTGTGATTATCATTGATACCTTGAGTTGCCAATAGAGAACTGTTGTGGTTATGATTATCAACGGATTCTTTCCAGTTGCTCATGGAGATTTGATGGTTTTATTGTGGATTATCTTTATAATGCTTTCCAGTCGCTTGTATAGGACTGAGGTCATTATGTGATTTGTGATTTCATGAGCCTAGGGTAGGTTATCTACTTGTAGTGTCGGGAAGTGGCTTGGAATGGGGGTCGGGGCCCTAAGTGGCTGTCGCGGTTACTCATTGTAAGGCTTTTTAATAAGTGAAAAAATTTACACTAAATGGGGATTAAAATGAACAAAATAAGATAATTGTATGTTCTTGCCCATGCCTTGAGTGCTAGTACATACTAGGATGGGAGTAGAGATAACGCTTGGTTGTGACCTTGCATTCTATAGTATGCCTCATCTGTATGAGAGGGTACTAGTGGCCACATAGGGATCACTAAGGGGGTGGGATCTATTGAGAGACTACTAGTGTAAATCTAGCATGATCCATGTGATGACACTTTCCTGCTTACATAGTAGGTTCCTACATGTCTTTGTTGTGCCTCTGGGAACTAGATGTCAGTCTATGTTGAACCTTTGAGTTAGTATACTTTTAGGATTTTCCTAGACTTAAAGAGTATTTTTGTTATGTGATTTGATATATTGTTTGGAACTTGAGATTATCTCCTTAGCATGGTGGGAGTGGGCCATTTAGGTTCCATGCGGTCGGGTGGTAGTGCTTTTTCACCCTTATCATTTGAGATCCACCTAAGGCACCATGGCTGATGCATTCTTTGTTGGCATCTATCTTCATTCTAGTCATGGATTATGAAGGTGGACATTTATCCTTATATTGATGATTTGCATCTGTTAGATGATGTTATCTTATGCTTTATCTTGCATGTTAGATTTCCTTCTGCATATGTTGTAGTATGTTTTAGGAGTGACATTCCTACTATGATAATACCGATGATCTCTTCGGTGTCTTGGGATGTTACATGCGGAGGGATGGCTAGGACCCACGATAGTCTAATGATGCTATTTACGGTTGGGAGGAACCATGTATTTAGATAATTATGTGTTTTGTTTATAATTTATGGTTATCTTTCATGATGGATGTTTATATCTTCTATGATGATGTATCATGTATGGAATTTGGTTTCATTTACTTTATTGCACTTGTATCATAGATTCAATGAGGATGATGTAACTTTATTTCTACATATGTTTTTTTTTTAAGCCTTTCATACCCTGTGACATGTATAGTGGATGATTGAGCATTCTGAATAGGCATTTGAAAATGAATGTATATTATGGACATTGGACTTCTTAATTATTCTTTCATGTGGATGTGGTAGTGGTTAGACTTAGTATTAATTAGATTAAATGTGACTCAATGTCTTGGGATCCTTAAGGAATGTAACCTATTATGTATGCTTACAATTGATTGTATGTTATTGTTTCCGCTACTATGTGTTTGATATAAATGGTTTATCTTTCATGTTTTTAAAAAAAATTGTTTGGCAAACTTAGTAAAAATTTAGGTTAATTCTTTTGGATCCCTTGGTGGGGAATTACAAGAAGGATGTACACTTTGAGGAAAGTTCACCCAGCTTGTCCTCCAATCATCTTCACACATCATATTGTGTGAAAACTGATAGTGACATCAGTGATAGTCCTTTAACAAATTTAGATACATGGGGTTCTATTGATAGTTGTAGCGAGAGGTCACTACATCAGTCCAGTCCACATGCATACATCGCCATAGTGATAGGTCCAACATAGCAGGGTACATTCAGTCTTCTGGGTCCAACATCAGTGACAAATTTAGGGGATAGTACTGATGATCTGCTTCTTCTTCTTGATGCAACAACACCTTCTTCTGTTGTCACAAGGGCTCAATCTAATCCTCTTGTTCATTCTCTACATGATAGATTATTACAAGTTGAAGTGATTGTGGATACTTATGATCAGTAATTGCAAAAGGCTTCTTCATTAGCTCAGGAGAAAGATAGTTCTTTGAGAAATCGAGCAAGTTTTAGAGACATCACTTATCCATGGGATTCCTTCCATGCATAGCGGAAGTTTCTCATTTGTACCATTGGCCTTGTTTCTTCCTAAGGGGAGGAACACCATTATGCAGTCTTTGACCAGCTTCTTCATCGAAGCAATCATTGGCAGGCATTATTCTTTGTGGATAGGAGACTATCTAGTCTCTCTTCCTCTTTTAATTTTTCTCTTATGTATATACTGGATGTATGTCATAATGGGGAGGGTCTTGATTACTCCATCCATCCGTACATCATATGTATTTTTCATCTCTCTTTTTAGAGGAGGGTTTTTCCCATGAGGTTTTCCCTCTTTCTCTATTTTATGAGATATTGCATTTCATTATGTACATGGGTACCTAACATGGCCTAGTATCTGGGACCATCATGCATTGCATCCTAGTTTTCCTAATCTTAAGGGCATTCCCCTAAGTTGCACTTAAGGGGGGGTGTTGGTGTAAATAAGTCTTTACTATTTACACTTACTTAAGTTTACTTAGGTTAATGCATTATTTTATTATTTATTTAGGTGAGACACTTAGGAGTTTGTGTACTCTCATGAGTTGTCATGTTGACAACACAGAAGTATGCAACTCTAAATCAGCACATGGTGTCTACAGCACTAGAGTTTGCATCATTCAATGAGTTGTCATGTAGACAACATAGTTATTCACACTCCCTTTTTAGCACATGTTTTCTACAACATTGATTTGCATGCTACACCATTGTAGGCTTATCCTCTCATCATCGCACTTACTTATGTGCTTAATGGAGGATAACCCATATCTGGTGAACATGTGCCTGGTTGTATGACTTATCATGTTGCTGACTTCTATGCATTCTAGAAGCTCTCCAAAGGTCTTTATATACAGACACTCCTAGTGTACTTGCATATGGCATATTGAATTAATATATCGTCATTCTAATCATACTTTCTCTTTGGTCCACTATTGTCCTTTTGTTTGAGTTCCTTGGTCTTGGGTGAATACTTCCATAAGCCAAATTCTTATAGTTATGACTTTAGCCCTTCTAATAGAAGAAAAGATGAAAAGGAAACTTATAGAAGAAGATCATCTTATAGACAAGGAATTATAGTCACAAATTAGTAAAATGTGGTCAAAAATAAATAAATGAGATAATAAATGTTTATACTATAAGAAGAAGGACCACACAACATGGATTTTTTGTACTAGGGCTAGTGATGTTTTGAAGGGTAAACTAAAAGAACAATTTGATGAAGAAGGCAATATTGCTTGCATTGAAGATGCATATATGTTAAATGATGGAGAAATTATTAGTATTCCTCCTATGAACCCCCTTTTTTTGTTTTTAACCTTCATTTTTGGAGGTTGGCAGCATTAGGCGATGGATGAATTTTCATATTCTCAACTCAACTCCTTGCTTTGGTATGGTGCTTTACATGAGAAGAATTTTTGACATTTTTTTTCTACTTTATTTTTCTCTCTAATATTGAAAAACGTGAAGAATATATATATATATATATATATATATATATATATATATATATATATATGTTTGATTTATGAGACAAGTTTGGGACTTGATATTGCATGCAATATGGATTGTTGTTGAGCAAGCTTTAGAGTGTATATATATATATATATATATATATATATCGTGATGCTTGATTTATGAGACAAGTTTGGAACTTGATATTGCACACAATATGGATTGTTGTTGAGCAAGCTTTAGAGTATATGATCTAGAGTTATATAATTTCATGGTCACTAGACAATGATAGAGATTTTTGTATGTCTTACAGATCACTAGGTAATAATTTGAGACTATCTAGCTTAACAATGTGTCTTGATTGAGCCTCTCTTGGTTTTGGAATTGCTACTTAAAAAGAACATTTTCTAAAATTATCTTTTTGAATAATGTTATCATCATGTTTTGTTAGGTAAGCCTTGCGGAGGGATCCTTAAGGGAATTTGATATTTTTAGGATCCATGTATTAAAGGTGGGGAATGTTAGCATAATGTCATTGGTGTAACTATTTATCCATTGAAATTGATTATATTATGCCATTACCAAATTGTAATACCTACAATAGAATACCTCATGTATAAAAGATTATGCAAATTAATCAAATACATAAAATTATTTTAGCATTATCTTTTCTAACAACGTTTTCTATGTATTTCTAGACCCAAAATTTATTTTCATAATTCTTATTGCATCACATCAAGTTGATTTAAGTATAATAAGCAATAGTAATCATATTCTAAAGGGAGAACAATATAGTTAGTATTTTAATGCCTTTTCCATTAGCCTAAGAGCATTTAATGAAATATAGAAAATGCTACTATATATGTTATTTTAATAGTGTTCATGGTCCCTTGTTGAAAACCAAACTTAGTGATAAAGACACACAAATGGTGTTATTCAAGTTATAGTGTTTGTGAATCATATATATATTTTTAAATAATTTTTTTGATCTTGATTTTGTTTTAAGGATTAAAGATCAATATATAGTTGGAGTTATGTCACTTATGTAAGAATGATTTATACACATTGTAATATATCATATAATGCAACTTATTTAACATATTTTAGAGCTTGAGCATTTGGAAAACAATGAAAAATTTTCATAATAAGAAGGTGCTCCATGATTTAGGATTGTTGACTTTGATAATAGGGTATTATATTATAAATATATTATATTTTAATGAAATGTGGTTTCTAAATTTGACAACTACAAATCTATATCCAAGAAGAAAGTGAGATCGAAGTCACCCCTGACCTCTTGGTTTAAACACAAATTTGATGGATCAACTCATAATGGTTTTACTTTTGTGGGAGGTATTATTAGGGATGATAAAGAGGTAATCTAGTGATGGCTTATACTGGTAACTATGGTGAGAATACCAGAAGCTTTGTGGAATCTATGCAGCTATTTTGGGGAGTCAAGTATACTAACTGATTTCTATTCAAAATTTGATTATCAAGAGTGACTCACAACTCATTATTGAGACAATTAAGAGATAAAATAAAATAAACTGGAAAGTTTCCCCAATAATCAATTATGCACATACCTTCATTTTGAAATTTTGGGAAGTGACCATTCAACATATTTATCATGAAGGCAATAAGGTGGTTGATGTGCTAGTGATGATTGGTCATGAGGTAGTTGACATGTGCAACTAGGTTAATATTGACAGCCTACTAGGTAACATAAAAACCTTTGTGATAAAAGAAATAAGTTAAATTTTATGGGGTTGATCATTAATTATTATGTGTGTGTCACCTTTTGCATAATCATTGTTATACTTCACTTTTAAAAAGGTGATATGGGTTGAATTAACTCCCATAAATTTAGAAAGACCATTATTAGCATTAGTAAGGGTTGTCAAAGTTTAAGGGATTTTTGCATAAGATCACCTTAGATAAGATTTGGTGGGATCATGTTAGGAAGGAGAGCGTAGAAGTTTGAAATCATAATGATATGATCACTACTGGCAGGAGCACGTGGCTAGTATTGAAGGGAGTGTACATGGAACCATTAAATTATTTTTGGTGATTTGTGCCCATGGTTTACAATAATATAATATATTACTTGGTATTTTATCATTTTTTTTGTATTTCATTAAAACTAGTTTATTCTCAAATCTATTTCTATAAATTTTCTTTTCATTTCTATACTGCATTGTTCTGCATTGTTAAGAAGGTGGGCTGATTATCAATTTCTTCTAATGATTTCCCTATGGATTTGGGAGAGAACAAAGTTATGGGTGGTAATCATATTCACATTGAACTAGATACCAAGAATATAATGAAGCTCCTTAGACTTAGTTGAAGGAGGGTAGGATATTGCCATAGATATAGTATATTGAAGATGAGTTTTTTTCCATGCAGTTCATCAATTATTGAAATAATAAGAGAGAAATCTATAATGGCATCTCATTTTAAATAAATGAAGATTTCATTATGAAGGTTGGTGGTCTCTCCTTATATGGTCACAAATGGAGAAAATAGAGAAGGGTCTCAGACAAAGATAACGTCAACTAGTTCTTAGACCTTGATGGTAGTCTGAGCCATGACTATGTTGAATTTGTGAGAATGGACCTTTTGAATTGGTAGATAGAGGTATGCTATGTCACTATGCATTATTTCACTCTTGATAGTAGCTTTTACTATTGCCAATTTAGGAACTATGACCTCATTACGTTCGCCTATCTTATTCTGCATTTTATGGAAGACAATATCCTGAGGGTTAGGAAGAAGATGGAGAATGGAAAACCCTACAATATCCCCCACTAAGATTTTATGTTTAAAGTGTACAACTTTCAAAAATCCCTTTACCTAACCTAGCCTATCCATGTCTAGTTTATTTTAGCTAACCCAACTATCTTCACCACGACTCCTCAAGTCTCTACTGAGGTTGTGTCCATGATGGAAACTAAAAGCCCTAATGCATACCCATCTCAAATGCCTAAAAAAATTAAGTTGGAGAAGAATATTTAGATTGGGTTCTAATTTGGAGAAGGGTAAAAACACAAACATGGCTCACCTTTTATAACGAAAAAGGACCCTAGAATACAACCTATTCATCTTTAATGACATAAAAATGGTATTTGTGTTAAGAATTTAAGGATGATAAAAATTGATGAAATGTGTGAAATTGCATGAATTTTATGCCTAATTTTTTAAAAATATTTTTGACTAAGAATTCTTGTTTAAATTTTAGAAGTCTTTTTTTTAACTACAAAAAATATAGGGTGTAGTTCCTATAAAAACAAGTATATGAAAATCATCTTCTTTTACTCTGATTTAAAAATATATTTTAGATGATATGTATAGCTTGGGAACAAAAAAAGAAATATTTATTTTTAATCTATATTTTCTTTTTTATAACTACTTGATTTGAACCTTATAAAAAACCAATAATTTTTCCCTCCCATCAAAACTTCCCTATCAAATCTAGACCTTTTTCAAATTAAATTACATTCTTGAAGAGCACTCACTCCTTTAGTAATAAATATAAATTTGAATTTTCTTTTATATGATTTACTATTTTTTTTTTTCTTTTTTTGGGGGGGCATGTTCTCAAATTTTCAAATATCTACTTATTATATTTTTAAATTATCACATATTATATTTGTTCTAAAACACTTATCGATTACAAAAAAAACTTCTACTTTTATATATTTTTATATCTACTTTTACAATATGTATATAAAACAATTTCAAAAATATTTGTTCTAAAACACTTATCGATTACAAAAAAAAGGTGTAGTATCGATAGCTTGAGCCACATGTGGTGCAGGAGCACCTAGGTAGGCTAAGTGTGAAACCTAGGTATTTCTTTATTTTTGGCTTGTAGTGATGCTAGCCACATCACTATTCTAATAATAGGTCCTATGTGGTCCTTAGGTGTATTTAGTAGACTTGGCAAGACCCAAAGTGACCAAGTTGCTAGAAGTTGCCGACTATTGTCAACTAGGCGACTTAGGTCCGGAAAAGGCTAAAATGGTCTAGAAAGGTTCCAATGGCTTTGAATTGTTTATTTGAAGTCATTTTATGCATATTATATGTCTACTTTATTTTTGTGCCAAATTTGGAGGTCTAACTTCATGTAGAACAAAAGTTGCTGAAATGTTGTCATGTTGTCATGACAACATTTTCTTGCAAAAAGCAACTTTTTGGCATTTGTGTGTTTAGAACGTCCTAACTGTTTACAACAGTTATGGAACTGATGGAGGAGCCTTTAAAAACATGAGGACAGCCATTTTCAGGGGGTTGGACAAGTTGGTTTTGCATTTTGTACGAATTGAGCAAGTATTTTGTTGCCGGTTTTATGCATTTGAAGGCATTTTTAATAGAGAAGGATTGAATGGCCTGATTTTCATGTTGGAAAATTTCTGAAATATTGTTTTTAATCTTTTGTAGTGTTGGTTTGATCATTTTAATTCATTTTCATTAGTGTAGAAAAATATTTTTGTTCTTGGCAAGTTGCTGATCTGAACAGGGCTGCACTTAGAAAATGGGATCTTAGGGCCACTTCCCACCATTGGAAACCTCTGGTATTTTGGGATTTGGAACTAGGATCAATGTACATTATGTATCAAGAAGGAGGGCCCTTGAAAGCATCAGCAAGCATTTTTAAGGTGATGCCCTAGGCAAGCCAAATGCATCTTGGCTAGGAATCACAGTTGGAAAATGAGTTATGGAGAGGATTGAGTGTACAAATACCTTAATCCGGCTGCACATAAAGTAATGAGAAGGTCTAACCTTGCTTCAGTCCAAAGGAGAGGTCTTGGAAAGGTGTCTAAGGTGGTTTTTCATCACAACAGCGATAAAGCACTTGAAATCCTCATTTATGGCCTAAAACTATACTTTCATTGTACGGAAAGTTTGGAGGCTAGAAAATTATAGAATCTTGAAGTAATATAAAAAGGGTATCCAAAAATATAATTTTTTTGTAGGGTTGTTAAGAAGTTTTTCAAGAAATCTTGTTTTCAGCTATTTAGGAGGGCTAATTCCTAGTAGCCTTTTTGGAGCAATTTGGTGTATCTTCCCTAGTAGATTGAATGCGCCTATGAAATCAGGATTGTTTAGGGTCATGGATGTTAGGAGGAGTCTAAAAAAACCCTAGATGAAGAACTGGTACCCTTGGAGCTATAGATGGACTTGAGGGTTAATAGCGGACTGGAGCCGGCTAGTAAGAAATTTGATGTTACTTTGTTGGTGTACCCCCAACTGAAGGATTAGGATCTCTTGAGCAAGGTCCTAGTAATTATAGGGTGTGAAGAAGCCCTTGTGGGTCTAGTGAATGACCTAAGGTAGCCCTGAGAGGGAGCTTGGGGTTTGGAAGAAAGGTTGGGGTGTTACATCAACATGTCATTCAACATATGTAAAAATGTCATTTTCAAGATATCTACACAAGTAATTTATAACTTTTTTTGTCATATGATTTATTTAATTATTATTTTAATTTTTTACCACCCACAATTTACCATTAGACCTCTAAAACATTATTGACAATGAAAATTAGAAAAGTCATGCATAACATTTTTATTAGTCCCTGCCTTATATAAGGTAGGGAACTAATGTTTTCATTTACCCCCACTCCTATTTCTTTTTTCAGTGCACAATCATCATTTTCTAAAGTTCTGAACTGAATATTTTTAAAATTTATTTATTAGAACAAAAATTATTTGTTCCTATTGGTTGAGGGCCATTTTCCTAGGCATAAAAATCTTTTTTTCCAAATGGAAAATGTTCAAAAAATCTAGGGATAAGGATGTAATAAATATCATTGTCAGGAATTTATTAGCCTGTCAGTGTTGCATAATTTATGTATAGCACACATGGCATAGTTTATTGGGAGAATGGAAGTAGAGCAGGTGAAGCATGTGCAGACGTGGCTCAACACATCTATGCCCGTAGCTATATAGCCATGAAAATGCACTTCCTTTACATTGCTTTTTAAAACTTTTATAAAAAAATTCTAAGTCCTCTCCTTCGTAAGGAAGTGCATTTTCGTGGCTGTATAGACGTTTCCCACATCTATCACCGAGCGATCACAAAATTTATTTCTAAACTCTTCTAGTATGTTGAAGAGCTACTTCCCATTCCTTCATCAATGGAAACTTCTGCAGCCAGTAAATCTGCCGAGATTTAGGGATGGCGATGGAGTTCATGATTGTGTTGCTGAGGGCTCTAGCGGAGCAGGTAGAGTGGATTTTCAAGGAGGTTGTTGAATTTTCCTAAACTACCACTCTCAAGCAATAGCGGGGATGGATTTCCATGGCCATCGCCAATGTGAGACTTTCTCTCTTTCTCACCCCTACCACAATAACTTTGCCAACCCACAGGTGAATTTGAAATTGATCCCTGAAAAGTGAAATTTTATTAAAGTTTTGGGCAATTCCACAAACTTTAAAGAGGATGTTTCAGGTAAGTCTCTACTCTTTATTGAGTGGAAATATTATGAGTGATGCTAGTCCTTTAATTAGAGCCCCATTTTCGATCTCGGGAGTAATTTAATTTACATAAAAGTTTCTCCTCCTCAGATTTCTTCTTTAAAAATCCAAACACATTTTCATTAATGTCCATTGAGAACATTAAAGAGGCGATAAATGTCAGAGCCAATGTCAACACATTCTTCAGTAGATGGTAATGTTGATGAGGAGGCTCAACGGTTCATACGTAGCTTTCGCCAAAATCTACATCTTGGAAGACTCAATTCACTCGTTGCAGCAACAGTAGTTTCCCCTCCTCCTCCTCCTGATAATGCCAGAAAAATGACAAAGATTGAAAATTCTAATCTCAATTTCAATTTGATAGCCAACAAATAAAAAGATGTTGATCAGTCGATGAAGATGTTCATAAGAAAATTTTGCCAGAATCTAAAGATGCAGAGAGAGGAGTCCCTCAAACGTTGTAATCCAGGGCATAGAAAATGGCAGCCTTGGATTGGGCCTCATTCACGACGTGTCCCCTACAGTGAAGCTCAATAGGGAATCCGTCATGTACGCCATGAGAGAAGTCGCTGTTGGTGGATTTGATAACAATAATGAAGTCCTCGGCATGCAAAGAGGCCTTTTTAAGGAAAACTAAGGGGCAGGTTCAACTGTAGATTGAAGTCTGTCATTGGATTTTCGAGAACGATCTCATAGTGACTAAAATTGAAAGGCTAATAGTCAAAACTTTAGAACCTATACACTATTAATTTGTATTTGTATTTTTAGTAATTAAAGACTAAAAATACACACATATATCTATAGAATCTATATCTTAATAACGAGTTCATTAAATTTTAAGTTTATTTTGATAGAGAATTTTCTATATTTTTGCAACCAAAACTTCCATTAGTCAAGAGATCACATACAAATTAATTAAATGATTTAGACATCATTTTACATATAAATGAGATCACATAGATTTAGACATCATTTTACATATAAATTACCAATAATCCAGAGGCAGGGACTCAAGCTCTCCCAAGAGCTTTTGTTAGATTATATCCACTATTGAATATTCTTAAATGATTCTCACATGTCTCCAGTAGTAGAGACACGATAATGACTAATAATCTCATTGAACGCGATCAGCCATAAGAAGTGATAAAAGAAAATGAAATCACTTTATATTTGTAATTAGGGACCTCTGTCTGCTTCAGTACAGGACCATTTAATGTACGAAGTTGTCAAACAAATAAAGAGTGCTGCAATTAATTTCTGACCCTACAATTTTTGCGAGTCTCTCCGCTGCTCCCAGTAAGAGGCTCCATGTTTCTCATATTCACCATTGCCGTCACAAAATCTTGAAAGAAGGCCGACTGGTTGACACTGTATGTAGTAACAAGAGCATCGGCGGATCCGCCATCAAACAGAACCTGATCAGAGTGCAAAAGACCTCTCTGTGTTTCGAGAACTTTGTAGTAGTTGTTGTCAAAGGAATTTGGTGTGTCCACGTCCAATGGAGACAAATTGCTGTCTGCACTGCCGCTGTTGCTCGGGCAGTTTGCCCTGCGAAATGTTGCGAATCCGGCATTGATATTGCTTTCACTGTATATGCGATCTCGGAAAAGGGAACATCGAGCTTGACCAATTGTATGAGCGCCTGATCAAAACCAAGGAAATTTGGAAAATTAGCCCCCATTATTACTTCCTAAAAGTTGTTCAGTGAAAGATAAAAGTACACTTTCGTATAGGTTACCTGAAAGGGCAACCATGTCCCTAAGAGAGAGTCCCTTTGCTTGGAATGCTGAGATGAGATTAGGAAGGCTTGAAAATGGATTTGGAATATTTCTATCTGCATCGCTTTTGTTGGCAGTCCGGGAGTCTCTCCTACCCAGTACCACACTCCACCACGGACATCCAAGCTACAAGTTTTACGAACAAGCAATTTAAACAATTGCAGAGTATGATTCAATATATTTGTTGATATGTAGCATCAAGGATCATTCTTAAACATCATATATTAAGGAGCTAGCAAAAACTAAGACAATTTTAGCTATTTAACACTCAAGTCTTAATATATGATATTCAAGCCATTCCTCGTCAAGATCACCGAAAGTTGAAAATAAGGGAAAAAGAGTATACCTGGACAACCGATTCCCGAGCAGCTAGTGTCAATATATCAGCACAGGACGCCACTCCGCTGCAGACTGACTCTAACTGGGTCTTTATGTTATCTATGACTTCGAAACCTCTCGTTGAGTTGGCATTTGAAAACGAATTCTTCTCTCCAGTGAAATTTGCGGTGTCATCCAACAGAATGGACGCATCACATCCCTGTAAAACTTCATGATCTTTGATATGCTAAAATAAACCCTAAAAAGAAAAGAAGAAAGAAGATTGATTATGTATTAGGGTTGAGAATGTTACGTTAACGAAACAGGCGTGAAAGTGAAGGCGGAGCAACGAAGAACCCATGCGCCCTTCTCTTGCGACTGCCTTCTTCACTTCAGCTAAGACTACAGTCTCTACCTGCGGACATGAAGTGGCATAAAATGATGAACTAAGTTGCCCATAGACAACAACAGTCGAACACAACACCAAAATAATGCACAGAACAGTCCCCATTGTTCCTGTCGACAAAGAAGATGTTGTTAAACAAGAGATTCAATTAAAAGCTTTCCGCAATAAACTGATTTCAAACACATTTGTTGTCAAAGGGACAAGTGCTTTGCTCTATATATAGTAGTAGAGACTGGGGCAGACGATATGTATCTTCTCGGAAACGACTAGGTTTTACGCGTTGAGTTGGATGGAGAACAACTGGAATTTGAGTAAGTAATTGAAAATTATTCGGTCAGATGGTATTTTAAGCTTTGACAATGACGCTCAACGATTATAGTGATCAAGATGACGGGAAGGAAATTTGTGGAAAGCTTAGATAAGCATTTGCAGTTGGCCCCACTGAATGCAACATCTTGTTATTTTTATTTCTTTCAACAATGTACAAGAAGATGATGTCAAAACAACTTTCCGTAGTTCACGTTCCTTATTCGAAGTCGCACTACTCGTAAGTCTGCTTTTGATATGTCATTGTACAGGAGTAACTTTATTAGAGCTCGTTTAAATTTAAAAACATGGACTCTGTAATTAAGTCATGTCCAATTAAACTAAGTAATTAATTGTTAAACAATGCTCCACATCCCATCATGTTCACCTCGCCGTGTCAGACATATTTCCCATATCTATATTGGGACCAGATTTCTTGCTGCATCCAAACGGATGAGATATTTGTGGCGTGAGGTCTCGTTTAATAGACTCTAATATTTATTGAGGAAATGCAATACTTACAGATAAAACTGATGAAAATGGCAGTGAAAGTTGTTAGTCACCACTCATGGGAAAACCCTCGGTAAAGTGTAACCTCTACTTGTTTTCGGACTGGATGGGAAAAGGAACTGGAGGGGGTAGGTACCGTTTACGGTGCAACTTAGTTTTTCTAATCTAAATATCACTCATCAACCCCTTTCTCTTTCTCTTCTTATAAAGGAGATCATTGAATCAAAGCAGTACCAGTTTTTAAATTAAAATAAATATAGTTTTTCACTACATTAAGTTATAAATTTTTTTGAAGGATTTCACATGGCCTCAACATCTATATGAATCTTTCTAAGCTTCAAATGGCCTAAATTCACTATGGGAAATCCAAAATAGGTGGTAGAGAAGGTAGGTTTCTAAGAGAGATCAAAGAATGGTTGAATGAAGAAATAGATAACAGCATTTTGGGAAATCTAGAATAAATGAAAATAATTTGGTAGCATACAAGGTTTTTAGAGGGTTTTCAAATTGTCAAGAAATAGGTCAAGTACAGCCAATTGAAAGTCAGAGTAATTAAAAAAAGATGGTCTTCATTAACAAAATTTAAGAGTTGATAGATAATTATAGGGACTTGGTAAACTACACAACTCTCAATATTTTGGTTTTATAGCATGATATGGAAGAAGAATGAGAATGGGAATGAAAAATAAGGGAACTTATCTATATGGATCCTAGTAGGGCCTCTTGCACTAATGTTACAAAAAATAGAGGTATTTGAATGGATTCACTAAGTTACCAACTCAATTCAATGCATCTATTTTCAATTTCAATATGAAACATATCTTTCTTTGATGAGAAATAAGATACTATGTAGAAGGAGTGAAAAAATCAAAGTAATCAAATTCCCTTGCCAATAATTAGTGTTTTGTTTATTGCTCATTAGTTGTCTTTGCATTTACCATTTTAAAGTTATTTTTCTCTAACTCTTTTCTTCTTTATTTTTGGTTAGTCTCATTCTAGGTAAGCTTCGCATAGTTTTTCTTTATGAAAGATTTATAGAAGATATGGGTCATTTTTTATGCTATTCTAATAAAACTAGTGTATTTTCATATTTCGATATAATCTAAGCAATATCCCCTTGTATACATTCTCCTATAATGGTTTATTTAACATGAAACAATTTCACTAGCATCAAAGAAATCAATATTGACATATTCAATGCCTAACACTATAAATTAATTTTGAAAAATATATATATTAAAATGCTTCACTAAGTTGTTATAATGGATATTTATATATACACATAATAAAGAAGACAATCAAGGATACCTATTTCCATCAAGGAGAAGATATCTTTAAACAAAAGTATATACCAATATCTTAGCTTAAAGGATTAACAACTTAAAAGGAACCTGCATCCTTTTTCCATGACATCTACCTGAAAGAGCAGTGTGTAATAAAAGACAAAATATTTCATATTAAAGAAGGGGAAGATAAAATGAGCATTCCTACTCAATGTTAGAAATAGAGGTTTGATTGGCACTAGGAAAAACTATTTATTTGTTTTATTGATGATATGTGTTTTTCTGTATGATAACATATGTAATGTCATCATGATAAACAATGATTATGTATATCACAAGGAGATTATTGGCATAATTATGAGACCTTACCCAATCTATCATAGTATAGATGACATATTTGCATTATGATACTTATAATTTGATGTTTTGATATGCTTTCAAGACTACAGGATTATGCTATTTTAATATCTATATTTTGATGATATGCACTTATGTCTACACATTAAGACCTAAATGATATATTTAATGATTTCATTCATGTTCTAATCTTTTGCAATTGCTTTGATAGAAACTAAATTGTAAAAATGCTTGTAATGTTAAAGTGGAAATTAGAGTTAAAGGATACATGATCATATACATCAGGGCCTAATTCACATATCTAGGGACTCAATAGTTGTGGATTCAATATTTCATTACTATGATAGAAAAGAGATTATGAATTTATTTAGAATATTAATTTGGCCATGTTAAGTAAAGTTTAATGTTGGTATGCAAATTTTGATATTTTAAAGTTTTGAATGCTTTGTTTGAAATGACTAAGAAAGGAAATTTAACTAGATTATGTTAATGAGGATTTCACAACATTGGGATTTCTATGCATTTATAATATGTATTTTATATGACTTGTCTTTAGACTAGTGATGCTCGAGTTTAGTGTGTAGGAAGTGGAACTATGGAAATTTATCTGGGAAACAAGTCCAAACTCACGTGAATGGAGTATAGCCAAGGTGAATCTTTGGAAAATTCACAAGCCTCCTTGTGAAGTGTTTTATTTCATAAATGTAAGCTTGAATGTATATGGTAAATTTAATCTCAAGAATGCATTAGGGACATGCCATAGTGATGTGTAATATGTTTTAATGTGTCACTTGACACTTGTAGTTGTTGTGTGTTAATGACATGTCACCTAGGGTTTTTGGTTATGGTGGCATTTAACTTTTAAACTAATTAGCTTAGATTAATATTAAGTAAACCCACTTGATAAGGGATAGGATGAGTCACCATCAAGGGGAAATTTGAATTAAGACATGAAAGGGATTTTAAAGGGTCTCAAATTATCTTTTTTGTGGAAATAAGCCACCCATATACTAGCATAACATGCTAGGGACCTAGATTTGACCATTTGAGTGGTTAGCTCGCCTAGGGGGGCCCTTAACCAATGCATTCTTTCATCAATTCGAAAATTGAGTTGTCCCATGAGTTCTCCCCCATGTTTCCACTAAGTCAAAAATAGCAAACTGGAAGGGAAAATATTGTGCGAGATAATGGCTTGATTTTTTTCCAAAATAGATAGTGCGAGAGCCTTTTTAGGGAGACTTGGACAAACTAGTGGGTTGTTCACCCACTCTCTAGGTTTAGAGACAATTAGGGTATTGAAAAGGAGGCTAAGGAGAAGAAATCTCTTCATCAACTATCTTTTCCTTTTGCTTGGACCAAGGTTGGTGCCCAAGCCATGACCATCTTTTGCATTTGCATAATGGTGTTGCAAGCATGTATCGTTATTGTGAAATCATGTTTTGTGTTGTGTTGGAGTGCTTGTAAATTTGTGTTGCAATTAATTTCTTTGGATTTCTACTTTTTTTCTTGTTTTTTAGTGTTGATTGTTCATGGGTATGAGGACTTCACTCACCCTTTGTGAAGGGAAGAGAAGTCTAGGGTGAAGGGGTTAGTTGGGCTTGACAATGTAGTTGAGAACCTTGGAGTATGGGCTCCATTATATCTCATAATCATTCATATCTTACTTGAGGGTGATAAGGGAAGCATGGTGGAGATGAGGAATTTTATGGAGTATAGGCTATGAGGGAGCTTTAGCTGATGCTAGTGTGTTTGGAGGATGGTTGTGAAAGCCTTGAAAAGGCATGGAATTTGCTAATTAGTGAAAGCCCAAAAAGGGCATGAAATTTATTTTGTAGATATTATTTGATATGGAAAGTATCCTACTTGAAAAACCCACCTTCACCCAATGCTTTCATGATTACAATGGTGAATCATTGTTGAAGCCATGGGAGGGATTGTGATGTGTTGTGTTGTGGTGTTGCATGCATTAAAAGTTGCTTGATTGTATCCCATTTGGATCTTGTTTCCCTAGCTTGGTGGGTGGCCACTTTGGAGGCCTGGGATGGGAGGTGAGCCTCCATTGTTCCTAGTTTTATGTTGTTTTTTAGGTTTTGTGACCATGAATCCTATGAAGAGATTAGGGTTTCTCCCTTGAAATTGTTGAAGAATAAAGTGTTGTGAAGATATCATCTTCTTTCATGTCATTTTGTAATATGTCATGATAGCCAAATTTCCACTTTTTCAATCTTCACTAAACTGTGAGGGGAATTTATCCCACAGTGTATACCATTGTGAATATGTAAAATATGATTGATGTTATACATATAGTTGACAATGTGAGAGAAATATTGTAACACTTTTTATTTCTGTATAGGAAGGAAAGAAATAGTTCATGTAAAAGAATATCCCCATTTTAGAATTCATAGGTGATTAAGATCTTTTATGCATATGTAGATTTATGTATTCAAGTAAACCTTGTGAAATATTCATGTAAATGACAGTTTAATGTAATATTTATTCAAGCTAGAAAGAGTAAGATTATTGTAAAGTTTCATGTTATGAGAATAAAATATTTTAGGATTGCACCTGCTCATGTGTATGGATGGAAAGTGATTCATTATGTTTTTAATAAGAAGTAATTCCATATATGATTCTATCCTTCCCTTAGAAATATTTAAGTTAAATCTTGTATATTAGAGCATTAAAATTTGAGTTATTTAATACCATTAGATCACTAGACTATATGGATGCAAAGAATAACATCAACTTAACACCAAAGAAATCCTCTTAGTTTCCTAATAGTAATGGATGAAATTAACTTCAAAATAAGACATAGCCGAAAACCCATATGAGAAAGTATGTTGTAGACACACATTCTCTTCTCTAGAATTTGTATGAGAATGGGACAATAATTTTATGCCTATTACAAACTAATCTTTTTATTCAGAGAGAATATGGCTAGGATATTCTTTGTTGAGTATGAATAAAATAACAACTCCTATCTAAGGAAAAAAAAAATATTATAATAAATCAACCCAAGTAACTACTTAGGGATTTAAGCCATGTCTAACTCACATCAAAGTATGATAAAGTAAAAAACCCTTTGACTGCAGCCCATGAGCAGGAAGAACACCCTTCATATCATGAAAGAAAATATATAGTAAAATAAAAAAAAAATAAAAAAATAATAATAACATTACATGGGAGGTAAAATCTTTAATTAATTTGTTTTGAGTGGTGCCAACTCCATGTGCAAGTGCATCTAGGAGGGAGGGAGGTGGTCCCAACCACTTCCCAATGTGCCACACTCCCACTCTAGTCCCAAGATAGTCCCTCACAATTCCTCACTTGGGCCTACATGGTGTTAAGTTTGGGGAAAGTACCCATTTTGGTGGAAGAGGGAAATGAGTGATGTATTAAGGAATTTGCTAGATTAAGATGGGACAGGGGTCACATGGGTTTAGGGATAGTGGAAAGTTGGATTGGGTAGGTAAAATAGTATGTTGTGACTAAGGTAGTTAGTTAGTAGGATTCAATATTAACAAAAGATGATTAGTAATTAGAATAGTATGTTGTGATTTAGGTAATTAGTTAGTAGGATTTAATATTTAAAAAAGATCATTAGTAATTAGGATAGTATAAGTTTGTTTAAATGTTTAGTAGAGATTAGTAGTAATTATTTTTCATTAGGTAGATGTAATTTGTAATTAAATATGGTTATGAAGTTATGATTTTGAAAATGTGTTTTGGTAAACTGAATAATTAGTAATAATGACATTACTTTTGGGTTTATAGAATGTTCTTCTTATTATTTCTTTATTATAATTATTTCATTTTATAGTTAGTATAAATACGTTAAGAAGCATTTTAAACTTTATATATATATATATATATATATATATATATATATATATATATGTTTTACATCATTATAATTCATCCACCCTACAAACTATAGCTAATGAACTTAGTATATAATAAGTAACAATAGGGTTTAGGTTTATCACTTGGGATAATTTTATTCATTAGAATCTAACCATTAAGGTATCACTATTAACTTGAATATTGTTTTGAAGTGTTGAGAGTTGAACCTAAAATGATAAATCGACATGACCATGAGTAGGTGTATCTTGTTAGCCTTCTGACCCATTCACCCTAATTGCAAATTGGATTGTGTGAATTAACCTATTTACCTTTCAAAAAGAAAATTTAGCTATGCTTTATGGTAAAGTAATGAATCCTCCTACACTGACATCAATTATTTATCCCTAAACTTTATCCAAGAATACTATTACGCTAACCATGGTACCTAAGACTTGGTTGAAGTATTAATGTTTCTAAATGTTTTTAAGCATTACCATCATCTCAATGATTGAATAAGTAATATCTTAATGTACTAAATAAAAATGAGTTGCTATATTTCAAACACTCTATGACCTTTGGTAGTGTATTCGTAACATATATAGATATATGTGTGATTATATATAGTTCACCTTTTGACAAAAGTAATTGTTGGTTGTGTTTTGGCTTGTGAAATTTGGGCATGACATTTCTAGTATCAAAGCTTAGTTTCAACAATAGGAGCCTAACCCATTACATTTCAACTTGTGCAACTTTTATCTTGTGTAGGATGCCCATTGTTATCTATAATGGTCAACAAAGTGTTAGAGGCTCTAAAGCTACACATGTAGAAAAATTGAGGAAGAGAAAGAGATTCAAACACCTCTATGAGAGCAACCTAATAATCTTAACCAAGACCTTCTTAGTGTCATTCAAAACCTCATTACGATAGTACAACAAAGATTACCACCCATAGCTTTACAACTAGAGCAAGGACTTTACTAGGGCTCTAAGTGCAAACAATGGTAGTCACAAGGTTGTAAGTGAGATTAGAGGACATGAGTCTCATATGAAAACCTAGTTAGGATTCAACAGTTCTTTAGGGGTGGACTTAGGGAATCTAGTAGGCTTAGAGGTAAGCAACAGTCTAGGCCATAGGGAATTAAAATTTAGACTCATGGGTTATGTTATACTTGTGCTAGTATGGGTCATATAGTAAGAGAGTGCCCACAATGCTCGACAATAGGTAGCCATTGTGGGGTCACAATGAGAAATATGCATACGCCCCATGGAGTACTTGTAGTAGTTGATAAAAACCAAGTAGAGCACTACACCACAACTATTGAGGGCATAGGTGGAGTCATAAAAGTAGCTAACATTAAAAACCATTCTCATTTGAGCTCGATAGAACATCACAGTATGGAATAGAGAATTAGATCAAGTTCGATGGGATGCCCACACCTTTAGGATGAACTCCAGGAGGAGGTTCATGCCTAGTGGGGGAGGATGTGTGTAATGTCCTATTTTCGATTACCTTTAAATCACTCTTAGTTTCCAATTTAAAGTCTTATGAATGACTGCAAATATTTGTTCTACCCTTGGAAATATATAGAATTTGTATTTATTTTCAAGACTATCCAAATTGTTGAGTTATATATATAAATAATAACTTTGTATAAGACAAAGCATACTTGAAATTAGTTCTCTTCTAATTATATTTCGACTTGTACTACTTTCTTATTAATAAATTTATGCCCCTTACTTTATTGATAAATCCACTTACCAACTTAATACTCTCTTCATATCGGTCTTCCTATCAAGTTGACCCCTTTTAATTTCTACCAAAAATCATTGTGACTTCCATATTATATGTTTTGTACTTTATAAGTATGTTTTAATCTTTGCATTTGTATCAGCTTCATTCACCAAACCGTATACATCTCCCTTCAGCCCACATCCTGCTTTAGTAGTGATGATGTGAGACTTAATTTTGGATCTTTAATATTTTTGCTCGATGTGATTTTATCTTTGGTCCTCATTCCACGTCTGTATTTGCAAGTGGAATATTTAATGTTGATGTTCTTCATACTGATTTTGCTGTTAAACTGACATGAATGCTTGTAACTCCTTGTCTAGATGTACTTCAGTCAAATGTGATTCAGTGATCTAATTTGGGTGAAATTCTCAGCAATGCTCATTCCATGCCTTTTATTGTGAACTGAATATTCAAATACTATGCTCCTCATTCCACACTTGTTTCTTCTCTCAAATTTTAAAATCCCCTCCTCCTCAGTCCTTTTCAGTCCTCATAAATATCGTTGACTCAACTATGGGAGGATGTGAAGAGAGTAGATGTGTCCCTTGGGTTATGTAACTTTTATCAGTTCTTTTATTAATATATTGTTTATTGCATTTAGGTATATATGTTGATTATATAAATGTTGGTTAGGATTATTAATTGGATTTGTGTATTTTGTTAGTATGTCAACTAGGTATAGTTTGTTTGTTTTATTGGATTATATTTAAATGTCTATAATATTTATAGTCATTAATGCATAATACTAATAATGATTATAATTATTATTATTTTTGATAATATAAGTTTATATTATTATTAAATAATCAAGTAGAATAAATAGACTATAGATATTTATCTTTTGTGAGTAGTCAATTTAATTATATAATTTTTTTCAGTTATAGTTGTAGGATTCCCTTTTAGGAGGGGTCATGACAGTCTCCCCTTCTCAAAATTTCTTTTCCTCAAGCAATATCACTCATACATGAGCTCCTTCATAGAAATAAAATATATTTGCATACAAAAGGCCTAGAAGATTTATGAGATATACGTTTTTTATGAATGAAAACATGAAGTAGACATGATGTAGATAGATGAAGACACAAAGCATACGCAATATAGTCACATCATATATTCTTTATTGATTCTTTTTAATTTATTCCTCACAATGAAGTAGAGTAAAGAGAATGATTTACAAAATATACTTCCCTAGTATGTTTTATTGATCATGAATCCTATACGAACAGCTAATCGTTAGCATGCACATGTATATAATATCTCCAAAGAAAAGATGAGTCATGATAAATTATTTCTAAACCAATATCTTACCAAGCCCAGGAGCAAAACTTTTGCCCCCTTAGTGTTAATTGAAGACATCAATCATCTAATGAGGTGGTCTACTTGTCTGATTCTTAACTAAATTAAGTTGACATGATGTCAAATTTTTCTTAACTTGACCAATCTATGCCCAAGAGAAAAACTTTGGCCTTCTTGGCCGTGATGGAAATATTCTACCTTTCCATCAAGGTGGCTTACTTAGACATCCATCTTAACAGTCTTTTCTCGATCTAAGAACAACAGCAAAAATTTGGCCCTCTTGGCCTTGATGGAAACAATTTGGCATCAATCAAGGTGATCTACTTAGATAGAAATCTTTTTCTCTTTTAATATCCCTACCTAAGCGCAAGAGTAAAAATTTGGTCCTCTTGGCCTTGATGGCAGCACTTGACATTCATCAAGGGAGTCTACTTAGGAGGTAATCTAATTCACTAATTATTATAATTTTTCCTTTACAAGTGAAGTTTACCTTTTCTCATTGGATCACCATTAAAATTGTAGCTGATTTGGTTCTTGTCGATCCTTTGCATCTTCATTACTCTCTTGATTATGTTTAGGATTATGCTTAGATCTCTTATTCATCCTTTCCTTTTCTCCCTTATCAAATGTAGCATCCATTCTTCAAACTTGGCTTCTCTTTCCACATATATGTCCTTGTTCCCAAATCTCCTTACAAAAAAAACATTATTTTTTTCTTTTTAGTTTGTCACAATAGCTTTTTAGCTCTCTTTCACATTTATGGCCATGTTCCCATGGTTCCTTGCAGTGGTAAAATAACCCATTTTTATGGGTTTCCTTCGAGTGATTTCTTTCTTTCTCATAATGCATGGAATATATGCTTGGTGCATGGTTCTTGGACCTATCCTTTGTTAGGTACATATCAAATTTTAATTCCTTTTGGATTGCATCCTCTAATTTTTTTGGTTCATGTTCTCCCATTGCACTCTTGATTGATTCCTTCAACACATCTATAAATAAATAAGTGAGTCTCTTTTGTGATATTTCAGGTACCATGGCTAATAACCTTTCAAATTCCCTAGAAAATTCAATCACTGATCCTTCTTGTCTAAGTTGGGTTAATCTTTTGAAGTACCATTTTGAGTCTATTTGATCAAATCAATTTATGATTTTTTGGGGGAATTCATCATAACTCTTAAATTTTTTATGTCCCTGGTTGTTAAGGTCGTGTTGCCACCTATCTTGTGCTACTGTTCTTAAATGAAGGACATCAAATTGAATTGCACCTATTTCTATCATGGGATTTAAGGCAATATATGTATCCAACATTTGTAACCATGAGTGTGTTGTACTTCTTTTTGATCCATCAAATTTTGGAAGACTCACTTTATTTATATCTTCCCTTAGTCCCTTCTCTTGGTGTATCTATCTCTTTCCATTAGATAGTGACTTCATTTGAGCATCACAATAATCCTTAAAGGCTATCTCCCTTCTAAGATCAGTATCAATTTTAGAGTACTCATTTATATTGTCATTTATATTATTTACTTCATTTAACCCATCCTCATCTTCTTGTTCTTCTCCAGGTAGGAAAGGGGGGGTCTTGTGGGTCTACATTGTGATTCTACTATATGCAATTGATTATTATCATCTTCAAATTGGTGAGAATTTGTATCTCTCCTAATTTTGTTTATATCACAAATGGATTCTAAGAGGAGTTAGTTTGTTTCACTTTGCTCGGTTATAGCTCAAGTGTTTCATTTAGTTTATTCTATGAGTGATTGAGTAGTTTGATTTATTTTTTCCATGAAGGCTTTCAATTCATTACTTATTTGATTGTTCATTTTAATGGAATGTTTCATTCCTTCCCTTTCTAATGCTCTTTGATCTCTTTGGTATTTTTTTATTAAGTACTTTCCATAGCCTGGCAAGAATGTTGCTTTGATACCACTTGTAATGACCCATTTTGGATAACCTTTAAATCACTTTTAGTTTCCAATTTAAAGTCTTATGAATGACTCCAAGTATTTGTTCTAACCTTGTAAATATATAGAATTTGTATTTATTTTCAAGAATATCCAAACTCTTGAGTTATATATATAAATAATGACTTTGTATAAGACAAATGATATTTGAAATTAGATTCTCTTCTAATTATATTTTGACTTGTACTCCTTTCTTATTAATAAATTTATGCCCCTTAATTTATTTATAAACCCACTTACCAACTTAATATTCTCTTCATATCGATCTTCCTATCAAGTTGACCTCTTTTAATTTCTCCCAAAAATCATTGTGAATTCCATATTATATTTTTCAAATTTTGTAAGTATGTTTTAGTCTCTGCATTTGTATCAACTTCATTCACCAAACTTGATACATCTCCTTTCAGTCCATGTCCTACTATGACAATGATGTTGTGAGACTTAATTTTGGATGTTTAATATTTTTTCCCGACATGATTTCCTCCTTCGTCCTCATTCCACATCCATATTTTTGAGTGGAATATTTAATGTTTCTATTCTCCATATTGATGTTGGTGTGAAATTGACTTGAATGTTTGTAACTCCTTGTTTGTACTACAATCAAATGTGATTCGGTGATGTGATTTTGGCGAAGTTTTCATAAATTCTCATTCCACACCTTTTATTGTGAATAGAAAATTCAAATGCTATGCCACTCATTCCATGATTGTTTCTTCACTCAAATTCCAAAAATGTCCTCCTCGGTCCTTTTCACTCCTCATAAATGCTGCTAACTATGGGAGGATGTGAAGTAAGTAGATGTGTCCTTGGGTTATGTAACTTTTATTAGTTTTTTTATTAATATATTGTTTATTGCATTTAGTTATATATTTTGATTACATAAATGTTGGTTAGGTTTATTAATTGGATTTGTGTATTAATTGTATTTTGTTAGTATGTCGACTAGGTATAGTTTGTTTGTTTTATTGGATTATAAATGTCTGTAATATATATAGATATTAATGTATGTTACTAATTATGTTTACAATAATAATTATTCTAGATAATATAAATTTATATTGTTATTAAATAATCAAGTAGAATAAATAGACTATAAAAATATACCTTTTGTGAATAGTCGATTTAATTATACAATTTTATTCAATTATAATTACATAGGATTCCCTTTTAGGATGGGTCATGACAATGTGATGACATATTTGCATTATGATACTTCTAATTTGATGGTTTTATATACTTTTGAGAGTAAAGGGTTATGTTATTTTAATATCTGCATTTTGATGATCCACACTTATGCCTCCACATTAAGACCTAAATGATATATTTAATGATTTCATTCATGTTCTAATCTTTTGCAATTGCTTTAATAGAAACCGAATTGTCGAAATTCTTGTAATGTGAAATTCTAATGTTTAAGTGGAAATTAGAGTTAAAGGATAGATGGTGATATGCACTATGACCTAATTCACATGCCTAGGGACTCAACAATTATGGATTCAATATTTTGTTACTATAATAGAAAAGAGATTATGAAGTTATTTAGAATACTAATTTGATCATGTTAAGTAAAGTTTGATGTTGATATGCAAATTTTGATATTTTAATATTTTGAATGCTTTATGTGAAATGATTAAGAAAGGAAATTCAATTAGATTGTGTTAATGTGGATTCCACAACATTGGAATTTGTATGAATTTACAATATGTATTCTATATGACTTCTCTTTGGACTATTGATGCTTGAGTTTAGTGTGTAGGAAGTGGAAGCATGGAAATTTATTAAGAAACAAGTCCAAACTCATGTGAACATGGTATAGACAAGGTAAATCTTCGGAGGATTCAAAAGATTTTTTGTGATGTGTTTTATTTCATAAATTTAATTTTGCATGTGTGTGGTAAATTTAATCTCAAGAATGCATTAGGAACATGACATGGTGATGTGTAATATATTTTAATGTGTCACTTGACACTTGTAGTTATTGTGTGTTAATGACATGTCACCTAGGGTTTGGTCATGGTAGCATTTAACCTTTAAACTATTTACCTTCCTTAAGATTAAATAAACCCACTTGATAAGGTATAGGATGCATCGCCATCAAAGGGAAATTCATATACAGACTTGACAGGGAATTTGAAGGGCATTATGTGGTCCCAAAATGTCTTTTTTTTGTGGAAATAAGCCACCCATATGTTAGTATAACATAATAGGGGTTTAGATTTGACCATTTGAGTTTGTAGCTA
This sequence comes from Cupressus sempervirens, assembly GCA_028749045.1. Lineage (NCBI taxonomy): Eukaryota > Viridiplantae > Streptophyta > Pinopsida > Cupressales > Cupressaceae > Cupressus > Cupressus sempervirens. The sequence continues at coordinate 272,562,761 of CM053785.1, forward strand.
GCCTAGGGGCCCCTTAATCAATGCATTCTTCCATCAATTTGAAAATTTAGTTTTCCCATGAGTTCTCCCTCATGTTTCCACTAAGTCAAAAATAGAAAACTTGGAAGGGAAAAGGTTGTAAGAGATAGTGGCTTGATGTTTTTGCACAAATAGATAGTGGGAGAGCCTTTTTAGGGAGACTTTGCCAAACTAGAGGGGTGTTCATCCACTTTCTAAGTTTAGAGACAATTAGGGTTTTGAAAAGGAGTCTAAGGAGAAGGGAGCTATTCATCAACTATCCTTTCCTTTAGCTTGGACCAAGGTTGGTGCTCAAGCCATGACCATATTTTGCATTTGCATCATGGTGCTGCAAGCATGTATTGTTATTATGAATTCATGTTTTATTTTGTGTTGGAGTGCTTGTAAATGTTTATTGCAATTACTTTCTTTGGATTTCTACTTTTGTTCTTGTTTTTTAATATTGATTTTTCATGGGTGGGAGGACTCTACTCACCCTGTGGAAAGGGAAGAGAAGTCCAGGGTGAAGGGGTTAGTTGGGCTTGATAATGTAGTTGGTAACCTGGGAGTATGGGTTGCATTGTATGCCATGATCATTCATATCTTTCTTGGGGGTGATAATGAAAGTATGGTGGAGATGAGAAATTTTTTGGAGTATAGGCTCCAAGAGAGATTTAGCTAATAGCACTGTGTTTGGAGGATAGTTGCAAAATCCATGAAAGGGCATGAAATTTGCTGATTTTTGAAAGCCTAGAAAGGGCATAAAATTTATTTTGCAAATATTGTTTGATTTGGCAAGTCTCCTATTTGAAATGCTCACCTTCACCAATTGTTTTCATGATTCCAATGGTGAATCATTGTGCAAGCCATGGGAGGGATTTTGATGTGTTGTGGTGCATTGTTGCATGTGCTAAAAGCTGCTTGATTGTATCCCATTTGGATCTTGTTTCTCTAGCTTAGTGGGTAGCCTTTTTAGAGGCCTAGGATGGGAGGTGAGCCTCCATGGTTCCTAGTTTTATGTTGTTTTGTAGGTTTCATGAGCATGGATCCTACAAAGAAGTTAAGTTTTCTCCCTTGAAATTGTTGAAGAATCAACTACTATGAAGATATCATCTTCTTTCATGTCATTTGTAAAATTCCATGATAGTCAAATTTTCACATTTTAATCTTCGCTAAAATGTGAGGGGAATTTATCCCACACTGTATACCATTGTGAACATGTAAAATGTGATTGATGTTATGCATATAGTTGGAAATATGAGAGAAAGATTGTAATATTTATCATTTTTGCATAGGAAGGAAAGAAATAGTTCATGTAAAGGAATATCCATCATTTTAGAATTCATAGCTGATTAAGCTCTTTTGTGCATATGTCAATTTATGTTTTCAAGTAAACCTTGTGAAATCTTCATGCAAAAGAGAGTTAAATGTAATATTTATTCAAGGTAGAAAGAGTAAGATTATTGTAAAGCCTCATGTTATGTGATTGATGTTATGAGAATGAAACATTCTAGGATTGCACTTGCTCATGTGTATGCATGGAAAATTATTCATTATATTTTCAATAAGAATTAATTCCATATATGATTCTATATCTTCCCTAGAAACATTTAAGTTAAATATCATACATTAGAATATTAAACTTTGATTTATTTAATACCATTAAATCACTAGACTATATAGATACAAAGAATAACATCAACTTAACACCAAATAAATCCTCTTTGTTTCCTAATAGTAATGGATGAAATTAACTTCAAAATAAGACATAGCCTAAAGCCCATATGAGAAAGTATGGTGTAGACACACATTCTCTTCTCTAGAATTTGTATGAGAATGAGAAAATAAGCTTATGCCTTCAGAGAGAATATACCCAAGATCTTCTTTATAGAGCATAAATAAAATAACCACTCCTATCTAAGGACAAAAAAATTATTACAATAAATCAACCCAAGTAACTACCCAGGGATTTAAGCCATGTCTAACTCACATCAAAGTATGATAAAGTATAATGCCCTCTGAATGCAGACCTGTGAGTAACAAGTACACCCTTCATATCATCAAAAATAATATATAATAAAATAGAAACAAAAGAATAAAATAGCACTAACACTAGGTGGGAGGTAGAATCTTTAATTAAGTTGTTTTGAGTGGTGCCAACTCCAAGTGCAAACATACATGGGAAGGTGGGAGGTGGCCCCAACAACTCCCCAATGTGCCACACCCACTCCACTCCCAAGGTAGTGCCCCACATTTTCCCACTTGTGCCTGCATGGTGTTAAGTTTGGGGAAAGCACCCTTTTTGGTGGAAGTGTAATGCCCCGCCAAGGGATCCAAAGAATTAACCTAGAATTTCACTAAGTTTAGTAGCATTTTTTTTTATGAAAGTAAACATCACATTAAACTTATGCACAATAATAGAAGCAATAGTAATGCCCATCTGAAAGTAAACATGATATACATAACAGATTACATTCTTTAAGACACCTTAACATTGAACTACATACATGAATCCATCTAGAACAACATCCATAAGAAACAATAATGATAAGTCCAATGTTTATACATTACATTTCAAATACTCAATAATCCACTATACATGTCATAGGGTAAGACAACCTCAAAAGAATATACATACATAGAATAAGGTACATCATCCTATTCTAAACCATGATACATCAAAGTAAAGATAATCTCATGATACGCATGATACATCATCATAGAAAATATATACATCCATCATAAAGATCAAACATAATAAACTAAGTGCATGGTTCCTCTCAACCGTCAATAGCATCATTAGACCGTCATGGATCCTAGCCATCCCTCCGTGTGTAACATTCCAAATTATCGAAGAGATCATTAGTATTACATAGTAGGAATGTCACTCCTACCATATACAACACCATATGTGGAAAGTAATCTAACATATGCTGATCATCAATGAAAAAGGATGCATATCCACCATCATGAAGGACGCATCAGCCACGATGTCTCAATGAATCTCAAAATGATAAGAGTGGAAAATACACTACTACCCGACCGCACAATACCTAAGTGGTCCACACCCACCGTGCTAAGGAGATAATCTCAAGTCCCAAATAGGCTATCAAAACCACATAGCACAAATCTCCATAAGTCTAGGAATCCTAAAAGTATACTAACTCAAAGGTTCTAGACACAAAATTTGACATCTAATCCCAGAGGCACACAATGAAATGTAGGAACCTACAATGCAAGCAGAAAAGTGTCATCGTAATTATCGTGTACAAGTTACCCTCGCAGTTAGCTAAACTCCACGTGTCCATACTAATTTCATGTGACCACTAGTATCCTCTCATACTGACGAGGCATACTACGGAATGCAAGGTCGCAACCATGCATCTCACTACTCCCATCCTAGCCTGTACAAGCACTCAAGGCATGGGCGAGAACAAAAAACTTATCTTTTTAAGTTCATTCAGTTAGTATTAGGTGTGAATGTTATCACTTATTAATCCAACTTACAATGAGTTACCCTGGCAGCCTCTTAGGGCCCCGGCCCCCATTGCAAGCCACTTCCCATCACTACTTGCAGATATCCTACCCTAATGCTCATGGACTCATAAATCTCAAAATCACAAAAGATAATCCATAATAAAATCATCAAATATGCATAAAAGCATCAATTTTCCATGAGCAAACATCCATAGAAAATCATGAACACAACAGCTCTCTATTGGCAACTGAAGTATCACTGATAATCAAAGTATCCAATGGTTCTCAATAACTAAAATATCTCAATCAAACTGATCAAAGACTCCAAAAATGGTTGAGTCAAACATGTCACAACATGACATCATCAAGAATAAATCCACATTTCAGTCCCATCATGGCGACTAGAAAATAATCAAGGATAACTAATCGATGACCAAAATAATGGTTAAGTCAAGTATCTCATACATAAGAATCTCAACTATAATCAATCAATAATTACAAACAATGCATAGAGCATTCCATCACATAACCATGGTTGGGTTTATAAAGATCGAGATTAAAACATCATCATGTCATCACAATCACATAACCCCCAACCCTCTGGTAGACATCTTATATTGGTCAACACTAGTCAACCCAAAACCCAAAATAATAGCATAAAGAATACACAATGCAAACACATGTTCTGGTTTTGCCAAATTTTACAACTTGAATTTAAATGTAGAGATCTCAGTTTATGTTTCCAAGTTTGAAGAATGAATAGAGGAACACATGAATTGTTTTGGATAAAAGTTTTCCTTAAAAGAACTAGAAATCCATTTTCCAATTATAATATTTGTTTGATACTTTCCTCATCAAACTATCAATTCTTAATAATTTAAAACAATTAAATCTTAATAGTTGTCACCATTATGAAAATAAACCTTCAATATAAATCTTTTGTCAAATAATAATAACTTAAATTTATTAATAACATATTTACATATTACATATATATATATATATATACATATATGTATATACATATATGTCTGTATATATATATATATATACATATATGTATATATATATATACATATATGTATATATATATATACATATATGTATATATATATATACATATATGTATATACATATATACACATATGTATATACACATGTGTATATACATATGTATATACATATATATATACACATGTGTATACATAGATATATATATATATATGTATGTATGTATGTATGTATGTATGTATGTATACATACATACATATGTAAATATATAAATAGTTATTACGTTTCATAAAATTGAATTAACAATTTCGATTGACACCATAGATCATATGAGAATCGATTCCGTATAACGTTTGTTTCAAACATTTATACATAACAATATTATTAGTTAACCCCCCCCCCCCCCCCCCACTCTTGCTGCAATACGCAGTACCTGTGATCGCAGGCACTGCGCCGTCAGCGGGTATGAAGTACCCCTGTCGCCACAAACCTGTGACGGCAGGCCTCTGCCTTCCGCAGGTATGGGGTACAAATTATGCCCATGGCATTTAAATATATACATGCATGATATGAATCGCGATGCGGTTTTATTAATTTTTTCCACTGCAATTTATCAATTGCTCATTCGGTGAATTATATATATATATATATATATGTATGTATGCATGTATGTATATATATATTCAAATTTTGTATTAGATTCCTAATAAATGTATACATATACATATATATGTGTGTGTGTGTGTGTGTGTGTGTGTAGGCAGATCTGAATACATAAACATGTATGTTTTTTTTCCACAAAGATTATATATACAATTTAAGAATTTTAAAATACTTGCATTATAGATTCACTCAATTAATTTCCTAATGGATTTGGCTATAAATTTAAACCCTAGCCCCGTGATCTTTCAGATCTATGCATATAAAATTCTCAAATGAATTAATCTACCCATATTGAGAATGTGTAAAAATATGAAACTTCTCAGAAGACATATGGAAGACACGAAGAAGACAGGGAATGCATGATGTGAAAATAGCATAAATAGAATCACAAGAATCTACCCAAATTCTGATGCTAAATCGCTCTTCCTCAGAAAATCCGCAGAGCAAGCTCCTCCCTTCTTCAGAATTCTTGAGTCCTCCGATGCTCCAATTGCACTCCCAATGCTATGTCTAAGCTTCTATGAATGCCTAAATATATCGAGCTTTCAGAAAACATCTAAGATGCTTCTAGAAATAGCTAGAAGGTGTCACCAACTAGGCATGGGTCCTTTCCAACCTTCCAGATGAGCCATATGGTTGTAGACATCATGTGCTTAATTGATGCACTAACCCCCGTATTGTTGACACGTGAGAAATAGAAAAGTGCGTTAACTCCCATGCAAGCTTATAACTCCAATTCGCTTTTTATATAATTTCTATTTAAATATTTATAACTTCCATTTTAATCTTTATAACTTTCATTTTAATTTTTGTAACTTTTATTATTTTATTTATTTATTACTTTTATTATTATTTTATAATTATTATTAATTTTAATTTCTAATTTTCTTTTATTTATTTTCTTTTTCCTCAATAATTCACATTTAATTAATTACAATCAAAATATCAAATAACATAATATTTTATATTAATTTTCTCAAATATTTATTTTATTAATTAAATCTATTTATTAAGACTTAATTAATAGAAAATTCACTATAGACTTCCAAGATAAAATATGAAAACCCATCATAGAGAAAATCACTCAAAATCAGTCTAAAGGGTTAAAAATCACGAATCATGTCATTTGACACATTCGGTGGCTAAAATATCCAGATACTTGTCCTACCTCACTAGGAAAATTGGTTTAAGGGTTTGGGATTTGGACTTTAGAATTTATCTCCCTTCTCTTATCATTGAGATAGTATAATAGGGTAACGCTCATCCTGGCAATTCAGGGAAGTCGATACCCGGTACCTGCAACCTGCAAAAAAACCATGCATGTACATGCAATATATAATGCTAAGCTAAATAGACAATGGCAGGAAGTGGTGCATCGTGTAGATCCCGATTAAGCAGGTGACTATGACTCCCTTTCTTAACCACATCAGAAATGCCATACAATAAGAAAACACGCACACCATACACATGCGTGTATGGGGTAAGTATCCATAATAAAACACATAAGATAATAAACCATCCATCTAATCATCAATAATAACTGAAAACAATATAATGATCATCATGTATGCATGAAATGTAAAGTCTAAGTGATCACATCATATTACCACTGAATCCATAACATAATGTCTAATAGTGTCAAAACAATACCACTAATCCATCAACATAAAACTAGTCCATCATAGTCTGATAATAATAGCAACAATATATTCAGAAAAGATGTGAATGAGGGTAGGCACTACATCCACCTCCCATTGGGTTAGGCTTACTCCTGGAAGCCTACAAACAAGTAGGGATATAACTCCCTCAATCTAGCTGCATCCTCCCAAGTAGCTGAAGAATCATCAATAGGGTCCCATTGGACCCTTACCTGCTCAAAGGTTCGACCCCTGAGGGTCAACTCTTGTTGCTCTAGAATATGAATTGGCTCCAAAGCTAGCTACCCATCCTCTACCTACAACGCATTCCAATCAAGAACATGTACAATATGAAGAATATACTGCCGAAGTACTGAAACATGGAAAACATCATGAATGCGAGCTAGGCTGGGCGATAGAGCAAGGCGGTAAGCAATCGGGCCAATCCTCTCCAAAATCTCGAATGGTCCCACAAAGTGAGATGCTAGCTTAGAATCCTTTCCGTACTAGATTGGACTCTTTCGTGGTCACACTCTCAAGAAAACCTTATCTCCCACAGCAAACTTCTTATCAATCCTATGAGCATCGGCATACTTCTTCTACCTATCCTGTGTTGTAGTCAAGTGCTCACGGATATGCACTACCTGTTGCTCCATATCACGAAGCATCTCAAGACCCAACAAGATGCGATCCTCAAGATTGTCCCAACTCAATGGTGTACGACAAAGACATCCATATAATGCTTGAAATGGTGCCATGCCAATAGAACGATGATACCCATTATTGTAAGCAAACTCCACTAGGTAGAGATAATCCTCCCAATGTGTCTTCCTATCCATCACATACATCCATAACATATCCACCAAAACCTGATTCAACCTCTCTGTCTGACCATTAGTCTCTAGATGATATGTCGATCTGAAGTTTAACTATGCTCCAAGCTCATGTTGTAGCGATGTCCAGAATGCAAATGTGAATACAGGATCCCTGTCAGAAATGATCTTTCTAGGAATACCATCTAATCTCACAATATCACGCATAAAGATATTAGCTACAGAAGCTACTGTGTAGGAAGACCTAATCGGTGAAAAATGCACCACCTTAGTCAACCGATCAATGGTGACCATGATAGCATCATGACGACAGTCAGTCATAGGTAATCCTACTATAAAATCCATGGAGATGATATCCCACTTCCAAGAAGGAATGATATTAGGCTACAAAAGTCCAGCCGGGTGCTAATGTTCTGCCTTAACTCTCTGGCACTCAAGGCACCTAGCCACAAAATCAGCAATATCTTGCTTCATCCCAAACCAAAAGAACAAACGTTTCAAATCAGCATGCAACTTCTTGACACCTGGATGTGCTGAGTAAGGTGTACGATGGGCTTTTGCTAGTATCAAGGTGTGAAGCTCATTCGAAAATGGCACATAAATCCTCCCCAAATGTCTCAAAAGACCATCTGACTCTCGAATGTAAACCTGCAAACTTACCTTCCAAAGATCTTCCTGAATTAATCTCTCTGCACACTTCTTGATACCAGGAATCTGTAGGAAGTGTCTGAAGAGTCTGACTCCTCAAACCCACACTAAAGGTCATTGATGATACCACATGTCTCCTGCGACTCAAAGCATCCGCCACCACACTCTCCATACCTTGAATGTACTTAACCTCAAAATCATACTCACATAGAAACTCCATCCATAGCCTCTGCTGAGCATTCAAATTAGGCTGAGTAAAAATGTACTGAAGACTACGATGATTGTTGTGTAGCTCAAATCTATGCCCCAACAAGAAATGTCTCCATCTAGTCAAAGCATGAACTACTACTGCTAACTCAAGATCATGTGTAGGGTAATTTAACTCATCATCCTTGAGCTTGCATGATTCATACGCAATCACCTGTCCGTTCTGCATCAACACTGCCCCAATCCCTTCAAGAGAAGCATCTATACATACCATGAAATCACCTTCTGGATCAGGTACAGCTAGAATCGGTGCACTAGTCAAAAGTTCCTTGAGCTTCTGGAAAGCTTCCTCACATTTCTCTATCCATACAAACTTCTTTCCTTTCCTTTGAAGAGAAGTGATAGGATGTGCTATCCTAGAGAAGTTCTGGACAAATCTACGATAATAACTAGCTAAACCCATGAAGCTATGAATTTTTGACACATTAGTCAGTGTAAGCCATTCTATTATCACCTGAATCTTTGCAGGATCCACTGAAATACCATTACCTGAAATAACATGCCCTAAATATTGAATCTCCAATTTGAAGAATTCACACTTAGCTGCATTGGCATAAAGCTAATTGTCTCTCAAACACTGCGATACCAACCGTAGGTGTTCCTCATGCTCCTTCTGAGTCTTAGAATATATCAATATGTCATCAAGAAACACGAGTATAAACCTATCCAGATAAGATCAAAACACACCATTCATCAAACTCATAAAAATTGATGGAGCATTAGTCAACCTAAAAGGTACCACTATGAACTCATAATGTCCATAGCGAGTTCAAAAAGCGGTCTTGTGAATATCTGCTTCCTTAATGCGAAGCTGGTGGTATCCTGACTTAAGGTCAATCTTGGAGAATACTGTAGCTCTCTTGATCTAGTCGAATAAGTCATCAATCCTAGGTAAAGGATAACTGTTCTTAATAGTCACCTTATGCAACTATCTATAGTCAATACAAAGGTGCAAAGAATCGTCTTTCTTCTTTACAAAGAGCACTGGAGCTCCCCATGGTGATACACTAGGTCAAATTCTCCCTTTGGCCAGAAGTTCCTCTAGCTGAAGACGTAGCTCACCCAATTCTTGTGTAGTCATGCGATAAGGAGCTTTAGAAATAGGCTCCACTCCAGGAATCAGATCAAAACTAAAGTCAATGTCCCTCTTTGGAGGCATGCCTGGAATCTCACTTGTAAAAACATCTACGTACTCCTGCAAAATCGGGTGATCTAAAGTCTCCCTCATGGAATCTTCCTCATCAAGATCATTTACCATAATAGAAAATATATGACATCCCTTACCGAATCTTCGCTTCAATTGCATAGCAAAAATCATCCGCAGAGATATAGGCCTCGGTATCCCAACTATCTACACATCATTCCCTTGGTCATCTTGGCACATAATAATCTTCTTCCTGCAATCTCTACTGGCTCTATGAGATCCAAGCCAGTCCATGCCTAAAACCACATCATAGGAACCAAGGGGTACGACTTGAAGATCCACTGTCGTATCAAAGCTTCCTAAGCTAAGCCCACACTTATGAACTATAGAATCTATGGAGACCTTAATGCCTGAGGCTAGTTCCACTTGCCAACCACGATCTTGCTTCACCGCATCCAGCTTACACTTAGAAACTATAGATGGTGAAATAAATAAATCTGTAGCTCCTGAATCAAACAATACTAAAAGAGATATACCTCTAATAGCACCTGTGGCCTCAACCACTGTTCCCTGATGATCTGCCTGACGCTGATCAACTGCTGCAAAAACTCTATGAGCTTTACCTACATCACCAACTGTAGGCTCTGAAATGGTAGGTCTAGGTCCTAAAAAATGAGGTGCTCACTGAGGACACTGAGTTGCATAATGTCGAATCTGACCACATCAAAAAAATTTCGTATTTCTGCCAGATCCTCTACCCATAGGTGGTACATTAGATTGCTGGAAGCTGTTCCTGCTAACAAAAGACTAGCTACTCTGAGCTGGCTGATTGGACTAATTCTGTCTATTGCGTTGAGCATTGCAATTGTTCTTGGTGTTAGCACCTTTGCCACCACCTTAAGCTTGAGAATTCAAGCCCTTCTTTTGTTGTGTCTATTGAGACTGCTGCTGATACTGTTTCCCCTTAGAGAAAGAAAACTTCTTGTTACCACCTGAATTGTAGTTGCTTTTAGATCCTGATGCTGCTAGCACTCCTACAAAACCACCTTGACCAAGGTTGACACTTTTCTCAACAAGGATAGCTCGATGCACCGCATCCTTAAGGGTTTTTGGATCAAATACCTTAACTCCCACAATAATACGGTTATTCAAACCCCTAATAAAATGCTGTGTCAATTGAGCTAAATTTTCATTGAACCCTGAAAAAGGCATGAGCTCATAAAACTTACGCTCATACTTGGTCACTAACAAAGTGTACTATCTGAGATTATGAAATTCATCAGCCCTTTGTTGTTTCCATTCCTCTGGTAGGAATCGTTCATGAAAACTCTCTAGGAATAACTCCCATGAACACTGCTCATATCGATTCCCAACTTCTTCTACTCTATCGTCCACCAAGTGGCCCTAAAATTCTCTAGATTAGTGATCGCGAATCTTGCCTTAACATTGCTATCGAACTCCTGCATGGAAAAAATCTCGTTGAGAGAAATAAGCCACTGCTCAGCCACATAACTAGAACCTTTCCCATTGAAAGGCTTAACCTTGGATCTTGAAAGATCCTTCATCTGAGTGGACACAATGGACCTCTGATGTTCCTTCTGAGGACTTCTAGATCTGGGTCTATGCTCTTGTCCTGTCTAATGCACTTTGGGTTGTTTTTGAATAGGAGGTAGACGTTCTAGAATAGTCTACATCATCTATCTCAAATCGACCTCTTCGGACTCAGCTTGGTCCTCTCTACGGCTCTCTTCCTGCTGCCTACTAGAGTGCTCTTCCCTGCTCTCTACATGAGCCGATCCCTCATGGGCAGACTCATGGACACTGATAGCTCTGTCGTAACCATGGCCTCTACCATGGCCTCTAACAGAAGACCTAGTCCTAGATACCATCCTACAACAGTACAAGGTACTAAGTTCGGTTCTATGTTTAGGTTTAAGTAAAATTTCCAGTTTTGAAACTAAGTGTTGAAGTATGAAAAATATTCAAGTAACAGTTCAAGTCCTATTTCAGTTCACCTAGATCAAGTTTGGAAAGTTACACTTAATATTTCAAAGTTCTAGTTGTTCCAAAATACCCAGAGCTCCCAATGTAGAAACTTGGGCTTTGATACCAAATGTAATGCCCCACCAAGGGATCCAAAGAATTAACCTAGAATTTCACTAAGTTTAGTAGCATTTTTTTTTTAATGAAAGTAAACATCACATATAACTTATGCACAATAAAAGAAGCAATAGTAATGTCCATCTGAAAGTAAACATGACATACATAATAGATTACATTCTTTAAGATCCATTAACGTTGAATTACATACATGAATCCATCTAGAACAACATCCATAAGAAACAATAATGATAAGTCAATTGTTTATACATTACATTTTAAATACTCAATCATCCACTGTACATGTCACAGGGTATGACAACCTCAAAAGAATATACATACATAGAATAAGGTACATCATCCTATTCTAATCCATGATACATCAAAGTAAAAATAATCTCATGATACACATGATACATCATCATAGAAAACATATACATCCATCATAAAGATCAAACATAATAAACTAACTGCACGGTTCCTCCCAACCATCAATAGCATCATTAGACCATCGTGGATCCTAGCCATCCCTCTGTGCATAACATTCCAAATTACCGAAGAGATCATTGGTATTACATAGTAGGAATGTCACTCCTAACATATACAACATCATATGTGGAAAGTAATCTAACATATGTTGATCATCAATGAAAAAGGATACATATCCACCATCATGAAGGACACATCAGCCACGATGTCTCAATGAATCTCAAAATGATAAGAGTGGAAAATACACTACCACCCGACGGTGTGGTACCTAAGTGGTCCACTCCCACCGTGCTAAGGAGATAATCCTAAGTCCCAAATAGGCTATCAAAACCACATAGCACAAATCTCCATAAGTCTAGGAATCCTAAAAGTATACTAACTCAAAGGTTCCAAACACAAAATCTGACATCTAATCCTAGAGGCACACAATGACATGTAGGAACCTACAATGAAAGTGGGAAAGTGTCATCACAATTATCATGTACAAGTTACCCTAGCAGTTAGCTAAACTGCATAGGTCCATACTAATTTCATGCGGCCACTAGTATCCTCTCATACTGACGAGGCATACTACGGAATGCAAGGTCGCAACCATGCATCTCACTACTCCCATCCTAGCTTGTACAAGCACTCAAGGCATGGGTGAGAACAAAACACTTATCTTTTTAGGTTCATTCAGTTAGTATTAGGTGTGAATGTTATCACTTACTAATCCAACTTACAATGAGTTACCTTGGCAGCCTCTTAGGGCCCCGACCCCCATTGCAAGCCACTTCCCGTCACTACATGCAGATATCCTACCCTAATGCTCATGGACTCATAAATCTCAAAATCACAAAAGATAATCCATAATAAAATCATCAAATATGCATAAAAGCATCAATTCTCTGCGAGCAAACATCCATAGAAAATCATGAGCACAACAGCTCTCTATTGGCAACTGAAGTATCACTGATAATCAAAGTAACCAATGGTTCACAATAACCAAAATATCTTAATCAAATTGATCGAAGACACCAAAAATGGTTGAGTCAAATATGTCACAACATGACATCATCAAGAATAAATCCACATTTCAGTCCCATCATAGCGACTGGAAAATAATCAAGGATAACTGATCGATGACCAAAATAATGGTTAAGTCAAGTATCTCATACATAAGAATCTCAACTATAATCAATCAATAATTACAAACAATGCATAGAGCATTCCATCACATAACCATGGTTGGGTTTATAAAGATCGAGATTAAAACATCATCATGTCATCACAATCACATAACCCCCAACCCTCTGGTACACGTCCTATACTGGTCAACACTAGTCAACCCAAAACCCAAAACAATAGCATAAAGAATACACAATGCAAACACATGTTCTAGTTTTGCCAAATTTTACAACTTGAATTTAAATGTAGAGATCTCTGTTTTTGTTTCCAAGTTTGAAGAATGAATAGAGGAACACATGAATTGTTTTGGATAAAATTTTTCCTTAGAAGAACTAGAAACCCATTTTCCAATTATAATATTTTTTTGATACTTTCCCCATCAAACTATCAATTCTTAATAATTTAAAACAATTAAATCTTAATAGTTGTCACCATTATGAAAATAAACCTTCAATATAAATCTTTTGTCAAATAATAATAACTTAAATTTATTAATAACATATTTACATATTGCATATATATATATATATATATATATATATATATATATATATATATATATATATATATATATATATATATATATATATATATATATATATATATATATATATAGATACATACATACATACATACATACATACATACATAAATAGTTATTACGTTTCATAAAATCAAATTAACAATTTTGATTGACACCATATATCATATGAGAATCGATTCCGTATAACATTTGTTTCAAACATTTTAACATAAACATTTATACATAACAATATTATTAGTTAACCCCCCCCCCCCCACTCTTGCTGCAGTACACAGTACCTATGGTCCAAGGCACTGTGCCGACAGCAAGTATGAAGTACCCCTGTCACCACAGATCTGCGACGGCAGGCCTCTGCCTTCCGCAGGCATGGGTTACAAATCATGCCCATGGCATTTAAATATTTACATACGCAATATGACTCGCGATGCGGTTTTATTAAGTTTTCCCACTACAATTTATCAATTGCTCATTCGGTGAATTATATATATATATATATATATATATATATATATATATATATATATATATATATATATACATATGTATATATATAGATATGTATGTATATATATATTCAAATTTTGTATTAGATTCCTAATAAATGTATACATATATATACATACATATATATACATACATATATATATATATATATATATATATATATATATATATATATATATATATATATGTAGGCAGATCTGAATACATAAACATGTATGTTTTTTTTTCCACAAAGATTATATCTACAATTTAAGAATTTTAAAATACTTGCATTATAGATTCACTCAATTAATTTCCTAATGGATTTGGCTATAAATTTAAACCCTAGCCCCATGATCTTTCAGACCTATGCATATAAAATTCTCAAATAAATTAATCTACCCATATTGAGAATGCATAAAAATATGAAATTTCTCAGAAGACATATAGAAGACACGAAGAAGACAGGGAATGCGTGATGCGGAAATAACATAAATAAAATCACAAGATTCTACTTGGATTCTGATGCTAAATCGCTCTTCCTCAAAAAATCCGCAGAGCAAGCTCCTCCCTTCTTCAGAATTCTTGAGTCCTTCGAAGCTCCAATTGCACTCCCAACGCTGTGTCTAAGCTTCTATGAATGCTTGAATATATAGAGCTTTTAGGAAACATCTAGAATGCTTCTAGAAACAGTTGGAAGGTGTCACCAACTAAGCATGGGTCCTTTCCAACCTTCCAGATGAGCCATAGGGTTGTAGACACCATGTGCTTAATTGATGCACTAACCCCCGTATTGTTGACACATGAGAAATAGAAAAGTTTGTTAACTCCCATGCAAGCTTATAACTCCAATTCACTTTTTATATAATTTCTATTTAAATATTTATAACTTCCATTTTAATCTTTATAACTTTCATTTTAATTTTTGTAACTTTTATTATTTTATTTATTTATTACTTTTATTATTATTTTATAATTATTATTAATTTTAATTTCTAATTTTCTTTTATTTATTTTCTTTTTCCTCAATAATTCACATTTAATTAATTACAATCAAAATATCAAATAACATGATGTTTTATATTAATTTTCTCAAATATTTAATTTATTAATTAAATCTATTTATTAAGACTTAATTAATAGAAAATTCACCATAGACTTCCAAGATAAAATATGAAAACCCATCATAGAGAAAATCACTCAAAATTAGTCTAAAGGGTTAAAAATCATGAATCATGTCATCCGACACATTCGGTGGGTAAAATATCCAGATACTTGTCCTACCTCACTAGGACAATTCGTTTAAGGGTTTGGGATTTGGACTTGAGAATTTATCTCCCTTCTCTTATCATTGAGATAGTATAATAGGGTACGCTCATCCTGGCAATTTAGGGAAGTCGACATCCAGTACTTGCAACCTATAGAAAAACCATGCATGTGGCAAGAAGTGGTGCATCGTGTAGATCCCGACTAAGCAGGTGACTACGACTCCCTTCCTTAAGCACATCAGAAATGCCATACAATAAGAAAACACGCACACCATACACATGCGAGTATGGGGTAAGTATCCATAATAAAACACATAAGATAATAAACCATCCATCTAATCATCAATAATAACTGAAAACAATATAATGATCATCATGTATGCATGAAACGTAAAGTCTAAGTGATCACAACATATTACCACCGAATCCATAACATAATGTCTAATAGTGTCAAAACAATACAACTAATCCATCAACATAAAACTAGTCCATCATAGTCTGATAATAATAGCAACAATATATCCAAAAAAGATGTGAACGAGGGTAGGCACTACAGGAAGAGGGAAATGTGTGGGGTAGTAAGGAATTTACTAGATTAAGATGGGACAAGAGTCATATGGGTTTAGGGATAATTGAAAGTTGGAGTGGGTAGGTAGAATAGTATGTTGTGATTTAGGTAGTTAGTTAGTAGGATTCAATATTAATAAAAGATGATTAGTAATTAGAATAATATGTTGTGATTTAGGTAGTTAGTTAGTAAGATTTAATATTGAAGAAAAAGATGACTATAATTAGGATAGTATAAGTTTGTTTAAATGTTTAGTAGAGATTAAAGGTAGTTAGTTATTTTTTATTAGGTAGAAGTAATTTGTAATTAAATATGGTTATGAAGCTATGATTTTGAAAATGTGTTTAGGTAAGGAATAATTAGTAATAGTGAAATTATTTTTGGGTTTAGAGAATGTGCTTCATATTATTTCTTTTTATAATTAGTATATGTACTTAAAGAAGCATTGTAAATTACACACACACACACACACACACACACACACATAGATATATATGTATATATTTGTTACATCCTTATAATTAATCTACCCTACAAACTATAACCAATGAACCTATTATATAATAACACATAATACTATATATATATATATATATATATATATATATTTGAGTGCTAATTCTTTAGATTATCAAAATTAACTAAGTGTAAGAACCCTAATTATAACAGTTACCACTAGAAATAGGACTTTGTTATAGACCATGCTTCTAAGCATGCTAGTGTTAGCATTACTACAATAATCAAAGTAGGGCTTAGGTTGATCACTTGGGATAATGTTATTCACTAGAATATAACCATTAAGGTATCAGTATCAACTTGAATATTTTTTCAAAGTGTTGAGAGTTGGACCTAAAATGATAAACTAGCATGACCATGAGTAGGTGTATCTTGTTAGCCTTCTAGCCCATTGACCCTAATTGAAACTTTTCTTGTTTCAGTTAACCTATTTATCTTTAAAGAAAATTTATCTATGTTTAATGGTAAAGTAATGAATCCTCCTGCACTAACATCAACTAAAATTATTTATCCCTAAACATTATCTAGGAATACTATCATGCTAACCATAGTACCTAAGACCTGGTTGAAGTATTAATTTTCCTAAATGTTGTTAAGCATTACCATCATCTCAATGATGGAATAAGTAATATCCTAATTTACTAAATAAAAATGATTTGTTATATTTCAAACACCATATGGTTTGATAGAGTATTCATAACATGTGTGTGTGTGTGTGTGTGTGTGTGTGAGAGAGAGAGAGAGAGAGAGAGAGAGAGAGAGAGAGAGAGAGAGAGAGAGAGAGAGAGAGAGAGAGAGAGAGAGAGAGAGAGAGGTTTTCTATAGTTCACCCTTTAAAATAAAATTGTTGGTTGTGTTTTTCTTTGTAAAATATGGGCATGACAATAATAAAGCTTCAATATAATAGGTTAAGCCACATGATCTTAGTATTGTATTCTTAGATGATTATATATATTATATCTATTCTCATTTGAGTTTATTTTAAGTTTTAGATGAGTTTGTTTTTGATTCCATATCCATGATTGCAAGGCATCGAGATCATCCTAGAAAGGTCATTGTAGTGAAATGTGTGATATGTTTTACTAGTTGTTGACTAGGTTGAGGAAATGTGTTGATTTTTATTATAGGATGTATTAAATATATTGTAACATATGTGAACCTTAATGTAAACATTGTATTGATTCTTGAGAAGGTGTGTGCCTTAGTGCAACACTATGAAATTAGATATACAATGGGGGAACTCTAAGAAGCCAACCTAATTAATTATTTATGAAGGTTGTACAGGAAATTTATTTTCCTTGGTTAGGTATCACATATATATTAAATCATGGATGTGGTTAGAGGATGTGAGTTTGAGTGTTGAATGACCAGAGAAGAGTAGGGATTGTTTTGGTTGATGATATTGAGCTTTTAATGAAACATTATTTACTTCACTTGATTTTTTATATGTTATCTTAAAGTTTGATCTTCAAAATCTTTGGAGGAATTGAGAGAGTGGGTCTAGTTTTTTCCCTATTAAACTCTAATATGATTAGAGCTTTATAACAAGTTTTCAAGTCATTTAAATAGGTATTTTTCCTCTAACAAGTATTTTAGTATTGAATGTAATGTAATTAGATCCTAACAAAGTAACATCTTTTCACAAGAAACTTAAATATTAGTACCCTATCTTATGGGTGTCATCCCCATCAAGGTTTTCCCTCTAATCAGGGGTTTCCCTAGTCAACGAATCATTTTATTATGGTTTATAGCCTTATCCTATTGTACATCATTATTTTAATTATTTGAGTTCATAAAATTAAGTTTTGATTTAAGTTTAATTACTTCCAATTGATTCACATACCCCCCTTTATGTTTTGTGTGGACTTTACTTATTAATAATTGATATGAGAGCATAAAATCCTCTTTTAGAAAAAACTTTATAGCTTGAGGGGTTCCATGACTTACTAGAAAAGGAGTCTAACGTTTTGTGATAAGAACTATGAAAATTCAAAGGATAAGATGTGAGTACATTCAATTTGGATGGGAATTGACTGTTGGTTGATTACAAAGATATAAGTTGATGTTTAGAAATAGAGAAGTTTATCTTCATCCATAGATGAGGAAAAGAAGATCTTCTAGTGTAATATGATTGCAAGAGAAGCACCGATTATTAGACTTTTAGAAGTTAAATTTGTTGAGGTAAAAGGTCTTCATCTTACTTATGATATTTTATTAGGTTAGAAAAACCATATGAAGGTGATGAACGCACAAAGAAAGATAATTTTTAGAATTGGAATTCTAACTTAGATGGATTTAGAATGCAATAATATGAATCTATTTGGTCATATATGTAAAGAATTAAGTTAAGATTTTCATATGTATACAAATCTCTCAAAGAGCTATATCAGAGAAATAAAGAACTTTTGTAGGACTCTTAGACACTTAACTCATACTTATGACAATAAGGTAAATGCTATTGAAGAATTTTTTCCTCTTATAAAATATTTTAATAGAGAAACTTTGATTGGAAAATTGCAATATTTTGAAACTGGTAGATTAAGAGATGCTCTTCCTAGAGTTGAGACTACCTTTCAAGCTAGTTTTGATAATTATAAAACAATACTAAAAAATAATGCCATAACTAATGGAGATTATGCAAGAGATTGGGTAGAGATCTAATAAGAAGAAGAAAAGAAAATTGATGATCTTGTTTCACTGATTGAAAAAAGAGAACCTAAAGGAAGAAGCCAAATTTTTATTGTTCGGATTGTAAGGAAATTGGTTATTTTTCGTTTAGATGTCCTATGAGAGAACCAAATGTTAAAGCTAGAAGCACTTACAAATTAAATATTCCTAAGGAATGTATGTATGTAAGGGATGATGAAATAGGATTCAAAGAGATCATTTTTGTAGATAGTGATGATGAAAATGAAATTAGATTATTTCTACCAAGAAAGGGGGTCTTATTAAGGAAGAAAAAGTGCAAGCTTGTTTCACATGTTAAGAAAACAAAATCTTATTGGATAGCAAATAGTGGATGTTCACATCACATGACTAGTGGCAGATATAAAATTATTAAGTTTAATGATGGTGGTATAGTCAAAGTTGACAATAATACACCTTGTCACATTAACAAGAAAAGATCATTACTCTTCATAGTAAGATTAAGATTGAGGATGTATACTTCCAATCAAACTTTACTTCCAAACCTTTAACCAAATATCTACTATAATAATTAGGCTTAGATAATTGATCAATCACAATGTATAACATAGTCATTTTATTTTCACAAAAAAAACTAGTTATAAGGTAAAAATTTGGCAGGATGATCCATACAAGATTTTCACTATAGTTAAAATATTTCCTTTTTAAGTGATTACAAATACCCTTTCTAAGGTTTCACCATTTTAGGAATATTTTGCACACAATTAGGAGTACAAGAAGACTTATTCATAACTACCTTACTTAAAGGATTTAGGACTACTTCAAAGAGTCCACCATATTCATGGATTTACAATAAATACACTTGTTAAGGTCCAGCCACTTAATAGATTTCCCTTATTAAAACTATTAGGTAACAACAAGTTAATTGATTTGTCTTTAGCGCTACTTGCCTACCAAGTTCATTTTCTCTACTCAATATCTACTTGTTTTCTTACTATAATCACATACTCTACATTTACCTCCCAATGTCTCTATGATCGTTCTCTTTTTTCATCTTATATTTTTATCCTTACTTATCACTCATCTTCTTTAACTTCTACTTATTCTTTTGTCACTTAGTCTCATCTCTTTATTCAAATTAGAATACTTTTGTACTCATACTTTGTTCACTTAATATATCTATATTTCCTTAACATGTTTTACAATCACTTTCTTGGTTGTCATTACATCTTCTTGTGTAATTCCCTACATTAGTTGAAGCATTCTTGGTAGATACACTTGCTTCATCTTATAAATATATATTAATTAAATCACTTGTTTCAATAAAATTCATGATTACTTTTTTTTTTGACTCCATTTACTATATCAGAAATATTATGCTATGAACTAGTCATCTAATCATGCTCTAACACATAGATTCTTGTTTACCTCTCACTATTATGAATTGTTATTACAAGATTAAAAATCATATCATCTTCTCTTAATATGATTCTACTAGATTCATAATTGTTCATGATTCTTGATAATAATAATAAAATCTTTCAATTGTCACTTCTCCTTAATATACTAGTCATTATCAAGTATTACTGATCATATTTTGTGTCTCACTAATTAGTTTGGTTCCTTTTATCATTGGGTTTCTATCAATGAAAACCTTTCACCTATTTGAATTCACTAATAAAAATTCTCTTGTTAATGTTGAATTCCAAAAATATTTACATTATATGGCATATTATTTGTAGAGTCATTTATTATAGATTTTCTTAATAATATTGACGACATTTATCTTTTATTTGGTGATGGCTTTTACAAAGCTATGTCATCATTTCCATCTTCTAACATTAATCTTACTTCAACTACATCATATCCAACTCAATCATCTTCATCTATAATAATATCAAATTCACATCTATCTAAACATGATTATATATACATGTTCCTTATTTAGCATCAAGTCTTTATATATGATGGATCACATATCAATATTAGCTTCTATATTTTTGAAAATCATTCAAAGTCATCAATAGAATCATTTTAATTTCTTTCTTATGAGTAGAATTCAAAGACAAAAATGCATAAGTACTGGTCGAGGATAGGAAGTTCAATGTGAGTCTAGCCTTATGCTAAGGATGAGAAGGTATCAAAATACATGAAGTAGATAACCAAAGAAAACCCAAATCAAAAGGGTAAGGGATATATAATTATTGGTAAAAATATGGAGAAACCAATACAAACCCACAACCATAAACAAAGGAGAAAAGGAATGAAGATGCAAGCAAAAGTAAACTCGGGCAACAACATGACACCAAATCACACCCAACTAGCAAGATGCAGATAGTAGTAGAAAAATATGAGCACATCCATAGTAGAAGGATGAACAACTACAATAAATAACGCAAGAGGAAAATCTTCTAAGTCCCCAACTCATAATAAGGAGCTAAACAAGAATTTCAAACAAGAAAAATTGAATAGCAAAAGAGACTAGAAAAACATGAGAAACCTAGTGTTGGTTAGAGCCATGAAGAACCTCTTTCCAAATGCCAAAAACCATCTCCATTTTGATATATATTTATAACTTCATAAGACTCTAGAAAAATGGAAGCTATAATAACAAAATCTTCATATAAACAATGACCAAGAAACAACACCTTAGGAGGAACAATCGTCCCCAAAATTAAAGGGTGGCAAAAGATCTAAGGAAAGGGGAAGAAAATAGCTAGCTATATGATTGACCTATGAGTCCCCACATTAAATATTAAAACAAAAAGGGAAAAATGTACTTTCCACAATAGCCCTTTATAGAGTGAAGTGAAAAGTGCAAAATAAAAACAATAACATCCTATAAATACCAAATATTGTTGAACACAACTAAATCGTGTTAACTCATAAATAAGGTAAAATCTCCAATGATAGACAAATATATGGAGGGAGAAGTGGATTAGATCCATCTTAGTTGAGTGTCCCCTTAACAACTTGAAGAAAAAAAATCCTAGAAACCCCAAAACTTGGTATACTAACTATAGGAAAGGAACTACTAAATAAAAAATTTTAGCGCTAACGCATAGGGGAGCCAAGGTAATGGAGAGGACATGAAAGGGGAAAACCATGCTCATTACACACCCAATACTACGAAAGCAAACCAATCCAGATACCACCAAAGGGGCCTTTCAACTACCTCACACCTATGGTCTCAATATCAATGAATTTATAAATCCTCACTGATCCTTCTTTCACATACATTGTGAGACATTAGGATCTCACAAGAAAATATAGGATGGCGATCTTACATCAATATATAGAAGAAAGGAAAAGGGGCACATAAATGTGGGGGAAAAAAATAGCAAACAAACCAAATGGTTTCTCCATTGTCAAAAAAAGTCTTGATAAATAAGCCACCTCAATAGAGAGGCAAATAGACCATCTAGAAAGAGTGGAAGACCCAATAGCTCTATGGTAGAAAAATACTTTGTACCACTATCATGGCCCAAATCACCAAATCTTTCTACAAGACCATCTCATAAAATAGGGTAACAAAAGACCACCAAAGTATAGGGTCCACCAAGGAACAAATACCAACAAAGATCAATTGATAATAAAATAAAAAGATACATAGAAAAGAGAAGATAAATCCATGCATCCACCAAAAAAGGTAGTCTTGATCATCATGGACCATCTAGGTATCAGTAGCCATAACCCACAATGCTAATCTATCTAAGAGGAGGGTTGGAGCAATATCATTGCCACACTTACTACCATCTACCTCTCCTTCATCAGAATCTCCACCTCCCTCAAAAACCCTAGCTCCATCCTCCTAGATATTCAATGTAGTTAAAATGGTATATTTCAATCAATGTTTGATTCTATTTACCAAGGAGTACAAATTAATATTCCCTTATCCATTTATATATTGTATGCAATAATTATATTACATGGTGTTTCACATTAATATTGTGTGGGGTGTATTCATGTTCAAGTATTAGAGGTACAAGAAATCTATGACTTTGCAAACTTATTGTATAACTCTATGGTATAATTTCATTAACTATTTTTAGACATTTTACAATGATAAATGAATAGTTAAATAAACATTGCTATTATGTCCACTTATCAAAGTTTGTTAAACCTTGAAACACAAATAGATGTATAATTTATAGCTAAAAATAAATCTAGTATTGAAGATATAGATATAAAACCCCTTACAAAATTACATAGCTAAAGATTACACAAATTCAGATTTATTGTACATGCTATACCAATGTCAAGATAATGACCTCTACCTATTATAAGTAATGTTGTCTGAAATAATTGTATTTAATTTATAAATCACATTTAGGAAGCCAGCAACCATGTGTGCCAAATGGTAGTCCGTAAGGAAACTTTGCACGAGCGACTTCAAGAAATGTAGTTCCATCTAAAATTAGTACAAACCCTCCACCATGCTTATCACTCACCAATGATATTATCACTCCTGCATTAAAAATAATTGAACATACATGATTATTATAAGTCTCATTGATAAATTAATCATCCATAATCCATAATTATTATGTCTATATATTTGGTAATAATCTTCTCAACATCATCCTCTGTCTTAGCTCCGGGCCGAGCTACAAAGAGAGGTTCCGATGGAATGCCCCCTTCAACATACCAACTCTTTGTTTCTTGCTTTTCCAAGTCAATCTGTACCATTAATGAAAATATCAGTTTCTAAAAATCTATGGTAATAATCTTTATTTTAAAAAAATGTACTGAACTAAGAAGCCGGACATATTCGAGGAGAAAATTAAAAACGTTAAAAGAAAGTTACATATAAAACAAGCTGACCTTTATAAGAGAATTGAGAACATTGCAAGGGCGTCGTATAGAACAGCCATACACATAACGATACTTCTTCCCAATGTATTTTGGATTTATGGTGCACACGTCTATTAATCTACCATGTTTATCTGGTGCAATGACTTCATCTAGTTCTCCTGTTGAACTTCCATCTAGGGGTATCTTGAAGCGCCCTATTCTGCTCACAAAAACCAATTTCCATAATGCCCCTCTATTATGCAAATGCAACAAATGCTACTTGAATTGATATTGTCAACATTTTTATACAATTTTTTCAATATGTTGTTTTTTTTAAAAACAAAAGGCAAATAGCCTATATATATACTAAAAAACCACATGAATTATTTTGAAATGTCTCGAAATGTCTTCAGTTCTGTTAATATGAATTATATACTAAAATAACACATGGTAAAACTCAATTATCTTGAATTTAAAAGAACATCTTCACTGGAGAAGGATCGCAACTCTTGTAGTTTCAATCTATCTATGATAGAAGGATCGGCGTTATATTCACAACAATCAACTATTATTGACGATTTCTTTCCAAACTCTTGTCTTTCTTCATAGGCATTGATGAAGTGTAACGCCATAAACATTGGTACTTCAACAGATGTAACCTGTTATAATTATTATGTTAGATAAAAGCATGAATACGTTCATCCACTGTGGAAGGAAACAAGCAATGCCACTTACCGTCCTTCCAGTATGTCGAGAAACCACATGCATGAATGCCTTAGTCTCTGGCTGCCATTTGAAAACATTTCCTCCAAAGATACAATCCAATGAATATCTCAAAGGCATATCAGGAATAATTATATAGTTGTCTGTCGCTGCAAAAGAATGCACCCAACCTGGAGCATGACCTCCTCTGCAATTTACCTGATTTTTTTTCAAAAAATAACATCGATAATATCATTTTTATTTCTTTATGTGCCTGGTAAAACAATTCCTAACATCAATGAAGCCGACCAAGCAAAATCAACGCATTTCTGGCTCAAACAAATCACAGACGGGTAGCAAATTGTTAATTATTGTTAGTTGGACAGCTGTTATTTCTGACTCTAGCAGCACTATTTATGGGTAGCTTGGACAGCTGTTCGTCCTTATCTATGAATAGCGGTTGTATTTATGGGTGGTTTGGTGAAATAACCTGGTAGGTTATTGGTTCTTTTAGCACTCACAACTCATACTTCAAGGATTAGTCATTCCGACAAACGGTTAGCTACCAGGCACTGATGGCCCTCTCTATAAGAGTTTAAAGTGTAAACCTCTTATCAAATACTTGCCATGAACCAGACTGTTGATTGGTGCCCCAGAATTTGATTATTCAAGCGTCCATCTTCAGAGACTGTGGGAATATGGGTGCCGTCTTTCTTTTTTATAATCTGTCGTGGGAACTTACCTAGGTCGAAATTCGAGGATCTTTTTCCAACTATTCAACAAACCACCATTCTTCCACCTGGCCCATTAACTCTCGTCGCCTGCGGTTCGTGTGACTGGAGCCTGACTGCGATCAGATCGCAACTTGTGGAGGCGCCCGAACTGTCGGCAGTCGACCTCGCTGGTTGCAGGGGTAATTGAAGCTCACAAGCGATTCCAAATGCGCGACCCCTCCCCCTCTGTAATCCAATCTCAGATTCGGGTGATAAATCTGCAATTAGTCCAACCTTGATGCGATTACCATTTCTGTTAGCTTTCTATCTGCCGTCCAATCTTTAATGCATACTATTGATCACGTAAAACTCTAAACTGTTGTTTCGGACTGGAAAGAGAGTTTCGCATTTTAATTCCGCCAGTACTCAGGACTCCAAATCGTCATCCTCAAAATAATCCGAATGCGCAAATAATCTCAACATGAGATGGCTGAAGACCACCTCCAATGTGCAACCCTTCGAAAGATATCCCACCTCCTCAGTTATGCAGATCTAAGAGAGTTTTCGTTCTCAGAGACCTCTGGGAATTTGCAGGCCGGGGACTACAAATTGCTCCAACTGATAATTAAAAACCAATCCACAAAATCGCTTGCTTCAAAGGGAGCCCTATGTCCTCTATTTATCTTTTTGCCGGGAAGTTTCTGGAAATTATCCGGAATCATCTTGCACTACAAATATTAACTTTATAAAATTAAATAATTAACTTTATAAAGTTAGAATACAACCTTTATTTAATATTCAAATGAGTAGGCCCCGCTTTCTTAATTGGAAGACAAAATCGACCCTCTTCCCATAATTATTTGCCTACGAGAG
Organism: Cupressus sempervirens; assembly: GCA_028749045.1. Lineage (NCBI taxonomy): Eukaryota > Viridiplantae > Streptophyta > Pinopsida > Cupressales > Cupressaceae > Cupressus > Cupressus sempervirens. The sequence goes on from CM053785.1 coordinate 272,589,301, forward strand.
TCAATGATAGGCAAATCCCCTGTTATAATTATGTTGCTAAGAGAGGGACATGACAGTCCGCCCTTCCGGATATTGCTTGCCCTCAAGCAATCTCAGAGCTGGATGTTGCAAAATGGTCTCATTCTCCCAAGTAGCATCTTCGACTGGTAGATCCTTCCATTTAACAAAATATTCTCTTATTACTCTTCGGCGAAGCTATTTTTCTCTGCTTTCTAAAATGAATTCCGGTACCATGATCAATTTCCCTTCATCATCCAGAGGCGGCAAGACTGCAGAAGGTATCACATTCTGTCCCAATGCTTTTTTGAGACGTGATACATGAAACACATTATATACTTTGCTGTCTGCTGGAAGCTCAAGTTCATAAGCCAATTCCCCTATTCGCCTACTGATCCTGAATGGTCCATAATACCTGGGCTTAAGCTTCTCTGACCCACTATTTTTGAGAGTAGATTGTCGGAATGGTTGGAGCATTAAGTAAACCATGTCGCCCACCTCAAAGCTTCTCTCCATCCTCTTTTGATCTGCATATTGCTTATACTTATTCTGTGCTCGAGCGATGTTATCACGTAGAGAGCTAATGATATCTTTACTTTCTTGCAGTAATTCCCCAGCACGTGGGACCCGAACATCACTCATCAATAAGTCAATGAAATTGGGTGTATTATAGCCGTACAATGCTCGAAAAGGTGTCATTTGTATAGACATGTGGAAAGTGGTGTTATAGCAATATTCACACAAATAAATCCATCTTACCCAAGCCTTTTGCTGATCAGCTACGTAATTCCTCAAGTAGCCTTCCACCCATTTGTTTACTATCTCCGTCTGACCATCGGTTTGCGGGTGATAACTAGTACTGGGTGTGAGCTCAGTGCCGCATAATCGAAACACCTCTTGCCAGAAATGACTCAAGAATCTACTATCCCTGTCACTGACAATACTGCGGGGTATCCCATGTAACCTGAAAACCTCCTTGAAGAATACTTCGGCTACCTGTACTGCAGTATAAGTAGTGGTGATAGGAAAGAAATGAGCATATTTTGTTAGCCTATCCACCACCACATAAATGCAATCACGTCCTTGAGCCTTGGGCAACCCAGTAATGAAATCCATGGATATGCATTCCCACTTCTGACACGGAATGGGAAGTGGCTGTAGAAGCCCCGCTGGAAAGGTGTGCTCCTATTTATTCTGTTGGCAAACGGAACACTCACGAACATATTGCAAAACATCCTTCTTAAGTCCTTTCCATGTAAACCGTTCTCGCACCTGTCTATATGTTTTAAAATATCCGGGGTGACCAGCTATAGGTGAATCATGAAGAGCTCGCATAATGAACTGTTTCACCTTCGATCCTGGGACTAAAAATATCCTGCTCTTGTAAATAATCAATTCATCCACAAGTGTGTACCTGGTATCAACAAGGGTCCCATCAACTATCCTTGATGCCCATGAATCTCGAGCATATTCTACAATAATCAGATGCTTCCAATCCTCAGAGATTTCAATCATTGAGCTAAGATGTGGTCTGCGTGACAAGGCATCTGCTACCACATTCTGTGTGCCCTTAACATAAGATATATCGAAGTCATATGCCTGTAACTTACTGACCCATTTCTGCTGCCTATCATTAAGATCCCTTTGCCCGAGGAAATGTCTCAAACAGTTGTGGTTAGTTTTTATGCAAAATTTGCCACCTACTAAGTACTGCCTGAACTTAGCTAGTGCATGCATGATAGCTAACATCTCCTTGTCGTAAATGCTTAATGATCTCTCGGGCCCACGGAGTTTCCTGCTTTCATATGCAATTGGGTGTTTATCCTGCATTAGAACAGCCCCAATACCATCTCCTGAGGCATCACACTGGAGTTCAAATGGTTTCGAGAAATCAGGCAACGCTAGTACCGGACATGAAGTCATGATCTCCTTGAACCTATCAAAACAAGCCTGTGCCTTTACTGTCCAAACAAAAGCTCCCCTCTTAAGCAAATCGGTTATAGGAGCCGCGTGTCATGAATATCCGCAAACAAATCTGCGGTAGAATCCACATAAACCAAGGAATCTCCTTAACTGAGTTAGGTTCTCAGGAGTAGGCCACTCTACAATAGCACGAATTTTATCAGGATCCATCCGTACACCTTCTCGGCTGATAATATGACCTAAGTATAACAACTCAGTCATTCCCAAATCGCATTTGGATTCTTTGGCATACAAGGATTCTTCTTGCAAAGTCTTCAATACTGTTTCCAGATGCGCCATGTGCTCCTGCCATGTTCGACTGTATACCAAGATATCATCAAAGAATACCAACACGAATTTTCTCAGCTGATGATGGAAGACCTTGTTCATGGTAGACTGGAAAGTAGCTGGTGCATTGGTCAATCCAAATGGCATCACTACAAACTCAAAATGCCCACAGTGGCACCTGAATGCCGTCTTCTCAATGTCTTGTTCTCTGACTCTAATCTGGTGGTAACCTGATCTCAAATAAATCTTACTAAAGTAGCATGCCCCATGTAGTTCATCTATTAGCTCATCAATCCGTGGAATAGGATATCTATTCTTAATGGTTTTCTTATTCAGCATCCTGTAATCTATACACATACGTAACGAACCATCTTTCTTCTTAACCAAAACTACTGAGGAAGCAAAAGGAGACTTACTAGGTCTGATGTGTCCCATTGCGAGAAGCTCCTTGATGGCTTTTTCTATCTCATCTTTAAGCCTTTTGGGATGCCTGTATGGAGTAATCATGACTAGTTTAGTGCCTTCTTCCAATTCGATGATGTGCTCGATCCCTCTATCAGGTGGTGTACCTTGTGGAATATCGTTGAATACCTTACTGTACTTTTCCCTCAATATCTGTATGTCGGGAGGATATTCTGTCTTGGGTTGTTCCTCCTGTATAGGCATGAAAGTACACATGGCTGCCCATTCAAGATCCTCATGTCTCACCAATCTTTCCAATCGTCTAAGAGAGATTGTTCGAATATCACTATTTCGAATAGCTCTCAATACATGCTGCCTCCCATCTACTTCGAACTTAATCTCCATGTCCCTGAGTCGGAAAGTAACCTCACCCAATAAACGTAACCATGTCATTCCCAAAACGATATCCAAATCACCCATATTGACCACGTGGTAATCCGCTTTGAACTCATAATTATTCAGGCGTAAAGGCATGTCTCTGACTATCTTGTTACACTTAAGAGTGTATCCGTCAGCAACCTATACACGAAGACCTTCAAATTCTTCTGTCTTAATACCACGACGCTCGACCAATCTTGCATCAATGAAGTTATGTGTAGCTCCGGTATCAACTAATGTAATCACCTTCTGTCCTGCTAGGACACCACGTAACCTGAAAGATCCTTCCTGTTGAATGCTAGACAAGCGTCCTTGCTGTAGATGCAATTCAGGTTCTTCTCTCTGTTCTGACTTTCCTGTCTCTTCCTCAGATTCTGAACCAGTATGTTCACCCTCTTTCTCCGTACTGTCAGAATCTGATCCCTCGTAATATGCCCACATAACTCTATTGGCTTTTCCTTTGGGTCGCAAGGGACAATCATGATCCCTGTCATATGGACCTTTGCAATAGAAGCATAGTTTCTTCCTTCGCAAGTCATTTAATGCTTCTGTATCTAGGGGTGTGGTAGATTTCCCTTTGGTTTCAATGCTCCTCCCTTTATTTTTATCAAACTTCCTGTTGTCCTTGAAAGAGGTAGTGCTCCTGGGAGTGAACCGGCTAGAGGGAGCCGTAAGTTCCATACTTCGTGCTTTCCTCATGGCTTCCTGCAGTGTTGGTGGATCAAATGCCTTAATCCATCCCTTGAGGGGTTCAGTCAATCCTTCGGTAAATAGGATAACTAACCTCCTTTCCGAAACATCTGGTACCATGACTGACAACCTCTGAAATTCACTAATATAAACCTCGATATTGCCAGTCTGCCTTAATTGTGCAAGGTCGCGAAAATAAATTTCTGGATCCTTCTTATCAAAACGTTCAACCAATCTATCCACAAAGTCCTGGTATGATGTTACCTGATTGTGCTGTAAAGTAACCATTCCATGTGACCACCAATCATGAGCTGCGCCTTCCAAATGCAAGGTAGCATACCTGATGGCGTCTATTTCTGACATAGGCCTTAACGCTAAAAAGGTATCCAACTTATGAATCCAAGCTTGTGCTGTCATCTGACCACTCCCATCGAAGAAAGGCAAAGTAAGTTTACTGACAGCTCGTTGTAACTCACTTTCGTGACCTCCTCTAGGTCTCCTATTCTGGCGGCTATTCCTCATATGTTCTCTTCTTTGGTTTAGATATCGATCAAAGTTTAATAACTCACGCACATGCGGGGGTAATGCTTGCTATTCTGCCGTAGCAGCCCTAAGATCATCCTGAAAATCTTCTGGTGCATCATCTTCTCCTATCTCCTGAGCCTCTTCCCTTAGGAAGGTGGGACGAGTAGGCCTATTTGCTGTCCATGATCTGCGCCTAGGAGCACCTTGTGATCCTGCCACACTCCTATCATCGTGATCAGATGTGCCTCTTCCTTGATCTTGAATCCTGGGCTGAATAACTCTTTCCATTATGGTAGTCAAAGCCTGTAGTGTCTGAGTTATTTCTTGTTGTCCGTTAGTCATGGTTCTGTAAAATTCTCTGGTTTCATCATCGTCGACTCTGGGAAATCTTGGCGGACTCTGTCTTTCACCCATATCCCTGTTCTTGAATATGGTTCTCGAGTACAACTCCGAAAATTAAAGTACTTTTTCCCAATCAGGATGGCAGGACTACTGATCTGATACCACTGAAATAACCCGGTAGGTTATTGGTTCTTTTAGCACTCACAACTCATACTTCAAGGATTAGTCATTCTGACAAACGGTTAGCTACCAGGCACTGATGGCCCTCTCTATAAGAGTTTAAAGTGTAAACCTCTTATCAAATACTTGCCATGAACCAGACTGTTGATTGGTGCCCCAAAATTTGATTATTCAAGCGTCCATCTTTAGAGACTGTGGGAATATGGGTGTCGTCTTTCTTTTTTATAATCTGCCGTGGGAACTTACCTAGGTCAAAATTCGAGGATCTTTTTCCAACTATTCAACAAACCACCATTCTTTCGCCTGGCCCATTAACTCTCGCCGCCTGCGGTTCGTGTGACTGGAGCCTGACTGCGATCAGATCGCAACTTGTGGAGGCGCCCGAACTGTCGGCAGTCGACCCCGCTGGTTGCAGGGGTAATTGAAGCTCACAAGCGATTCCAAATGCGCGACCCCTCCCCCTCTGTAATCCAATCTCAGATTCGGGTGATAAATCTGCAATTAGTCCAACCTTGATGCGATTACCATTTCTGTTAGTTTTCTATCTGTTGTCCAATCTTTAATGCATACTATTGATCACATAAAACTCTAAACTGTTGTTTCGGACTGGAAAGAGAGTTTCGCATTTTAATTCCGCCAGTACTCAGGACTCCAAATCGTCATCCTCAAAATAATCCGAATGCGCAAATAATCTCAACATGAGATGGCTGAAGACCACCTCCAATGTGCAACCCTTCGGAAGATATCCCACCTCCTCAGTTATGCAGATCTAAGAGAGTTTTCGTTCTCAGAGACCTCTGGGAATTTGTAGGCCGGGGACTACAAATTGCTCCAACTGATAATTAAAAACCAATCCACAAAATCGCTTGCTTCAAAGGGAGCCCTATGTCCTCTATCTTTTTGCTGGGAAGTTTCTGGAAATTATCCGAAATCATCTTGCACTACAAATATTAACTTTATAAAATTAAATAATTAACTTTATAAAGTTAGAATACAACCTTTATTTAATATTCGAATGAGTAGGCCCCGCTTTCTTAATTGGAAGACAAAATTGACCCTCTTCCCATAATTATTTGCCTACGAGAGTCAATGATAGGCAAATCCCCTGTTATAATTATGTTGCTAAGAGAGGGACATGACATTTGGACAGCTGTTTGTCCACTTGCCAAAAATTAGTAAATGGTTATTATTTACTAATTTTAGTGATTCTTTTGGATACTTTGCAACCAATTCTATTATTGGCTATCAAGTTGTCTTAATCTCAGCTGTTGGTTAGATTTAATCTCGGTCGTTGGTTTACCAATAGGAGTAGTATAGAAAGGGGTCATTGGGTCATTTGGATGTGAAGTTTTGGAAAAATGTTTGCAGTGTTAGCAAGGGCGCAGTGTTAGCATGGGAATAGCAGTGGGGAATATCAGCGGAAGAAATTAGGAGGTTGTCGGAGTTCTGCCAGTGTGAGGCAAGGAATTTTGTATCTCTTGATTTGCTAAAGTTTAATATAATTCCTCATCTGTAGAACTGGTTTTCCCTTAGGAGTTTTTCCAGGGACAATTTGTTCGAAAATATTGTGTTCATTGTGTTGCGCATTTCTTTCCGTATTTTATAAGTGAAGTTGCAGTTGTGTTATTTTTCGATATTAGCTAGGAATTTGTTTTCAGCAGTTTAATAATCGTTTACGATAGGAGATTAATAATCAGTGACTGCAATAGTTAGATTTTTCACATGGTATCAGAGCATTGTTAAGGGTAGAAGAGTTTTGCCCTAGGAAAGAAATTTTGATCTCTTTAAATTTATTATTACTTTAAACCCTTGAGATGGCTTCAGCTAGTTTGAGAGATCAGGACAGATTGGATGGTGCCTCAAATTTTGGTGTCTGGAAGGCCAGAATTTCTTTATTGTTGGAAGAGAATGGTATCAAGGATTATGCTACCAGTGGTGTACCTGTACCAATGGATGCAACACAACTTGCAGCATATAGGAAGGACGATGCCAAAGTAAGGAGGATTATCCTTGATGGTGTCAAGGATCATATTGTTCCACATATCTCGGAGCTAGATACAACAAAGAAGATGTGGGACGTCATTCTAAATCTGTACCAAAATGCTACCACCAACAGGAAGTTGATTCTCAGAGAGAAGCTAAAGAATACCCGGATGAATCAGGGAGAAGATGTCACAAGTTACCTCACCAGGCTCAAACTTGTCAAGAATGAGTTAGCAACTGTTGGAGATAGCCCTAGTGATGATGAGCTAGTGAGAATAGCCCTAAATGGGTTTACTAAATAATGGAGTGTCTTTGTTCAAGTTGTCAGTAGACGAGATACTTTATCAAGTTGGGATCGACTATGGATTGATTTCACTCAGAAGGAGTTTAGACTAAGTCTTGTCAATGGGGCCAACAAGAGTTAGAAAAATGTGGTGGAACAAGAGAACGTTGCCCTAGCAGGTAAAGGGAAAGCAAAGAAGGGATCTAGCAAAGGATCAAATTCACAAAGTGAAAAGAAGAAGAAGGACCTTTCTAAGGTCAAGTGCTTTGGATGTCATGAGTTTGGCCACTATGTCAGTGATTGCCTAGAGAGGAAAAAGGGTAAGAAGCAGGTGGCAGCTTCAACAAGTGCAGAAGAACTCTCCAGCAGAATGGAAGATGAGTTTGCACTCATAGCTTGTATGGTTAGCTCAACCTCATAGTGTGTTTGGTATATAGATAGTGGGGCATCATTTCATATGATAGGAGTTAGAGAGTGCTTCTCCAGTTACAAGGAGGAGGACACCAACATCCAAATTTCTATGGGAAACTTATCCAAACTCAACCATGTTGGGAAAGGGACTGTTCAGTTTCAGAGGGAGAATGGAAAGATAATTCCTCTTCATGATGTGTTATATGTGCCAGGCTTAGGTATGAATTTGATTTCTATATATGTTCTTCAGGATAGAGGGTATAATGTACTCTTTAGAGGGACACATGTGTTGATTAAGCACAAGGATTGGAAATCACCCATAACTATTGGAGTTAGGAGTGGTTGCCTTTATAGATTGCAGTTTGATACTCCTAAGGCACTTATGAGCAACAATAATCCTAGAGATCTTGGAGAGCTATGGCATAGGAGGATGGGCCATATTCATCATGGAGCACTTAGATTGCTTCGTGAGACCGTGACAGGTGTTCTAGAGGTGAGTACAGAGCATGACGATGTATGTAAGGGATGTGTGTTGGGAAAGTTTGTGAAAGCATCTTTTCTAAGGAGTGACACCAGATTTAAGGGTGTTCTTGATCTAGTACATTCAGATGTTTGTGGACCAATGTCGATGAAATCTCTCAGAAGATATGAGTACTATGTTACTTTTATTGATGATTTCTCTAGAAAGACCTAGATATACTTCTTGAAGACTAAGGATGAGGTTTTCAGTCGATTCCAAGAGTTCAAGGCTCTTGTGGAGAACTCGACAGGAAAGAAGATAAAGGTTCTTCGATCAAACAATGGAGGCGAGTACAAAGGAAATGTCTTCCAGGAGTTCTGCACCAGAGAAAGAATCAAGAGAGAATGGATTGTTCCTTACAATCCACAGCAGAATGGAGTTTCTGAGAGGAAGAACCGTTCTATATCGAAGGCAGCAAGAGCTATGCTACATGACCAGAACATGCCCCGTTACTTATGGGTAGAGGCGTGTAATACAACAGTCTACATTCAGAATAGAGTTCCACACAAGGTGCTAGGGAAGATGACACCAGAGGAGGCTTTCACAGGGAAGAAGCCAGATGTTAGTCACTTCAGGATATTTGGGAGTTTGGCATATTGTCATATTCCTGGAGATACACGTACAAAGCTAGATCAGACTGCAGAGAGGGGGTACTTTGTTGGGTGCACTGAGACCTCAAAGGCATATAGAATTTTCATTCTAGGGACTAAAAGAATTATTGTCAGACGGGATGTCAAGTTCATGGAGGACAAGGAATTCAGGAGATCTAGAGATTTGCTAGCAGATGATCAGAGTGAGCAGCCAACAGAAGCTCCAAGACCAAGTCAAGGGCAGCAAAGCTCAAGTACAGTTACCAGTACGAGTGTAGGCTCAGTTAGTGAAGATTCACATAGTATGGAGCAATAGGTGCAATAGGAAATGCATCTAGAAGACTTAAAGGTTGGCATTTCATCCTCTACAGTTGGCAGCAGGAACCATATGGTTTCAGATACACAAAGGGATACTCAGGAGTTTGTGGGAGCTCCTAGGAAGAGTACTAGACAGCAAAGACAACCAGCCAAGTTCAATGACTATGTGGCATTAGTTAGTCAGTTGGTAGATAGTGAGCCTTCTAGCTATCAGGAAGCTGCAGAACATTAGGTATGGCAAGATGCTATGGTTGAGAAATATTCTTCAATAATGCAGAATGATGTGTGGGAGGTAGTACCTAGACCAACAGATAGGGCTATAGTTGGATCACGCTGGATCTATAAGATAAAGCATGGTGCAGATGGTAGCATCGAGAAATACAAGGCTAGGTTCATGGCAAAGGGGTTCTCTCAAAAGGAGGGAATAGACTATGAGGAGACATTTGCTCCAGTTGCCAGGTATACTTCTATACAAGCTGTAATCTCACTTGCAGCACAGATGGAATCCATCAAATGGATGTCAAGACAGCATTCCTCAATGGTGAGTTGAAGGAGGAGGTATACATAGAACAACTAGAAGGCTTTGTAGCACACAATAAAGAGACCCACATGTGTAGATTGAAGAAAGCATTGTACGGACTCAAGCAGGCTCCTAGAGCGTGGTATGAGCGCATTGATACATACTTGCAGAAAATGGGCTTTGTAAAGAGTGAAGTAGATGCTAACCTCTACTACTTGATGGCTAGGGGTGAGATTCTCATTCTTGTTCTTTATGTGGATGACCTATTTCTTACAGGTTCACTAGGGCTCATAGTGGATTGTAAAAGGAACCTTGCAGAAGAGTTCGAGATGAAGGATTTAGGACTTATGCACTACTTTCTAGGCATGAAAGTGTGGCAGACAGATGGGAAGATTTTCCTTGGTCAAGGGAAATATTGCATTGAAATCTTGAAGAAATTTGGGATGGAGGATTGCAAAGCCATGTCTACACCCATGATCACGAATTGGAGGAAGGTAGATATATCTAAGGAGAAAGATGTACATCCCACTTTATATAGACAGTTGATTGGTTTGCTTATGTACTTGGTCAACTCTAGACCAGATATAGCATTTGCAGTTAACTCTCTTAGTTAGTTCATGGTTGAACCAAAGAGAATGCATTGGATAGCGGCTAAGCATGTGCTACGTTACTTGCATGGTACAGTCGAGTATGGGATCAGATATGTTCAAGGTGAAGGTATCAGGTTGATAGGCTATACTGATGTAGATTGGGCAGGAAGTACAACGGACAAAAGGAGCACTTCAGGATGTTGTTTCAGCTTGGGATTAGGAGTTGTATCTTGGTTCAGTAAGAAGCAGAAATCTGTGGCTCTAAGTTTAGCAGAAGCAGAATACATAGCAGCTAGCATGGCGACATGTGAAGTTATATGGCTTCGAAAGTTGTTAGTAGCCTTCTTTGGTCAGAAGGTTGAGACTACTGTGATACATTGTGACAATCAGAGTTGCATCAAGTTGTCTGAGAATCTAGTGTTTCATGATAGGTCTAAACATATAGATATCAAATATCACTTCATCAGAGATTGTGTACAAAGGGGAGTTGTTCGACTACAATACATACCTACAGATGAGCAGGTAGCAGACATTCTGACGAAGGCTTTGGGAAAGGCCAAATTTATCTTTTTTAGAGATAAGATGGGTGTCATGCAGAATAGCTTCCTCGCTAAGAGGGAGTGTTAATTATTGTTAGTTGGACAACTATTATTTCTGACCCGAAAATAGCAGCACTATTTCTGGGTAGCTTGGATAGCTGTTCGTCCTTATCTATGAATAGCGGTTGTATTTATGGGTGGTTTGGACAGCTGTTTGTCCACTTGCCAAAAATTAGTAAATGGTTATTATTTACTAATTTTAGTGATTCTTTTTGGACACTTTGCAACCAATTCTATTATTGGCTGTCGAGTTGTCTTAATCTCAGTCGTTGGTTAGATTTAATCTCGGTCGTTGGTTTACCAACAGGAGTAGTATAGAAAGGGGTCATTGGGTCATTTGGATGTGAAGTTTTGGAAAAATGTTTGCAGTGTTAGCAAACAGTCTTGCAATGTTAGCAAAGGCGCAGTGTTAGCGCGGGAATAGCAGTGGGGAATATCAGCAGAAGAAATTAGGAGGTTGTCGGAGTTCTGCCAGTGTGAGGCAAGGAATTTTGTATCTCTTGATTTGCTGAAGTTTAATATAATTCTTCATCTGTAGAACTGGTTTTCCCTTAGGGGTTTTTCCAGGGACAATTTGTTCGAAAATATTGTGTTCATTGTGTTGTGCATTTCTTTCCGTATTTTATAAGTGAAGTTGCAATTGTGTTATTTTTCGATATTAGCTGAGAATTTGTTTTCAGCAGTTTAATCTCAAGTATATCAGGAATAATTATATAGTTGTCTGTCGCTGCAAAAGAATGCACCCAACCTGGAGCATGACCTCCTCTGCAATTTATCTGATTTTTTTTCAAAAAATAACATCGATAATATCATTTTTATTTCTTTATGTGCCTGGTAAAACAATTCCTAACATCAAAGAAGCCGACCAAGCAAAATCAACGCATTTCTGGCTCAAACAAATTACAGACGGGTAGCAAATGACTCGCAGGCTATCGCTCCAGAAAATTCGCATAAATTATAATGGAAACCTAAATTTGACGTTACCCTTCCAATTAGCGTTCTTTCATTAGTTCCAGCAAGCATCCGTACAACATGGTAGCCCGGGTTGATGAGATCCGGAAGGATTGTGATGAGTTCTTTCTCAAATATCATAGGGTGTGACGATTGGTTTGGATTCAGCCCCTGCCAATCAAATCATAATTTTGCTAAATATTCAATAATTCCTCAAATTTGCTCAGAATTTCTGTTTAGCTTATAAATTTTTTATTTTCTTCTATAACAAGTCCATAAAGCTACTGAATGTCTTGTATTACAAGACAGTAGACATATAAAAACAATCTTTCTTCTCAACTGTATATGAAAGCATTATTCCTCAGAAAAATCCTATTTCAAATCATTAATCTATAAACGTTTTATTTCAAACTTATGTAAGTGTTCAATTTAATAAGAGAGCCATTAGTTTACATACTCCCACGCTATCGATGTAGTTAAATCTTCCGATGGTTTCGAGTGTTTTTGGATCGATTTCGATCGATCCCTTCGTAGTTTCTGTCAGCCAGATAACTCGTCCATCACCTAGCCTGACAAAGTGATATGATATCTGGTTAGACGCTGAGATTGAAATGATTACTTTAGGCGTCAAAACTATTTGGAGACAAAAGATAAACAACCTTACGACTGATACATTTGCATTGTCGGTGATTGAGGCACCAGAAACCATCCCCAGCAAGTATACAATGCAAGAAAAGAAATTTGAGCGCTTTGGTATTTCTGAAAATCCACGATGACAAGATCTATTGTTTCTCTTGGCTACCTTGTATGCGTCGGACAGTAACTGTGCATGCCCACCAATCACTTTGCCATCATCAAACTCAACACGGACCAGGGTTGCATAGCTGTGTGAAAAACAACATTAGAGGCCTGATCGAAAGCAAGGATATTATATGTGAGATTAAATACATAGATTGTGTAACTCTATAAACGGGAGTGCATTCCATTTACACAAATGATTGTCAAAGACAAGCTAGAGTGAAATTGGCGAAAGGAATATTTCCTGATAGAAATCTACCCATCCAAAAGGTTGTCGACACTGTGATCGCCTATGTCAAATACTCCCGGACCGTTTCGCAGGTACGTACCATTCTGTATGCAACCCATGCAGATTCCCAACTCAAATGAGTGCGTTAATGGTTAGTTGTACAATAAATTTGGAAGAAATTTTTTTATCTGATTTATAACAATTAATATTTTGGGTAAATAATAATTAGATTCAAAAAATAATAGAAGTCAAAAGACACATACAATAACACAGATATACCTAGAAAATTCTAGAATGAGGAAAAATTCTATTTAAGAGTACAATAGAATCCTATGAATTCTATTATAAGTCTGTTATAACAATCTTAAATATATACAACCTAATCTCTTTGCTTATCTTACAAGAAAAAAACATCTTCACTTTCTTTTGCTTTAAATCATAAATTTTTAAAATCACTCTTTGTTTTTCTAAAATCTACAAACCTAGAAATATTCTTTGATATATGTTATCGGTTTGTAAAGAGGGAAGTACTGAAGTTTCACTATCAAGTTCTCTACGTAATCTATGTTGAAGAAACATGCCACATCACCTTCTATCCAACATTAAGAACAATAGAGGACTCTAAGATTGTCACAACAATTATACAAAAATAACTACAAACTCAAAATCCTCTCTTTGCTATGAAAACAACTTTTACTAAATGTACATATAAAAATTTGTGCTCAAAATTATCTTGGGAAGAATCTAATAGAGAGTATAGCAATTTCTAAGGATAAGAATAATTGCCCCAAACTATTTTGAGAAGAATTTATAAATTAAAAGTTCACAATAGAAAGTATAACAATTTCTAACTAAAAGAACGTTCTTTAAAACACCACCTTCACAATATATTTAGAAAATCTCAAACTCTCTTGGAAATCCCTTTGCACAATATATTTTAAGAAGTCTCTCCCTCTTGATATATTCAAGAAATCTCTTCGTCAAAAAATCTCTTCTTTCTTCTTTATATTTCTAGGAAATCTCTTCATCAATGTCTCCATCCAACTCATTCTTCCTCCTCCCTCATACAAACCCTATGTTAAAGGATACATAGCCACCTTGCAACCCATTTTTACTAGAACACTAGTTACCATAGTCACAAAAGATACTCCAGAGAAAATTATTTTTTGTCACAAATTTTAGCTTTGTTTAGAAAGAAACTCAATCTAATTTATAACAATAGATAATCTGAGTTAACTAGCTGAACCTAATAAGTGGATCAAAATGAATAAATTTCAACACATAGACAATAACACAGAAATACACAGAGGAAATTAATGTTAGAAATTTTTTTGCCAGTGTTAGATCTTCTATTCAGCTTAAGAGTAAACTTAAATTTATATAACCAGACTGTTTTATTTAAATAATACCATAAAATTTGCTTCACATATAAAATTTTACCAAACACAACATTATTTTCTGCTATAGACACAGCTTCTCACACACAACATTACATTCTATTGAAACTTCAACTGAACTGCTTCAGCTAATAATAGAAAATATTTTTTCTATTGACAACAATCCAAGTCAATGCTATTAATTATTGTCATTGCTAGAGAAGACAATGTTAGGTCTATGAGGGGCAGAATCCAAAAATATATTAATTTTACATTTTAAAAAAAATGCATACAATATAAATGTCTACATCTCTGTTTAATACATGGTAGGTTCTTTGTTTTTAAATATATTAACCTATCTTGTATCTATTGTACTTCAGATATTTCAAATGACAAGGATCCATGCAGACTTTAGTAGCACAATTCGTCCATTCAAACTGTACAGTTGATCAATTTTCAGAAAATAAAAAACGTAATAGATTTTGGTGGAGATTTCAGAGTTTGATCTTCATGATCTGCATAATTTGTAATAAAAAACAACAAAAAATTTGGAAAAAAATTAGTTAAAAGAAAGACTTTGTTTTGTCTTTAATACATTTTTAGATAGGTCCCCAATTTTATTCTGTAGATCGTACTGCATAGTCTAAAGTGTTGACGATGAAAAATGTCAAACAATTAAAATAACAATATCCAATCTAAATCATTTCAACCCGTCTTATATCTACAGTGCTTCAGATATTCAGAATGACAGGATACAGTATGGATGTAGCAGCAACATTGTAAAAGTTCGTCTAAAAATATGCATATCATACCGTAATCTAAGCCATTTAATCCATGATAGGTCATTCGTATGGAAAACAAGTTTGCACAAACCATGATAACATACTAACCAACCAGTGTGGAATTTTCCCATCAATTTTCAGTTCACCCTGCCAACGTTCCTCTTTCACACTTCGCCAAGCCACATGATATTTGCCACCACTTGTGCTATGTATTTCCTTTTCGTCGGCAAAAGAACGCATACTAGCAGCCAATATTAACTTAGAAATCCTACACCTGGCATAGATTTTTGCGTGTAACGTTAAGTAGTCAACACGAGGTGTTCCATGACCTGACATATATTTCGAGCTTTGAATTCTCAACACACGGGAATCTACGAAAGCCATCAAAGCATATATCTGATAACCCTAAGGAAACTTGCAGATTATAATAGAATAGGGAGACGATATATGTATCAACGACACTAAACTCAAATGATAATATTGTTGATTTCTTTTTATAAGATTAATTTTATAAGGTTGTTGATTCTGATATTTCGTCTAACCGGGCCGACAATGTCCTACCTTGTTGATTTCTTTTTATAAGTTTAATTTTTTATAAGGTTGTTGATTCTGATATTTCATCTAACTGGGTCCACAATCTTTTTATAAGATTAATTAACCCGATAGGCTTTCTCCCTAGGAGACTTTCTTCGGAATTTTCGGAGTTTCCGACATTGTCGGACGCCTGAGAAGAGATTTTCCGCCTTGAAAATGGAGTTTCCGACGTTGTCGGACGCGTGAGAAGAGATTTTCCACGCAGTAGGTGGAAGAGATTTGCCGCTGTGAAAAGTGTATGGAAATTAATCAAAGCAGCAAGGTTTGTACACGAGGGAAATCGGTTTGGGGCGTCATTATTTCATTGAATTTAAAATCAATCTGATATGCAGAATGGCTTAACAATGTTGAGATCCGGGAATCGTTTCTGTCCAATTTTAATCCTATCCGTGTTTCTTCGCTGGCCTGTTTATCGTCAGTTTGTCATCATTTTGACACTCTGCGATGTTACCATCACGACAGGCGTTGACTCACACAATTCGTTCATCCTTTTTAAACTTAGTTTTCTCTTACTGCGGAAGTAAACATGAATCCGCCGTTCAAGCACATTGTTTGAAGATTAATTTTTATTATTTCATTCTGATGGTTTGGGTAGGTATTAATTTAAAATCATCATTTTAGTGTTGAGTGAACGAAAAGTTTAGGAACTATTATTTTCAGTTTTTGAGTTCATATATTTTTCGGTTAAAATAAAAAAATTATTATATTTTATATTTTACTATTTTACATATATTTAGTAATATAATTAAATGTACATAATTTTAAATTATGTAATATTTTCTTTATTTGATTTTAAAAAAATATAATTAATATTAGAATCAAAATGACTTTTGTCTCAAGTAATATAAGATGGAGATTTGTTGTTATGGTATTGGAGAGTGGTTTAAATTCTTCTAGAGTGGGGGCTTTCATGTTCATCTTATTTTGTTCACCTGTCGGTCATTGAATTTGGGCAAAAGTCAAGGGGGTCAATTGAATGGCTTTGATTTGCTGTTGTGAATGGCACGACAGAAGGTTTGTTTTGAGAAGGGAGGCTCCTTCCATCAAGCTTGCCCATGAAAGGACTTGCCACAAAATATTCTAGTGGTGCAAATCAATGCAATATGACAGGGCTTAGGAGGCCCCTCTGTCACAAGACGCAATTCTACGAAGGCAATTCCAATTGAGTTATGAGTCTTTATTTTTAAGAGAATAATCTTTAGTATGCAATAGTATCCTAAAAACAGTAAATAAAACTAGGTAAACACAACTATATGATGTAATGGATTTCACTATCAACTTTTACCCATTGTTTAGCTTATAATTTATTTGTCTCATTTTCATTCAACATTAAATCTATTTCTTTCTTTCTTCCAAAGGATCATCCAATTTCCAAATCTCAAAACTTTTACAATTGAACTTTCCAATCCACCGTCAAGATGAGTTAGTCATGGTCTCTTATCACCTAAAGCTCAAAATTCAAAGCAAAATAATATAGTGAGATTGATCTCAACACTTGTAGTAATTCACCTACCAGGAATGAAAAATAATGATTTTAAAGCTAAATGTTGGATAAAGTGTAACTAATTAGTAAGATTCCTTAAACTTAAATATTGCATATTCATTAATAATGATAAAATATCAAGTTAATAAAATTATTCATAAAAAATAATGCAAGCTGTAATAAATAGATTTGATTGGAGAAAGCAATTTTAAAAAATTGATGTGTGAAGAGACCTAAGATTATATTAATTTGTTACATCCATAAAATAGATAATCCATCTAAAAATTGAAAATTACAATGATACATTATATGTAGAATGACAAACGCATCTTCTAACCCAAAGTATCAATGTATAGGAGAAGAACAAACTAGAAATCATCACATAGTTATAGGAAACCGTTAGCAAGCCCAAGGCATGTATGGTAGGCAAGTAGTCAAGGCACAAATCCTCTAAAGCCCTCATGGTCTTATCTTCTAGGCTATTTTTGGGATGTTCCTAACATATCATGCCATAGAAATATATGACCAACAAAATTTGAGTGCTCCAATTTCTCTCCACACAACCCATTCAATGGCATTCCATGTCAATTGTTGAGACTTATGACAATGTTTGTTAAGATTCTAATGTAACATCCCTCTTACATGTTCTTATACGTTGTAATAATAAGCCATAAACAACACCTATTATGATGCTCTTACCCACTATTCAAGACATTGACACAAGATAAAACATGTCGACTTAATATAGGTCCCCTACTAACCCATATAAGGAAAAATATATTCTAAAAGTTATGTCACCTTCAAATGGGATACAGAATTATCCAATTGAATTCAAAACAACTTAAGATAGCACAATAAACACAAATAGGATATTAAATATGATCATTATGGATGCAAAATTGAGACACCTCTTTTCAATACTAACTTGGGAGATCTTCAACTATGTTCAATATGATTTTGCATAATGTTTGAGACAACACCAAGGGTTAACTAAGTCTTACATTAATTAGATTAAGTTTTCTTAATTTTAACATTATCAAATTTCTACATTCCACTTGAAATATAATTTTTTTGTTTTTGGATTTGATTGTTTATGTTTGTAAGTGTCAACATTTTAGATCACATTTTGTGATCCATCATTAGAGCAAGAGAATCTTAGAATAAAATAATGTTGATGCTAAGAAACATATACAATCAAATCAATAAATAAAAAAAGTTACATTTCTTAATAAGTTTTTATGGTAAAAAAGTAATTTTAAAATTTTGATCCACAAAACTTTAAAATAAAGATTATCTTGTCAATAGAGTTGTAATCTTCTACTGAAATTAAGAGGCTCACAAAGAGCCTATTAGAAATAGCTCAATTATTTGTAAGTACAAAACTATAGATTATAATGAAGACAAATTTAACAAGAGACACAAAGCGCCATAGTTCCTATCTAAACCACATAATGGTTGTAGATTGGTGATTGAATTGGAACTATGGATTTCAAATGGAGTGAGAAAATTAATATTTGGAGGAATGAGTAAGATGTTATTGTAAATTGGCATTGGGAATAAATTGACACAAATAGAAGAGTATACAAAATAGAAATTTTGTCTTCTTTAAATTTGTACCAAGATCTTCACTTTTGATAATGTATCTCTGAGACCTTTATTGGTGTGGATTCTTTTGGTTGCTATTTTTTAAATCTCTTAATTAGAAATCAACATCTTTAGTAAATGTATTAAGAAAGGAACTTGAACAAAAGAATCTTCTTTTATCAATCAATGTTGTTTAATTAATATTATCAAGTAAAACATTTAGCATAATTGATTGAATAGTTGTTTCATTGCTTTGCTCTATCTTTTCATTAGAATATACCAAAGAATGCCAAATATCAAATATGTAAAATCAGGACATAAATTAAGATGAAATTAAGACCAATCAGTTAAGAGTATTAATTGGAAAATAACTATATTTAAACATGCGATTCAACTAAATCACACAAAAAAAGACTAAAATCTAAATTCCAAACTTCATAGTCAAGCATAGTGATTAAAAATTAGAGAGGAAAAAAATTAATTATATATATATATATATATATATAGAGAGAGAGAGAGAGAGAGAGAGGGGGGGGGGGGAAGACAAAGAAGTGGGAAGGAGGAGGGAGAGGTAGATGAAGAGGAGAGAGCGGGGTAGGGGGATGAAGAGATATAATAAAGATATTTGAGGTGATAGATAGTATATAGATAGTTACATAGAGAATACAAAGAGAAATTGAGAAAATAAAATATAGATAGTAAGAGTTAAAACTTAAAGAAAGGGGTATGATAAGATAGAGATTAGGGTAGAGGAAGAAGTGTATGTGTGTATAAGAAAGATATAAGGCAAGGATATGGAGGTAGATAGGGAAAGGGTGCAAATTAGAGAGAGATATGGATATAAAAACATAGAGATACATAAATATAGAAAAAGATGGAGATAAAAAGATATAGATGATAAGATAACAATTTTAAATTGTTGATCTCAAATATCTAGGCTGTCCATTTTTTATAGGAAATAATAGTCTGAGGCATAGATAATTATAATGAAGATGAGGAATAACTAAATGCACATTCAATATTGAGAAATAGTCATTTATTACCAAGTTGTCAGGAAATAAAGAAATGACTAGAAGCAAACAAAAGAAGGACCACCTATATCAGATAGTTCTTCAGACAAAGCATTTGTATTCTGAGTGTGATGATAAATCGAAATAATACAACTAAATCAAACATATTACATAAATAACATACTCAAGAAAATAATCAAAAGAACATAAGACTATCGGTGTAACCCCTTGCACCATCAAAAGAACAAGTGCTAGTTTTATAGCATTGTTGATTTTCATATTTCAGCTAACTCTAATAGACTACCCAAGCTAACCAGTTGACTTGGAGAGTCGGGCCCACAATGTCCTACCTGTTGATTTCTTTTTATAAGATTAGTTTTATAATGTTGTTGAATTTGATATTTCAGTAGAGTTCAATAGACGATTGAGGCTAACTAGCTTACTTGGAGTAGCTGGGCCAACAATGTCCTACCTTCCCATTTATCCATTTATGTTGATGATTCCTGTGCTAGTACTAGAGAAGCATCTTTGTAATTTAGTTTATATATAAAATATGCTATTCTATATTTGTCTAATCTATTAATGATTCTTCTGAATTAAATAGATATATAAGGTAGTTGTTACAAGTTTTACAATTCTAATAAATATAAAATATTCTTATTCATCAAGTTAGCAATGGAATAGAAAGTTTAAGAAAAAATAGACCATTAAAATATGATTTATACATTATATATTTTTTTTGACTAAGTTCATATTAATTATTATTTGTTTAAGTTAATTATTATTATATGTTAAGTATAATTAGATTCACAAGTTACCATTATGGTGTAGGATCTTGTCTTGATGTACATATTATTAAGATGTATAAAGTAGTTTATCATATATTTTAAGAGGTTCCATACACTCAAAGGTGGGTTGAGGTATCATTCAAATACAACCTAATAAGTTTGATGTTTTAAAAACTAATACTTTCTTTGGGCGATTATGCTAAAAGGAAACCTTACAACCTACATAGAGGGAGTGAAAGGGTTTGACCCTACTTTTGTATGTGACATGGTCTATGTCAAAATTATTATTGCCACTGCTAGACTAACTGTTTAAGGTACAATCCCTCATAAGAATTTCAAAGGTCATTGTAATAATGATTTCAAAAGGTTCTTGTTGCCAGGGATAAGATGTAACACTTTAAAAATGGCTTTAAAAAAGAAGTCTTGTTGGAGAATGAATAGAGATGACCTTTGCTCCCATGAGAAAATGTCATCATGAAGATACTCCATTATCCTTTTTCAATGTTTTATTTCTCATCATTAGTCAATGGTTACCACTATAGTTAAGGATGAGCTACCTCTTTGTTAGGATCTTATTTATAGGTTGTATAATTTTATTAGCTATTGTCCTAGCCCTAACTTTTCTACCTCTATGAATTCAACTCTTTATTAAGCTTTCTAATGTTAAAAGAGTGTATTTATGATGTAGTATAAAATAATTATTTGAATCAATTTATAAAACTTCAATCTAAAATAATAATAAAAATATTATATTAATCTAGTTGACTTCTTAGAAAATCCAAATAATAAAAATAATACATTTTAGTAATTACTTATTTTTTTTATAACTTAATTTTTATTATTTAACATAATTTATTATATTACATATTTCTAATCTATTAATACTTATTGTAAATCATATATATATATATATATATATATATATATATATATATATATATATATATATAGTAGCTAGAGATTTTAAAAAATAATTTTAGTTAATATTAAATATTCACATCTTAATATTTAGAATAAGATATGTTTATAATTTATAATTAAGAAAAATAAATATAAAAAATTTAGTGATTTAAAAAAATTAATAATAATTTTTTTGATTGGTAATAGGCCCAAGGGTCAATATTATAATGTTTTAAAAAAATCATCTTAATAGTGTTGGATACAATTGATTAATTGTGTGTTGTCTTTGATGTTACACAAATGTCACATTAGTTGGTAGATAGTGCTTACCGAGCTCACTTGGTTAGTAAAGACAGTAGTCCTTATCTATCGAGTGTTCACAAGTTTACTCTGACAGATGACAGTGTCTACCAAGCTCACTCAGGTGTCGAAGCAATTGAGGTAGAAAAGAGTGTTAATTAAGCTCACTTAATTAATGAAGGAAAATTTGGATAGAGTTAGTATTCATCGAGTTCACTTAGTTGCCAAAGGATTTCTACAAGTTTGTAGTGTTAACCAAGCTTCTGTTGGTTAACATAGGAAATCATTCTAAAGCTAGTTTCTACCGAGAAGGGTCAGCTTATGAAGGATTTTTCTTGTTTTTGAAGCTTAATTACTTTATTTATTGATTCTAGCTAACTATGGTGATGAGTATTGGTTATTGTAATTTGAATATGGGCCAACTTGACAAATTGAAAGGTATAAATAAAAGGTCAAGTTGAGATGTCTAGTGTGTGTGCAAGTGTATTGATTGAATTGAAAAGAAAAGAGAGGGAGTGAACTTAAAGGATAAGTAGGAATCCTTGTGGAGAAAAAAAGTAATATTCAATCAGGAAGAATCAAGTTTAAGCAGAAAAGAGATCTAAATTCAATAATTCAATTGCATCACAATTACGTCATTTCACTGTTGCTCTCTAACCATTGTAGCATTGATCTAAAATCTCTTAATAAAGTTGGTTTAATAGCCAGTTGTAAATCCTCTAATAGGGTCACACCTAATAGTGTGTTTTGTAACCCTTAACAAGGTTGGCTCCTAACAAGGCTCACTTCAAAAGAGTTAAAAACAATAACTAGTTACACTGTTGGTTTTCCCAAATTGGGTTTCCATGTTAAATCCTTTTGTCTCATGTGTTCATGTTATTTTTTCTTATGCTTGCAAGATTAATTACTATTAAATCTACTAAAAGTAATTCACACTCTGCATTTATCGAGTTACAACATTTTTTGTGTGTTTACCAAGTAACAACAGCAATTAGTTTTCTCAGTCTAAATTTTATTCTTGACATCTAAGGGATCTAGGATTTATTTTAGTGGTAACTGATTCATCCCCCCTCTTAGTTACTCCTTCTATATTTCCAACAATTGGTGTCAGAGCATTTGGTGCTTACAGGAAAGGTTTCAAGGACCTAAGCCAAAGATCAAGATGTCTTACAAGAGAGAAATTCCAAAGCTAAATGGAGACAACTTTTTAGCATGGTAGGGACTCATGAGACTTCATCTAGCCACCATTAGTGATTCAGGCTACAAATACCATGATGAAGAATACAAAACTCCTATTGGTACATTATATATTGGAGATCTTGCTGAAAAAAAGAACCATAACATCATGATGATTGATTTTGCATCTGCTCTTAGCTATGATGAATTTGATGAGATCAAATACTGCAAAATTGGTTTTGATATGTGGAACCAGTTAAAGGATATTTGTGGTGGTGATGACAATGTAAGGACAACCAAAGTAGAAGGCCTTAGAGGACAGTTTGATAGATGAGAATAAGATGAAAATGTTGCCAAATATGTGGAAAGAATCAAAGCTAGTCTCAATGCAATCCGAGCTTCTAGAGAAGAAATCAAGGAATAAACTATTGTATGTAAAGTTCTCAGAAAATTGCTTCCTATCTATGCAATTAGAGTATCTTCTATTCAAGAAAAGAGATGTGATCCAAATCACAAGTTAAGTTTGGACGTGTTGGTAGGAAGGTTGACAACTTTTGAGCTAGACAACTTTGACAATTATTTTCTAGCTTCCAAAAATGTTGAGTCTACATTTGAAGCCAAACTTTCACTCAAAGAGAAAGGAAAAAAAAGTAAAGGACATTTAGTCAGAAAATGAAGAGGAAACAAAGAAAATTTTTAATAGTGATCTTGAAGTTGTTGAAGCTTTACTTGCAAACAAATATTCTAGAGGTATAGGAAAATACAAAGGTAAAGTTCCTTTAATCTGTTTTTCATGTGAAGAAATTGGTCACATTGCTACTAGGTGCCCAAATAGAGAAAGAAAGGATAAGAAGAAGAGACACAAGTACAAAGGCAAGAAGGAAGCAAAAAGTCACAAATCCTTCAAAGAAAAAGGTAAGAAGATTGTTTCATGGCTAAAGATTCTGATAATAGTAAAGATGAAATAGTGTATATTGCTGTAAAAGATCAATCTAATAAAGAAGAAGATAAGATGTAAATTATCTCTCATGTTAGTCAACAAGACAAAAGGTTTTTGAAAGTTGTGTGATGTGTGGTTAATTTCGTGGGTCCCAGTTGGCCAAAATAAGAGGTAAAATTTTTATGTAAAAAATAAAATTAAAAATTGTCTCTCATGTTAGTTAAAATGACACATGGATCATAGATAGTGGATTTTCACATCATATGACTAGAGATAAAACAAAATTTAAACACTTTGAACACTATGATGGAGGTAGTATAAGGTTTGGATACAATGAACCTTGTTGCATAAAAGGGAAAGGTGTAATCTCATTAACTAATGAACTTGTATGTGACAATTCCTATTGGGTTGAAGGACTAAAACATAACTTACTAAGTGTGTCACAACTAATCAACATTGGCTTCAAGGTAGAATTCATGCATGGCAAGGCAAAATTGCTGGCTAACAAAGGGAATCTAATTGAATCAGGAAAACAAACAAGAGGTAACCTAGTTTATCTTGATCTTGGTGATTGCTCCCGTTTTATTGCTCAAATGGAAGAAAGTTAGTTATGGAATAGAAGACTATGTCATGTAAACTTTGATAATATATCAAGATAAGAAAATTCAAAAAAGTAAGAGGTATCCCTAGTTTGAATAAACCAGATGTTGAATTATGCAAAAATTATCAGATTGGCAAAATGGGAGAGACTAGTTTTAAGAGAAAAAACTATCAATCTAAAGATGTCTTGGAAATTGTGCATACTGACTTATGTGGACCTATTGGAATAGAAAGTTATAGTGGAGAGAAATTATTCATTCCTTTTGTTGATGACTATTCTAGAATGATGATTATTATGTATCTTAGAGAAAAATCAAAAGCATTTGAGAAATTCAAATGTTATCTAGCAAGAGTAGAAAAAGAAACTAGAGAAAGATTGGAATTCTTAAGATCAAAAAAAGGTGGTGAATTCATCTCCAATGAATTCAATAATTTATGCATTGAAAGAGGAATTAAAAGGCAAGTATCAGCCCTTGGCACTCTCGAGCAGAATGCAATAGCTGAAAGAAGAAACATATCCATCATGGATTGTACAAGGACTCTAATGATTGAAAAGAATGTTGCTATCAAGTACTGGAAGGAAGCCATCAGCACTAAGGACTCACATAAAACTCCCTATGAATTATGGTACGGCTACAAACCCAATGTAAGTTACCTAAAATTATTTGGTAGTAAATGTTATATCTTGAAAGACTCTAGAAAAGGAAATTTTGATGTGAAAGGTGATGAAGGTATTTTTTAGGATATTCTTGTAGAAGTAAGGCATACAAATGTTTAAATTTCTCTAATCATAAAATCATAAAAAGTGCACATGTGAGAATTGATGAGTTTGCAGAAAACACTGAAGAAGAAAGAAAAAGGGAAGTAGAAGATTAGAAAAGATTTGTTTACTACAAACCTGATACATTGCTAGGCACATCTAACACTAAGGAGACTTGACCTCCTGATTCTTTCACTACTACCGAGTTGCAAGAAGTACAAACCAAGACACAAGGACCCAAGTCACATTCTGAAGCTACAGAGCTAATATCTATCGAGTCTAAATGAATCAAGCCAGAAGTTGAGATCCAAAATGAAGATAGTGCAATTCATTCAAAAGGCAAAGAACCTGTATTGGCCAAGTATGTCAGAAGGCATCATGCACCTGATCAGATTATTGGAGATAAATCAGAATGTACTATGACAAGAAGAAAATTAAAAGGCACATGTTTACTTGCTGATTTTGAACATAGAAGTGTTAAGGATGCTATAGAGAATGACAGTTGGTTTGAGGCATGTTGGAAATGATTGAAAAGATCATGAGAAAAATTGTTGGAATGATCATATGGAACTGGAAAAGAATGTTCTCAATCATTGTTTTCTCATTGATGTCAAACTTGCTACTTGCAGGAATGACAATTGCTTTAGTGATCCAAATACTATCAAGTGGTTGATTGACATTGAGGAGGAAATCAATAAGATGTAACTAAAACACCTAGAGAAAGGTTGAAGTTATGATGTTGGAATGAACTAGAAGAATCAACTAAGCCATTGATGAAAAAGTGTATTGATGAGATACTCTAAGACATAGAGAATGGGCACACTAAAACATATCAAAGATGTAAGGTTTTAGCTAAGACATCTGTAAAGCCTAACTAAAGTTCATTAGAGGGAGGGAGCCAAGCAAGCTAGTAGGTGCCGAATAGATTCCTAGTTGAAGCCAAGCAAGTTCAACTTCAAGTGTCAATTGAACTTCAAGTGCCGAGTGAACTTCAGATGTCGAGTAAAATCAAGTGCCGAGTAGAATCAAGTGCCGAGTAGATACAAGTGCCAAGTACAAATAGATGTTGAGCATCAAAAAACCAATAGTGCTGAGTAAAATAGAGACGCCGAGCATCAGTAAACCAATAATGTCGAGTTGCTGCATTATTTTGAAAATCGAAGATTTGGCGGATCTAAGCCGACAAGTTTTTTATCTAGAAGTTTGTGAATTAAATAGAAGATAAGAATGATGAGCTGGTGGCACAGAACACCATGTAGAACTTTTTTTTTTTTTGAGATTATAACTGGAGTCTAGACAAAGTTTCTAGATAAGAGCAAGATATAGGGTAGATACATTGTATCCTACCTAATCCATTTGAAACCCTAAAGTTGGAAAGGGAGAATCGAGCAGCAAAAGAAAATCAGAGCATGAAAGCATAATTGCTGAAGGAGGTGCTAAAGAGAAAGAAAGTACATTTACTCTGCTTCAACAGATGACCATAGATATGGATGCATTGGTATGATGAGTAAGAAGACTCAAGGAGACAAAGCTTGAGATGACAAGCTGTAAGAACTAAAGTGATTAAAAGCCAAGCAAAAGGACTAAAGTGAAGAGTGATATGAAATCTGCAAAGTATGTTGCAAGTTGTATCAGATCAACAATCCATTATTGTTACTCTCTAGCAATTGTAACAGATAGTTTAAATCCTATGGGCTTAGGTTGGTTTAATAGCCATGTTGTAAATCCTTTAACAGGGTGACATTCCAAGTGAATGTTCTAAAGTCCTTTGATCAGGCCCATTCCTAACAGTATGGTGAAATCCTCTAACAAGGTCATATTTAAGAGTGTGTTGTAAGCCTTTAATAGGGCAGGCTTTTAATAGGACATCACTTTAGAAGAGTGAAAATCAAGTAGCATGTTACTAGTGTTTTTTCCCAAATTGGGTTTCCATGTAAATCATTGTGTCATGTGTTGATCTTGCATGTTAATTTACTATAACTTGCTAATATGGTTGATCTAAGTTTGGATGGATGAAAAGTATATGGAATCATTAAAAGTAGTGAAAAAGTATTATTAGGGCCTTTGGACCTTGGATAATTGATTCACCTCCCCCACTCCCTCCCCACCCCCCTCTCAGTTATTCTAAAGAATTCTAACAAGGAAATGAATGAAGAAATAGAATACATAGAAAAGAACAAAACTTGGACTCTTGTTCCTAGGCCTAAAGATAAAAATGTGATTGGAACAAAATGGATATTTAGAAATAAGCTAAATGAAGATGGACAAGTATCAAGAAACAAAGCTAGATTAGTGTCTAAAGGGTATTCTCAAGAGGAAGGAATTTATTATGGTGAGATTTTTGCTCCTATTGCAATATTAGAAGGTGTTAGGACCTTACTTGCATATGTAGCTCACAAAGGATTCAAAGTATATCAAATAGATGTTAAATCTACATTCCTGAATAGAATTCTTGATGAAGAAATCTAAAGGTTTTTTTGATCTTAACAAAAGGGATATGGTCTAAAAATTATGTAAAGCACTATATGGTCTCAAAAAAACTAAAGAGCATGGTATGAAAGACTACATAACTACTTGATATAGATTGGTTTTCTAGAAAATAAATAATAATAGTAGTTTGTACATCAAGGAGGGACAAGATACTAAAATTGTGTTGGCAGAGATATTTGTGGATGATACTCTATTTATAGGAAATGATGACCTATGTAAAGAATTTTCAAAAAAAATGAACAAAGAGTTTTAGATGTCCATGTTTGGTGAAATAAAATTCTTTGTTGGATTGTAGATACAACAGAACAAGAATGGTATCTATATCACCCAATCCAAGTATGTAAAAGAGATACTCATAAAGTTTGGTATGGAAGATTCTAAACTAGTTGGTACCCCTATGTGTACTAGACTCAAGCTTACCAAAGATGATGATTCCAAAGAAGTAGATCAGACCTTATACAAATCAATGATTGGAAAATTATAGTATGTAGTTCACACAAAGCCTGATATTGCCTTAGCAATTGGAATAGTGGCAAGATTCTCAACTAAACCTAGAGAAAATCACATGATGGAAATCAAAAGAATCTTGAGATATCTAAAAGGTACTAAAGACTATGGCTTATGGTAAAAACTTGGAGGAAACCTAGATCTAAAGGTATTCATTGATGCTGATTGGGCAAGAAATCTTGATGACAGAAAAAGCACAAGTGGTGGAGCTTTCTTTCTTGGAAAAAGGTTGGTATCTTGGAAAAGTAAAAAGTAAAGCTGTTACGTCCCAATTTTTAACTAAGCTTGAATTATAGCCATTGAGGTTCGCATGAAGTTAGTTGGCAGTTTAATTTGATATAATCAGGCGAAATGGTAAGATAGTTGGTCGTTATGATTTTAAGTGAAGATGACATATTAGTTGATCGTTAATCGTGAATTCATGGAATTAAGATGAAGGTTAATTGTTATGATTATGTATTATTAAATAATATATAATTTAATTACGAAGAATTTCCTTGCAGGAAGCATGTCGAAGGGGTGAAAGCATTGTCAGAAAATAATTAGGCAGGATGTCACCATCACTGGGTAGACGGGTAAAAGACCTAGCCAAAATACATCTACAGGACTTGCATGAGTTATTTAATACTTTAATTAAAATAATAGGGATAAAATATTAAATGCATATTAAAGGATTTTATATTATCTTTTGTCGTAGTATTTTTAAATAATTGTTTATAAATGCTAATTTAAATATAACAATGATCCGACACCATTATAATTTAATTAATAAAGTAATGTTGCTTGTATATGTAAGATTTTAATAACTTTAGAATTATAATAAATTATAATAATCCTTGAAATATAACTTTGCAACTCTATTCTTCCAATTTGATATTATTGCTTTTAAATGATAACACTTGGCATAATTAATCAATTTAAACTTTTGGCAAATTGAGTTTTTTTCTTTTCCTTATCTTTGAATTGGAATTTTTGATGTATTCATATTTTCATTTTGGACATTTGAGGGGGCTTTCTTTATAACTGATGGGAGATGGAAAGTCATTATTTGTCTCTTATATGGAAGCCATGGAATATGATCTTGTATGGGGAGGAAGCCAAAAGGTCTGGCTCGTGACTTTATTTTTAAACCATCAACATAACTCGGAAGAGGGGGGGAAAATTGATTTTCTTTCATACATGAATTTCCATTGATTTCCTTGCTCCAAAATACTGTGTTAGTAACACCCGATTTTGATTTACTTGCATCCTTTCATAATGATATCATGCACTGCGGGATACAGACCAGAGAGGTAGGTTGGAGATAGGCAGAAGCCTTTTTAGATTGCAGAGGTAGTATGTCACCGCTATCCATCGTGGAACTTCAAGCTTGGAAGGCAGGAGTAGTCAAGCAGAGAGGCCGTCTCAGACCAAAGTGAGAGAGGGTCTTGTAAGATCTTTTTAAAGCTGTATTACTTACCCTTTGATGATTCGAAAATGCTAAAGTTTATTGTAAAATCAAACAGTCTTATTATCATGAAATTTGTTCTTCTTCATTTGGGGTTACGAGTAATGTTTTAAGCCAAACATAATTCTTATCATAGTCATTTCTTCTTTTATATTAGAGACTTCAATTTATGATTGAAGCCATTCATGTTTCCCATTTACAGTCTGCTTTATTTTAATATCAATGATAGTTAATGATAAGCCGGTTAGAAACCTTTTCAAATTCATTGTAATTTACTAAAGATCATTTGATTGCCAGTTGCAGTAACATAATAATGTTTTTACTTATAAACAAGACTGATAATCTTTTAATATTAGAATATGTAATCCTTTGACTTTTGCATTTCTTTAATTTGCCTATTCTAATGTTGAGTCGGCTCTAAGTATAAAACATTAAAAGCTCCTTGATTCCAGTAATCATGCAAGTATGTCTTCTTGCTTTCATGCAAAAGATTACAAACTATATCCAAATGAAATTCATAGATCTATCTTTGTTTACATTACGAAGTTAAATAAAGCCAAGTTAGTTTCATTCCTTTTTGAATCAGTGAAATCCTCTGAATTCAGTCAATTTCCCTATGCAAGATTATAGCAATGTTTTATATTCATTAGAGTCAGATTACATCCAAAAATTTGGTATGACATTGAAACTATAAAGTTTGTTCCCTTATATATATATATATATATATATATATATATATATATATATATATATATATATATATATATATATATATATATATATATATATATATGTAGAGCTACTTGAATTATCTTCAGATCCATCATAAGAAAGTAAATCAACCCAATTTAGAATCAGACCCATCCCAAATTATACATTTGATTGAGAATGAGATAATGAAACTAGAAGGAAATCACTAGGTAAGATGCCAGTAGGTGGTGAAGAAGTTGTAAGATATCATTGTGATCTTTAACCTAATAACACCTAGGAATCACGGGCTTGGAGGCATGAATAGGTTGAGGAGGAGAAAAGAAAGGAATCTTCAATAATATGAATCAGCATTATCTATGTCATTTCAATATTTACCTTTAATATGAATTAATTAATAACTAATGCATATTCCTATTACGGTGAACTCCTGCTGCCAAGTCGTATGGTGAGTTATATATCATGACACCCAGTGGATGGAATGATGTTCTCTGTCAATTTTGGGTAGGGAGGGCCTTTCTCGTTAGAGATCGTGTGGGGACATGATATGGTCTGAGGTTGGGTGGTAAAGCTCCTAACAATGTTTCACCTCTCTCAAGATGTCAGATATGCGTCAGAAAGAGATAAGCCATGCACTCAATTATTTATCAGAAATAGATATTATCATTTTTGTTTATGAGAAGGTAAGATTCAATTGAAGTATTTCATTTTTATCCTCATTTTACTTTCATATAAATGAATATTGAATATAAATATTTATCTAATCTTGAGAATTTGTCACAGATAAGGTATCAAAGGAAAATAAATCTGAGGCCCTAATTGATTGTGTAATAGCTGGAACCTTAATTGATATGGTGGTATTGGAAGCCCTAACTGAATTAGTGGTATCAAAAACCCTAGTTGAATCCGTGGTTGCAAAAACCCTAAATTGAATCCGTCGTCGCAAAAATCATAGATAAAATCTGTTGTCACGAAAGCCCTAAATTGAATCTGTGGTTGCGAAAGCCCTAAGTGGTAAAGAAGTACCAGAAGCCCTAAATAAATCAATGGTAATTGATGCCCTAATTGGTAAGATGATATGTGATGCTATAATTTAAGTTATATTGGTATTTAGTGGTATTCATCAAATGATTTTTGAGATAGCAGTCAATTTGAGAAATTGTTAGAGTATCGGTGGACTAACTCGAGTGGTTGCAGAAGCATACTTAGATGATTTTCAGTCTCAGTTTTTCAAGGTATGTGATTTCAATTTATGAAGTTATTTCATTTAATGGTATTTCAAGTAATTGGATAAGAAATTTTGTTTAATTGATTTTAATGGCAAGTCTTCTTCACATGAACATGAATAATGTAACTGCCTTCCTATGAAATCAAAGTTATAACTGAATTCTATGTTTATGATAGATGTTAAAATTAGACCCGAAAAAGCCGGTTGTTACATATGGTATCAGAGTGCTGGGTTCAACACTGAAACCTTGGGTCCAACACTGTTTCTAGGAAACCAATTACGTAAAAATTAAAAAGATTTATTTTTGCATATCTGGATATTGCAATAAAAATTGGGAAAACACACTAGAAAATCATTTAGAATAGCTAGGAAGGCTGAAATGATATAAAGTGAACAAATGTATTAAAAAAGATAAAAAGGATTGGCAAGCTGAGTGGTGGAGATCGGGTTTGATGACTCAAATTTTGAAATCCTTGGCCAAGGTGGAATTAGGCAGATTTTTTGGAACAATTGATCTTGTTGATTGTCCTGATGCTTCAGTTATTTTGTCGAATAACTGTTGGGACTTCAACCCACCTGATTACTCAATGGCAGGACTAGAATGTTACATATGTATTATCTCTAGTGGGAGGGCCATTCTTTGTCGAGAATGAGAAGATTAAAAAGGGTCCTGATGCCTAGACTTGCGCAATCCAAACACAGTTTATAATCTTGATAAAATGATATCTAAATCCATCATGAGCGGGTTTGTTGACCCAAATTAATGAAAGAATTAAATTGTTACCAATTTGAAACTGAATTGAATGAAAAAAAAAACTGTGAACCATGATGTTGGTTAAACGAAAAGATAATTATGTGCTCCAGTAAGGAGTTGGAACTATCAATGTTTGTTTGCAGATATAAAACTTCTGATGAAATGAGCATGGAAGCCTGAATCCCAGAAATGGGAAAGATGAATATTTATAGATGAATGATGAGAATACTCATGAGAATCTTATGAATTGCTCCAAATGCTTATGATCTTGATTTGATGATCTTGCATAGTATATCATGTTTTTACCCTTTGACACATTGTTATACATGTATAATATGCATGCAATGTTGACTTTACTTATTGAGCTATTATATATTGTTTTGGACATATACTATTATGAAATGATTATTCTAATGAAATATTGGGCTTGAAGGCAAAGATTGGAATGGAAAAACATGGATTCACTAACCTATTACAGGTAATCTATAAGTTTACAAGGATGATCTATTCATTAATGAGGGCCATATGCCAGATGGTACGTATGAGTGATTTAAATTATGATCAAGCTATGATCTAGAACTTGCTAGTTAAAGAATTTCAATTTTTGAATACTTATCTTACTTTCAATAATTGAACCCTGAAAATCCTTTTAAATGAACATATCAACATGGAATTGAAACTAATGATATGGTGAGTGTCTACATGAGCATGATAGGAACATGAAATAGAATCAACTCAAAAGATGCTAAGAAAATATCAAGTAAGGGAAAGAGAACTCAGGTGAATACATATATTACCATGCAAGTATCTTTCTGGAAACTGTAAACTAAAAATGGATCTTGAGTTTTGATTATGATTTTCATTCTAACCCAATTGAGAAAAGAAATGATATCACAATGTTATACATATCTTGTATTTGGAATATTCTTTTAGTATCTAATTTGCAGAGGTCATCAAGGATGATGAACCACAAGGGGAATGGTACGTTACATTCCAATACTTCTTTATAATGTTCATTGCAATTTCAAGTTCATCGAGGATGATGAACCACAAGGGGAATGGTATGTTACATCCCAATTTTTAACCTAGCTTGAAATATAGCTGTTGAGGTTCGCATGAAGTCAGTTGGTAGTTTAATTTGATATAATCAGGCGAAATGGTAAGATAGTTGGTTTTTATGATTTTAAGTGAAGATGACATATTAGTTGATCATTAATCGTGAATTCATGGAATTAAGATGAAGGTTAATTGTTATGATTATTTATTATTAAATAATATATAATTTAATTACAAAGAATTTCCTTGTAGGCAGCATGTCGAAGGGGTGAAAGCATTGTCAGAAAATAATTAGGCAGGACGTCACCATCACTAGGTAGACGGGTAAAAGACCTAGCCAAAATACATCTGCAGGACTTGCATGAGTTATTTAATACTTTAATTAAAATAATTGGGAAAAAATATTAAATGCATATTAAAGGATTTTATATTATCTTTTGTCGTAGTATTTTTAAATAATTATTTATAAATGCTCATTTAAATATAACAATGATTTTACACCATTATAATCTAATTAATAAAGTAATGTTGCTTGTATATGTAAGATTTTAATAACATTAGAATTATAATAAATTATTATAATCCTTGAAATATAAATTTGCAACTCTATTCTTCCAATTTGATATTATTGCTTTTAAATGATAACACCTGGCATAATTAATCAATTTAAACTTTTGGCAAATTGAGTTTTTTCTTTTCCTTATCTTTAAATTGGAATTTTTGATGTATTCATATTTTCATTTTGGAAATTTGAGGGGGCTTTCTTTATAACTGTTGGGAGATGGAAAGTCATTATTTGTCTCTTATATGGAAGCCATGGAATATGATCTTGTATGGGGAGGAAGCCAAAAGGTCTAGCTCATCACTTTATTTTTAAACCATCAACATAACTCAGAAGAGTGGGGGGGGGGGGGGGGGGGGGAAATCGGTTTTCTTTCATACATGAATTTCCATTGATTTCCTTGCTCAGAGATACTGTGTTAGTAACACCCAATTTTGAATTACTTGCATCATTTCATAATGATATCATGCACCGTGGGATACAAACTAGAGAGGCAGGTTGGAGATAGGTGGAAGCCTTTTTAGATTGTAGAGGTAGTATGTCACCACTATCCATCGTGAAACTTCAAGCTTGGAAGGCAGGAGTAGTCGATCAGAGAGGCCATCTTAGATCACAGTGACAGAGGGTCTTGTAAGATCTTTTTAAAGCTGTATTACTTACCCTTTGATGATTCAAAAATGCTAAAGTTTATTGTAAAATCGAACAGTCTTATGATCATGAAATTCGTTCTTTTTCATTTGGGGTTACGAGTCATGTTTTAAGCCAAACATAATTCTTATCATAGTCATTTCTTCTTTTATATTAGAGACTACAATTTATGATTGAAGCCATTCATGTTTCCCATTTACAGTCTGCTTTATTTTAATAGTGATGACAGTTAATGATAAGCCAGTTAGAAACCTTTTCAAATTCATTGTAATTTACTAAAGATCATTTGATTGCCAGTTGCAGTAACATAATAATGTTTTAACTTATAAACAAGATTGATAATCTTTTAATATTAGAATATGTAATCCTTTGACTTTTGCATTTCTTTAATTACCTATTCTAATGCTGAGTCGGCTCTAAGTATAAAACATTAAAAGCTCCTTGATTCCAATAATCATGCAAGTATGTCATCTTCCTTTCATGCAAAAGATTACAAACTATATACAAACAAAATTCATAGATTTCTCTTTGTTTACATTTTGAAGTTAAATAAAGCCAAGTCGGTTTCATTCCTTTTTGAATCAATGAAATCCTCTAAATTTAGTTGATTGCCCTATGCAAGATTATAGCAATGTTTTATATTCATTAGAGTCAGATTACATCCAAAAATTTGGTATGACATTGAAACTATAAAGTCTGTTCTCTTATATATACTTATATATATATATATATATATATATATATATATATATATATATATATATATATATATATATATATATATATATATATATATATATGTAGAGCTACTTGAATTATCTTCGGATCCATGATAAGAAAGTAAATCAACCTAGTTTAGAATCAGACCCATCCCAAATTATACATTTAACTAAGAATGAGATAATGAAACTAGAAGGAAATCACTAGGTAAGATGCCAGTATGTGGTGAAGAAGTTGTAAGATATCATTGTGATCTTTAACCTAATAACACCTAGGAATCACAGGCTTGGAGGCTTGAATAGGTTGAGGAGGAGAAAAGAAAGGAATCTTCAATAATATGAATCAACATTATCTATGTCATTTCAATATTTACCATTAATATGAATTAATTAATAACTAATGCATATTCCTATTACGGTGAACTCTTGCTGCCAAGTCGTATGGTGAGTTATATATCATGACACCCAGTGGATGGAATGATGTTCCCTATCACTTCTGGATAGGGAGGGCCTTTCTCATTAGAGATCATGTGGGGACATGATATGGTCCGAGGTTGGGTGGTAAAGCCCCTGACAATGTTTCACCTCTCTCAAGATGTCAGATATGCGTCAGAAAGAGATAAGCCATGCACTCAATTGTTTATCAGAAATAGGTATTATCATTTTTGTTTATGAGAAGGTAAGATTTAATTGAATTATTTCATTTTTATCCTCATTTTACTTTCATATAAATGAATATTGAATATAAGTATTTATCTAATCTTGAGAATTTGTCACAGATAAGAAATCAAAGGAAAAAAAATCTGAGGCCCTAATTGATTGTGTGATAGCTGGAACCTTAATTGATATGGTGGTATTGGAAGCCCTAACTGAATCTATGGTATCAAAAACCCTAGTTGAATTCATGGTTGTGAAAGACCTAAATTGAATCTTTCGTAGCAAAAACCCTAGATAAAATCCATTGTCGTGGAAGTCCTAAATTGAATCCATGGTTGCGAAAGCCCTAAGTGGTAAAGTAGTACCAGAAGCCCTAAATAAATCGATGGTAATTGATGCCCTAATTGGTAAGATGATATGTGATGCCCTAATTTAAGTTATATTGGTATTTAGTGGTATTCATCAAGTGATTTTTGAGATAGTAGTCGATTTGAGAAATTGTTAGAGTATTGGTGGACTAACTCGGGTGGTTGCAGAAGCATACTTAGATGATTTTCAGTCTCAGTTTTCTGAGGTATGTGATTTCAATTTCTGAAGTTATTTCATTTAATGGTATTTCAAGTAATTGGATAAGAAATTTTTTTTAACTAATTTTAATGGTAAATCTTCTTCACATGAACATGAATGATGTAACTACCTTCCTAGGAAATCAAAGTTATAACTAAATTCTATGTTTATGATAGATGTTAAAGTTAGACCCGAGAAAATCGATTGTTACAAAAACTACACATCCCAATCCACAATAGAAGAAGAGTATGTAGCAGTAGTAGTAAATTGTTCTAACATTGTTTTGTTCAAACAATTTCTAGAAGGAATGAAGGTTGAAATCAAAGAGCTAGTAGCCATGTATTGTGATAACACCAGTGCAATTAACATATCAAAGAACCAAATGATGCATTCCAAAACAAAGCACATCATTATAAAATATCACTCTATTAGAGAACTAGTATAGGACAAAGAAATTATATTGGAATATGTCCATACAAAAGAAAAAATTATAGACATATTCACCAAATCATTACCTAAGGATGCATTCTTGTATCTAAGAGGTAAGCTAGGGGTCATTCCCCTATCTAAAGCTCACTAAATAAAGATTAGTGATGCATCAACAAGAACCAAATTAAGGATTGCAAGAATTTTCCTAATGGAAAAATTCACCCAGGAACTAAGAACTCAAACACAAGCACAACTGTAGACTAGAAGGAGAGAGTATGATCAGAATGATAATATATTCATTCAATATATGTGTGAAAGTACACTAGGAGTGCCTATAAAAAAAGGCCTCTAAGATACATCTAGAATGCCTCATAATCAACTACATGATATGTCAATAACTAGGCACATGTCCACCAGATATGGTTTATCCTCCATTAAGCACAGAAGTAAGTGTGATGATGAGAGGATAAGCCTACAAGGGTGTGACATGCAAATTAGTGTTATAGACACTATGTGCTAAAATAGAGTCGCATACTCCTATGTTGTCAACATGACAACTCAAAAAGGTGTACATACTCTTAAGTGTCTCACAAAATAAAATAATGTGTTAATCTAAGTAAACTTAAGTAAGTGTAAATAGTAAATACGTGTTTACACCAACAAAGATCAATTAGTTAATGTAGTATAATCAAGAGAATATTGCATATGAATCAGTACTCAAGGTACATTGATGCAAATTTGGTATTATTTTCTTTGACATGTGTTGTCAAAGAGGGAGAAGTTTACTATCATATCTATATCTTTTTGAAATTTTGTAGAGTTTGTAGAAGGAGAAGTTTGAAAAGAAAGTATGCAAAGGGAGAATACAACATAAAGAAGAAGTTATTGTGTAAAATCAAAGAGAGAAATATTCTATCAAAAGGAATCTTGTTCTCAAAATTTCATTGTGCTATGACATGTGTTGCCATCAATGCGAAAGAGGGAGATTGTTGGATATAATTGATTAATTGTGTGTTGTCTTTGATATTGCACAAATGTCATATTAGTTGGTAGACAGTGCTTACTGAGGATAGCTTTCCTTATCTATCGAGTGTTCACAAGTTTACTCTGAATAGATGATAGTGTGTACTGAGTTCACTCGACCACGAAGGAATTCAGATAGAAAAGAGTGTTAACCAAGCTCATTCAGTTATCAAAGGAAAAGTTGAACAGAGTTATTATTCATCAAGTTCACTTGATTGCCAAAGGATTTCTGCAAGTTTGTAATGTTAACTGAGCTTTTGTTGGTTAACACAAAAAATCATTCTAAAGCTAGTTTCTACCGAGCAAGGTTGGCTTACGAAGGATTTTTCTTATTTTGGAATATGAATCTTAATTATTTTATGTATTGATTCTAGCCAACTATGGTGATGAATATTGGTTATTGTAATTTGAATTTGGACTGACTTGACAAATTGAAAGGTATAAATTAAAGGTCAAGTTGAGATTTCTAGTGCGTGTGCAAGTGTGTGGATTGAATTGAAAAGAAAATAGAGGGAGTGAACTTAAAGGATAAGAAAGTATCCTTGTGGAGCATAAGAGTAATATTCAATCAGGAAGGATTAAGTTTAAGTAGAAAAGTGACTTGGATTCAGCAATTCAGTTGCTTCACAATCAGGTCATTTCATTGTTACTCTCTAACCATTGTAGCAGTGATCTAAAAGCTCTTAAAAAAGTTGGTTTAATAGCCAGTTGTAAATCCTCTAACAAGGTGACAATTCCATTTAATTGTTTTAAGACCTCTTGCAAGGCCACTCCTAGTAGGGTAATTAAATCCTCTAATAGGCTCACACCTAACAGTGTGTTTTGTAACCTTTAACAAGGTTGGCTCCTAATAGGTCTCACTTTAGAAGAGTGAAAAATAGTAACTAGTTAGATTGGTGGTTTTTCCTAAATTGGGTTTCCATGTTAAATCCTTGTGTCTCATGTGTTCATGTTAGTTTTTCTTATGCTTGCAAGATTAATTACTGTTAAATTTGCTAAAAGTAATTCACACTCTATATTTACAGAGTTGCAACATTTTCTATGTGTTTACTGAGTAATAGCAGCAATTAGTTTCTCAGTCTAAATTTTATTGTTGACATCTAAGGGATCTTGGATTTATTTTAGTGGTAACTGATTCACTCCCCCACCCCATCTCATTTACTCCTTCTATATTTTCAACAAATAGGGCACTATATATAAGGGATGGGATATGTTTCTATGGTTTTATCATTATATACTTAATGTGAAGATAAGCATGGTAGATTCCATCATTTGTTCCTTTGCATAGTCTTATTAACTCATTTAAATCTTCCCTTCAATAACCTATCATATGAATCTTGAGTAAGATCAATAATTTGATGTTCATAAAGAAATTCTCAGTTTATTGTTATGTAGAAGAATTGCTTGGTAGATTTAAATATTTTTAATTAAAAATTCCTACTACTTAGGAAAAAGAATTAGTTATTCAAATACAATAAAGATAATTGAATAATATTTTAGAAGCAAAGGAAAAAGTTACTATAATTAGATAAGTACATAATATCACTAATTATGAATAAGAATTTTTTACATTAGTTAATCATACTCTCAAAGATAGTCAAATTTTTCCTTCCTTTTTTTCCACTACAATTAAACCAAAATAATCATTTAGAACTTTACTAGGAACTAATAATCTTGAGAGCTAGATTACAAAGATATGATATTAGAATTAGATGGTTTTTCAAAGGGATCATTTGGCTCAATGAATTTGAGATTGATGTTGTCAATATTTTGCCACAAACCAACTTGGTCTTAATTGATAAATTGGTCAATCCAACCAAATGAGGGAGTGCATCTAACATAGAGAAAATGCATCAAGAAATCTACATTTATTTGCAATACTTGTTCCCATCATTTGAACCCATTTTAATTCATAGTAAATACTATAGGAAACATGGGAATGTTATTTCTACCAATAAAATTCAAGTAGTAGTTACAAAATCAAACAACCATGTGATCTTCATTTATATTAATTAGCACCTTTTCTAGATTTCCTAGATGGGCACTCTTGAAAAGTCTTCTATAGAAAAAAACTATTTAGTATTTTTCAACCTCCACCATATGCATCATTGCTACAAATATTGATGCATTATCTAAAGGAACTTTCTACCTATCTATATTAAAAATTAATTCCATAACTAGAATTCAAAAATTTTAATCACCAGCAAATTAGAGAATAATAATATATCTTTGATCGTAATCCAATAATAGACCCATCAAAAGATAATTGTGTATCAGGTCCATGAATCTTTATTATTGTCTCCATTTGTAGACTTGGAGAAAGATTGGACTAATGTCTATTCTAGAGTCAATTTCATTTTTAGTCCCAACTAATAATGTAACTTGTAAGACTATGAATGTATGTAAAAGACTCATATCAATTATTATGTTGTCACTAATTTCAAGTCTTACTTGGCTAGACACTATGCTAATTTAATAGAATGCCGTATCATTTGATTCATAAAGAGGATTTGATTGGTGAAAATGATTTGAAGAATTATGTTGAAGATAGAGTTGATAAGTATGGTATTCAATGCGAACTTGAATGAGTTGGACAATGATAATGTAATGTTGGTTTGAGTATTTTATAATCATGTAATATTGTAATGTGTTGAGCTACACAAGTTGAACTGAGTGACAAGGTTAAGAAAGGAAGGCATTTTTCTGCCAAGTGACTACAATTTTCATTAAGAAGTTGGAAAAGTAAAGAATAAGTATAGTATTCCTAATAAAGTCTAGTGTTGACCAAGTACTATAATCCCCAAGTGAAATGTTATGTTCATCAAGTAACATTTAGAAGAAAAATGTGTAAATATGGAATCTAAGGTTGACTTTTGGTTGAAGACTCTAGAAGCATAGAGATGAGTATTTAAGGAGATGTTCAAGATAGTTTTTTGTTGCCAACTAAAATTTCATTAAGTTGAGGTTGATTTTTATTATTAAGGTGGTAATTGTGTGAAATTGTTGAAGCTAAAATAATATAGTTGATCCAAGTGAACTGATAAAAGTTGAAGGAAGGTGAAAGAAAAGGAAGAGTAAATCAGCTAGTGAAGAGAACACATAAAGACATCAAAGATAGAGGCTAGAAGGAGACAAGAGAAAGAAATGACATATGAACAAGAATGGTAGCCTTGTACCTAAATAGATCATTTTATACTATTACTTTCTAATCAGTACAACAAAAGGTCTTGTAAAGAGAGTGGACGTAATGAGTCTTTCAAATTTAAAATGGTATCATCAATTAGTGATGTTTGTAAGTCCTTTAGGGTAGGCCACACTTTAGAGAGGATCAAGAAGTGATACAATCTAGATGATGTTTTTGTTTAAAATCATGTGACAAGGTCACATAAATAATGTGCATGTAATCTCTAAAAAGGTTGGCTCTTAGCTAAGGTCACTTCATAAGAGTGAAAGTTGGGATTCTTGGTCCCACATGTATTTTCTCTTTATAAGGTTTCCACATTAAAAATCTTGGTGTCAAATGTGTTAATGTTGTTATGTTGCAACTGTGTTTTCATGTTATTTTCATTTTAGTGCAACTTAGTAACAACTAAGTTAACGATTGACAATAACTAAGTTATATTATTATCATTAGATTACAAAAAAATAGTGAATGAATAGTTTATATTAAAATAATTAAAAGAGTTAATTGTAAAGTTGAATTTGTACACCAAGTGATTGTTTATGAAGCTTATTTCATACTGAAGATGTTTGAAGGGACTATAAAATAATTGAACATAATTGATTCACCCCCACCCCCTCAGTTTTGTAACAATTAGTAGCAGAGCATAGTTCTTGGAGAAAAGAGTTTAAAGGAACTTGAGATAAAGATCAAAGATGTATAAGTGAGAGGCACCAAGACTAAACAAAGAGAACTTTTCATAATGGAAAGAAAAAATTAAGCTACATCTATCTAGAATAGGAGATAATGTCACACATTGGTTAGAACATGAACATGCTACCCCTAGTGGTCCTCTGACTATGCAAAAAATGATTGAGAAGAGGAATCACAATATCCTAATGATTGAGATTTCATCTGTGCTCAATGATGTCAAGTTTGATTATATCAAGGATTGCACTACTACAAAATAGATGTATTATAAATTGGCACTTGTACATGGAGGAGATGATA
Source organism: Cupressus sempervirens (assembly GCA_028749045.1). Lineage (NCBI taxonomy): Eukaryota > Viridiplantae > Streptophyta > Pinopsida > Cupressales > Cupressaceae > Cupressus > Cupressus sempervirens. Next base: position 272,631,176 of record CM053785.1, read on the forward strand.
TTGTAAGAATAAATATAGTTACAAGTCTTAGTGGAAAGTATGATGACATGAGAATGAAGGAAGGTCAAAATGTTGCATAATATGTAAAATTAAGGAAGTTGTAAACACAATCAAAGCTATTGGAGGAGCTACCAGTGGACTTGAATTTGTAAGTAAACTTTATTTGACTCTTCTACTTGTTTATGCTATCAAAGTTTATGCAATTCAAGAAGTGAGAGCTATGACTAGTAATATATTGACACTTGATAGTTTAGTTGGTTGGTTGACTAATTTAAATTGAGCAATTATGATAGTAGTCTGGTTACAATTAGAAATTGTTTAAAATCTTCACTAACCATTGGAAATTCCAAGAAAGAAAAGAAAATATTGGATTCCCAAAAGAAATTAAGATGATGTGAATATCTTTATCTTTATACCTTCATTTATAGAGAATCCAATCAGAGAGATCATAGGGGATTTAGAAAAACATGTAGGATTTCTAAGATCTTTCTATGGTGCTATCCCTATCATAAAAATATTTCATGTGCGAGGGCCAAGAAAAATAGAGAAAGTGTGTGAACAAAAGAAATTGGAGGAATAAAAAATATGTTGAAGAGGGATCATATGGTAATTGAGAGGAAGAAAGAAATTCATGCATTTTCCCACCTCTTGTGGATCTCTTCCCCTTTCTTCCTTTGGAAGAATTGGTGTAATAGTTCATAGTGGAAATGTCACATGAGTAATCTGATATTGAAGGGACTCAAGATATAGAAAAATTTGTTGAAATTTGATCTTTCTTTTTGAAGGAGAATTTTGATTTGAAAAATGTTGAAGAAAATCTTAAATGTATATTTATTTTTCCTCTACATATATTTTACATACATGGGTAAAAAATCATTTTTGTCACATTGCTTACTTATATACAAATCCTTCCTCTACTTTACTGAAAAGTAATTTAAAAGGGATCATACTTATTTTACCTTTTAAATGGTCACATTAATAGTTCATTGCCTCTCCCATTTGCATTGTAAATAGCCACTCCCATTTTGTAATTTTTTCTTGTGTGTGTTTTTGTCTTTTTAGGCTATCATTTCCCTTCAATAAGGTTGCACCAGCTTTAAAACTTCTCCCTTTTCCTTATATCAATCCACATTCTAAATTTTTTAAAGAAATAAAGGTACTCTTCATTGATTGGCAACTTCCTTTTCTTATCTAGTCTCATTTTCTATGATTTCCAGATTCATTTTTTTAGTGCAAAAAATCATTTCCTAAGAGCCATCTATAGAAATATAGTAAGATCACAATGAAAGTAATCCAATGGTTCTTTTGAAATAATCCTTTCAAATATTGATGCCCATAGACTCCAGATATTTCTGTACTTGAATTTTTGGAAGTTAGTGTTTCTAGAAATATTTGTGAAGGGAGGTCTATATACTAGAATTATATTCATCTTTTGTACTTGATAAAATATCTAGACCCTTTATTAATACCAATATTTAAGGGCACAATGGTTCACACATGTAAGATATTGAATTCAACAAAAAACTAAAATGTGCAAGGAATTTTTCAGTACTAAACTATAGTCAAAATTGAAATATATTTAGAAAAGGGATTTTTTCATTTCCATTAGTTGAACAATTATTATCCTTCTACATTAATTATGGGTCATATTACAGTTTTGTATCCAAAAAAGTCACTTCATGATAGAGGTCTCCAATAGATTGACCAAGATTTAATGACATCACATGTAGGTATGTCTACTAAATTTCTATAGAGATCAATTCTAGTAAAGGACAAAATAATACTAAGTACATCAGATATAAGGTTGGAAAATAATTATAATGAGATTTTACCTATATTATAAAATGATGTTTCTTTTCAATGCCTTGGAAGAGGTCCATAAATGTATTATCATGTGCTTATTGACATATCCAAATAATGATGTGAATCAACTAATGGTTGGTAACTCTTATGGAAATGAAAGTTTCCTTGTTGTTTTCAGGATTGGCTTTATCTTCATGTTGGGACTTCACCTCATTTGGATGAAAGGAATGCAGGGAAAAGAAATATATGAAAACTTATTGGTCGCTATAGTCAGTGTCATACACTAGAACCAAGGAAAAATAAGTGGTACACACTTCCACTAATTCCTTATGATCGAGTTGTTACTAGGGGGCAATCGGTCTTAAGCTACTCTCTGAGCCTAATAATATGATTGGAAGTTATCTAAAGAAATTGAAGACCTAACTTATGTTCAAATTATCATTTCAAATGTGAAGTCCAAAGTCTACATAATTAATTGACTTCAAAGGTTTACAAATAGCATGTTAGAAGATGTTATTAGTGTCATGTTCAACTTATTGATAGTGCATGTTGTTGGCCAACATACATTGTTCTTGAATCATCAAAGCAACCAAGTATGACTAAAATTATCTCAAGTTAGAAGGGTATCATACTATTTGTGTACTCAAGAGTTTAATTGGTTTGGTATCCCATCAACAATTAGCACATAAGAATTTTTTTATAATCTTCAAATAAAAAACTATGAGAGGTTTGGTAGTTATCCATAATCTTATTGACATAAACACATGGAGGCATCAAATATGAATGATCAAAACTGACAAAAATGTCTATGCATAAATTGTGTCTGACATTAAGAAATCTCTAGGTAAATTGACTCCTATATATTGATTTACAACCACTAAGGTAGAGAACATATGAATGTATACATGTTATGTGATATTTTATCATGTTGAAGGGGGTGCACTTTGAATCATCATAATTCTAATGTATTGATTGAAATTATCTAAGGAAGGTGCCTAATCTATCACATGTGCATATAGATGCAATCACTTGTCTCTACCAAGTAGGCTAGATTGGGGGAAATAATACTAAAAAATTTAAAATGTGCTGATTAAAATAAATAATGGCAATTTAAAGACCGGTTTCTATATGATAGTTTTTCCCAAGGGAAATTTCTTGAAGGTGGTGAGAGCTCAATTTATGAAGTTTGATATTACCTTTGAACCAAAGGTAGAAAACCAAGAAAATGAAGGACTTGCAATATGTAGAAATATTCTTGAGATTGCAATATATATTTAGTTACGAGTAAGGAAGACACATGCATATGAATTTGCTACATCTAAGACTTCTAGAGTATGATCATCACACTATGCTTTTTTAAAGATATCACCTCAGATACAGTGATTGTCACTATATGCCCTAATCCACAACACTATAATATAAAATTATAGTGCATAAAAAAAGGATGATGTTTTGAATACTCAATTGTAAACCTTGATGTAACATAAGTTATAATGTATGTTGTGAACATGCAATGAAAACATTCTATAAGCTACCAAATGGCATGATCAAAAGTGAAAGAATGGTATTGCTAAGACATGTTATTAGTAGAATATTTAGAATAACTGAGAGTGAGGGTGACGGGCGAAGGAGGGATGAATTAATTATCCAAGGTCCAAATGTACCGATTGAAAAAATAATTACTGAAGCAACCTCAAATCTTATCATTCTATATCTTGGTCTTTATAGTCAACTTTTAGTAACATCAACTAGAGGTCCACTATTCTAAATGTAACAAACGTGCTCACTATAAACATTAATCAAGAAAACACCATAAATATCATCCAAAAAAAATTGACACTAGGGTTTAATGTGGAAACACAATTTGGTAAAAAACACTAAGAATATGTCATGAATTTTCACTCTTCTGATGTGAGCTTTGTTAGGAGCTAGCCCTATTAAAGGTTATGCAACACACTATTTATTATGACCTTGTTAAAATATTTAGTCACCATATTAGGAGTTTCATTGTTAGAGGACTTTAGAACTGATGGGGAGGATCTTGAACAAGGTTCTAGCCTCAACTACTAGAACTCACTTTAGGCTTTCTCCTAGCCTCTTAGGGTATTTATCCTATACCCTACTCCAAGGGAATATTCTCTCTATTCCCTTATTACACTAATCCTCACCAATCAACTCAAAACTCTATTTCACCATGGGGTCTCCCTAGTGCTCTCATTGCACCGTTCTTGACAACTGGCTCCCAGGAGTGCATTCTTGGCTATATTGAATTCCAAGGCTTTTATTAGGTCTCATTCAATATTTTTTAGGATCACTAAGTGAATTGGAGTATTGGGTTTCCAATCGATTTGAAGATTGCATAGTTAAGAGGGCTACCAAGACTAATAACAAAATTAGGCCTCCAAAACTGATTTTTGGCTTATATCTCCTCAAACCCTTAAGAAGTACTCAAAAAAATTTATGATTTGGATACCCTTTTGGCTCCCCTTGAAGATTTTTCAGGTCTGCAACACCCAGGTGATCCGTACAAGGGATTTCCAAAAATATGTCTATTTATAAGGGTTTCTTGTTTGTATGAACAGGAATATAGAGAGTTCTTCCTTCCACCACTCAAATGGACTCTAAATGACTGAACTCCTGGAATTAACTTCCTTCACTCACCACTCTTTCCTTCCATGAATTTTTATTGCACCCAACACCCCATTCTATGCTCCTTTCAAACACTTATTTGTTGATTTCATTGCCTAGCCGGGTATGCAAACTCGCCTAGGGCCTCTTGGAAAAAACAAAAAACCTCTGAAAAACAAGAAAAAAATACATATTTACATTTTTTATACAGTCTAGTACTTGATTCCAAAAGGCCATAATGGTTCCACCATTGGAATTCAAGTTATAGAGATTTCTTTGCTGATTGCTGTGTACAGACCAGCGAACTGGCAACTCTAAAAAGATTTTTCAAACTAGTAATGAAACTGATCAAAAAAACTCCTAATCTTTACCAAAGCATCTACATTCCATACACTATAAAATCACATGAAAACAGCAACCCTATCAATCCATTAAAGGTGTGGATGAAGGGTGAAATCAGAAAACTGTCATCAAAATGCTCAGTTTGCTCTTCATTCCAATGCCAAAATTCGTACAAAAGCATATGCCAAGCCTCAAACTAACTTGGATTGGTCTTAAATACCTATTACCCACGTAAATCAACAGATCCCATAGGTTTCCAACTGATTCTTGAAGCCCTTATAAAGTTTTAGCACTTTTTGTCAATGTTGTCAAGCAACTTTGCAAAGTTGCAAAGTTGCCAAGTGCAACTTTTGCACTATTGTGCATTTAATGGCTCCATGACCTCAAACATGGTTAAATGAACCTATTTCCATGTAATTACAACTTTTAACATATTTTCCATGTTTCCCATCCTCCTGGGGTCTTGGTCAATGTTTGACCATTCTAGGCTCTAACAAGCAATTTAAGCAATTTTGCCAACATAGAAGCAACTTGGAAACTCAAACACAACAAAAACCTATTTACAAACACAACTCACACACTTGGGGCTTTATCCCATAGCCCTTATTCATGTGGTCTATCCAAGACCACTACAAGCCAAAAAACGATTTAGGAAACTTGGCATATTTCCTAGGTGCTCCTGCACCATTCTCCCCCTATGACAAAAAAAAACTTAAGGTGGGTCAGTATTCAAGAGATCTTGACTGATACCTCTCTTTTTGAATTCATGTTCAGCTACCCATGTCGCTTCAGATTCAGGTTGGTTCTTCCATTTTACTAAATGCTCCATATAAATTCCATGCCTAGTCTTCTTCTTTACTCTTGAATCTAGAACTTTTTTAGCTTGAGGCTTGGTTTGGAGAGGAATACTGATTTCTGGAATATTCTTATCTACCTCTATGATGTGTTCCTCTTCCATGACATTAGGACCCTTGTATTTAACCAAATCTTGAATGTTGAAGATGGGAGAGATGGCTAGATTGTTTGGCAACTCAATCTTGTAGGCATTTGGGCCATACTTAGCTAGAACCTTACAAGGCCCTATCCTCCTCATTTGAAGCTTTCTTGGAACACCTTTTTGAAGTCTAGCCTTGTTCAAGTGTACCATCACCAAATCTCCTACTTCAAATTGTAAATCTCTCCTCCTTTCATCTACTTTAGTCTTTAACCTTTGAGTAGCCTCTATCAAGGACTTCTTGACCTGCTCATGTACCTCTCTCATGGACTGGGAAAAATCATATGCATGTCCACTAATCTCTTCTTGATTCTTTAATTCTCGTAGCTCACAAACTCCTCTTGGGTGATAACCATAAACAACTTGAAAAGGGCTCTTACCGGCAGTTCTATTTGTGCTATCATTGTAGGCAAACTCAGCTTGTGGTAGGACTTGATCCCACACTTGGCCATACTCCTTTGTTAAACACCTTAGAAGGTTTCCAAGCACCCTATTAATTACCTCAGTTTGACCATCAGTTTGGGGATGGTAAGCTGAACTATGTGCCAAGTTAGTACCTAGCCTTCTCCACAAGGTCTTCCAAAAGTGCCCCATGAATTTAACATCTCTATCTGAAACTATACTGATTGGTAAGCCATGAATCCTTACAACTTCTTTGAAAAATAAGTGAGCAATATAGCTAGCATCATGAGTAGTCTTACAAGGAATAAAGTGACTCATTTTGCTAAATCTGTCGACAACTACAAACACACTATCCAAACCTGATGTTGTTCTTGGTAATCCCACTATGAAGTCCATGCTGATGCATTCCCATGGCCTATTTGGAATGGGTAAGGGCTGGTACAATCCTGCATTTGTAGAAGTTCCCTTGGCCTTTTGACAAATCATGCATTTTTCAACATACTTCCGGATATCTCTTTGCATCCTAGGCCAATAGTAGAATCTTTCCACCAACTCCAATGTTTTGTTCAAACCAAAGTGTCCACTAAGGCTTCCATTATGCTTCTCTTGGATCAGATTTTCTCTCATTGATCCTCTAGGCACACATAATTGATTTCCCCTAAACAACAACCCATTTTGCAAAGTGTAATCAGCAAACTTGCTATGAAAATGATTGTTAAACTCTACACATACCTTGTAGGCCTTTGAGAAGTCTTCATCATCAGCATATAGGTCTTTGAAACCTTCAACTCCAATACTCTCTAACTGTATTTCTTGGATAGTAAGCAGCCTTCTACTTAATGCATCAGCTACTTTATTTATCTGCCCTTTCTTGTGCTTGATGGTGAATGTGTAGGATTGTAGGAACTCCATCCATTTGATGTGTCTTAGGCTCAACTTCTCTTGAGTGTTGATGTAACTCAATGCTTGGTTATCAGTGTATACAAAAAACTCTTTAGCTAAAAGATAGTGCCTCCACTTCCTAAGTGCTTGCACCAATGCATACAATTCTAAGTCATAGGATGAGTACCTAGATTTGGATTCATTTAGCCTTTCACTAAAGAATGCTACTGGCCTTCCTTCTTGGCTTAATACAGCCCCAACAACAATATTACTTGCATCACATTCTACAATAAACAACTTGTCAAAACTAGGTAAAACCAAAATGGGTTTAGTAGCTACCTCTTTCTTCAACCTTTCAAACCCTTCATTGGCTTCTTTGGTCCACAAGAACTTAGTTTTTAGTCCTCCCTTGATGGTGTCTAATACTGGTGCACATATCTCACTAAAACCCCTTATAAACTTCCTGTAGAATTGTACCAAACCATGGAAACTTCTTACTGCAGCCCCTGTTTTAGGTGTAGGCCAGTTTAGAATGGTTTCTATTTTACTTTCATCCATCTTCAAGTTACCTTGTGAAACTAAAAAACCAAGGTAAACCAACTCTTGTTTCAAGAACTCACTTTTCTCAAGATTTATGGTCAATTTTTCTTCTTGTAACTTCTTTAAAACAATTGCCAAATGCTTCATGTGTTCTTCTTTAGTCTTGCTGAAAATGAGAATATCATCAAGATAAACCACTACAAAAATGCCTATGTAGTCCTTCAACACTTCATTCATTAGCCTCATGAATGTACTAGGTGCATTAGAGAGGCCAAATGGCATTACTAGCCATTCATAAAGTCCTTCCGTAGTTTTGAAGGCTATTTTCCATTCATCACCCTCCTTCATTCTGATTTGATGGTAGCCACTCTTGAGATCTATCTTGGAGAAATACTTAGCACCCCCCAAACAATCCATTAGATCTTCTATTCTAGGAATAGGAAACCTATATCTAATTGTTATCCTATTTATGGCTCTAGAATCAGTACACATTCTCCACTTACCTCCTTTCTTTGGTGCCAAAACAACTGGTACAGCACATGGGCTAATACTCTTCTGAATGAGACCTTGGTCAAGTAGCTCTTGTACTTGTCTTGCAATTTCTTTATTCTGATATGGAGTCATCTTGTAAGCAGCCTTGTTGGGCAATGAGGATCCAGGAACAAAGTCTATTTGATGACTAATAGATCTTTATGGAGGGAGTGTGGCAAGTTCTCCATCACTTATGATGTCTTTGAACTGATCCAATAGTTCTTTTACCTCTCTTGGCAATGGTGTTTGTTTGACAACATCTTTCTCCTTTGGTTTCACAACTATGGCAAACCCAACTTCATTGTTCTCCTTGAAATCATGTAAGAATTCTTTTCCACTCATGAGTAGAACACGCTGATCTGTTTCTGCATCTATGTCTTCCTCAACAAGTGATTGGATTTTGTATGTCACTCCTCCTTTCTTGAATGTATACAAGTTCTTCTTCCCATGATAGACAGCATCCCTATCATATTGCCATGGTCTACCCAAGAGTAGATGACAAGCATCCATGGGCAACACATCACAAAGAATTTTGTCTTGATATCCTCCAATTGAAAAATCCACCCAAACTTGTTCATTTACCAACACATTCTGCCCTTTATTTAGCCCATGTGACTCTATATGGATGATCATGAGGAATCTTTGTTAGCTTGAGCTTTTGGACAGCCTCTTCAGAGATGATATTATCAGTTGATCCTGAGTCAACAATAACTTTGCAAACCTTACCAAGTATCTTGCATTTTATTCTAAAAAGTGCCCTTCTTTGTTTAGGCTCTTCTTTGCTAGGCTCCTTGATCAAAACTCTTCTAAACATCAGATTTTCTCCCTTCTCAGAATCAAGATTCACTTCTGAAGTTATATTGTTGCTGCATTCTTCTTGAACATATGTTATCTTCTTATCCCCTTGGGAAGATGATGCCTTCTCAGGACATCTATAGGCTGGATGACCAAGTTGTCCACAATGGTAACATTTCATGTTTGCAAAATGTGAACCTCTGCTGAAATTGTTTGATCTGCCTCTAGCTCCACCACCAAATCCTCTTCCTCTAGTGAAATTACCTCTTCTACTTGTTTCCCCACTTTGCTCAATCAACTTGGAGTCTCCTGTGGCCTTGGGTTCATTTCTTCTTCCCCCATAACCACCTCTATGTCCTCTAGAGTCTCTCCCTCTTCCTCTACCCCTAGAGTTAGAGTCTTGTTTCCTTCTATTCTTATCTTCCACTTTGAGTGCCAATTGAAAACATTTATGAACAGTAGTAGGAGTCCAAAGGCTGATCTCCTCTTGAATACTCCATTTCAAACCACCTAAATATCTAGCCACCTTGATGCTCTCCTCCTCTTGGACCTTGGATCTCAAGAAAAGTTTTTGAAACTCTTCAGTATAGGAGGTCACATCCAAATCTTTTTGCTTCAAGCTTTGTCTCTTCTTGTGTAGCTGGATTTCATAGTCTTCAGGCAAATAGTTATCTCTGATTTTTGCCACCATAGCTTTCCAATTAGAGATAGGTTTCTTGCCTTCTCTTTCCCTCTCTTCTTGAATGAACTTCCACCATGTTAGGGCTGGTCCCCTTAATCTTGCTTTGGCAACCTTCACCTTTTGTGCCTCTGATACGCCTTCACATTCAAAATGGTTCTCCATCCCTTCAATCCATTCCATGACCAACTCTGAATTCATCTTACCAATAAATAGGGGTATCCCCTCAAGAGATTTTCCACCCAATGCCTTGATGGCTTTAAGGAAAGGTTCCTCTTGTAATGGAGGATCAGGTTCAGGTACATAGTCCTCTTCATTCTCTTCCTTTCCCTTTTCTTCATTAATTTCCAACTTCTCTTTCATTTTTCCAGCTGTCTCTACCACTTCATCAAGCTTATCTTTCATAGCTTTTAAGGCTTCCTCAAGGAGCCTATTTTTCTCCCTTTGTTCTGTCACTTCCTTTGCCAACTCAGCATTTGTTACCATGGTGGTTTCTCCCACTGACTCACTTCCAAAATAAGACATACACAATGTCTTGTCCCAAACCTTTCAAGGCTCTGATACCAATTTGATGGGGAGGATCTTGAACAAGGTTCTAGCCTCAACTACTAGAACTCACTTTAGGCTTTCTCCTAGCCTCTTAGGGTATTTATCCTATACCCTACTCCAAGGGAATCTTCTCTCTATTCCCTTATTACACTAATCCTCACCAATCAACTCAAAACTCTATTTCACCATGGGGTCTCCCTAGTGCTCTCATTGCACCGTTCTTGACAACTGGCTTCCAGGAGTGAATTCTTGGCTATATTTAATTCCAAGGCTTATATTAGGTCTCATTCAATAGTTTTTAGGATCACTAAGTGAATTGGAGTATTGGGTTTCCAATCGATTTGAAGATTGCATAGTTAAGAGGGCTACCAAGACTAATAACAAAATTAGGCCTCCAAAACTGATTTTTGGCTTATATCTCCTCAAACCCTTAAGAAGTACTCAAAAAAAATTATGATTTGGATACCCTTTTGGCTCCCCTTGAATATTTTTTAGGTTTTCAACACCCAGGCCATCCGTACAAGGGATTTCCAAAAAATATGTCTATTTACAAGGGTTTCTTGTTTGTATGAACAGGAATATAGAGAGTTCTTCCTTCCACCACTCAAATGGACTCTAAATGACTGAAATCCTAGAATTAACTTCCTTCACTCACCACTCTTTCCTTCCATGAATTTTTATTGCACCCAACACCCCATTCTATGCCCCTTTCAAACACTTATTTGCTGATTTCATTGCCTAGCCGGGTATGCAAACTCGCCTAGGGCCTCTTGGAAAAAATAACAAACCTCTGCAAAACAAGACAAAAATACATATTTACATTGTTTATACAGTCTAGTACTTGATTCCAAAAGGCCATCATGGTTCCACCATTGGAATTCAAGTTATAGAGATTTCTTTGCTGATTGCTGTGTACAAACCAGCGAACTGGCAACTTTAAAAAGATTTTTCAAACTAGTAATGAAACTGATCAAAAAAACTCTTAATCTTTACCAAAGCATCTAAATTCCATACACTATAAAATCACATGAAAACAGCAACCCTATCAATCCATTAAAGGTGTGGATGAAGGGTGAAATCAGAAAACTGTCATCAAAATGCTCAGTTTGCTCTTCATTCCAATGCCAAAATTCGTACAAAAGCATATGCCAACCCTCAAACTAACTTGGATTGGTCTTAAATACCTCTTACCCACGTGAATAAACAGATCCCATAGGTTTCCAACTGATTCTTGAAGCCCTTATAAAGTTTTAGCACTTTTTGTCAATGTTGTCAAGCAACTTTGCAAAGTTGCAAAGTTGCCAAGTGCAACTTTTGCACTATTGTGCATTTAATGGCTCCATGACCGCAAACATGGTTAAATGAACCTATTTCCATGTAATTACAACTTTTAACATATTTTCCATGTTTCCCATCCTCCTGGGGTCTTGGTCAATGTTTGACCATTCTAGGCTCTAACAAGCAATTTAAGCAATTTTGCCAACATAGAAGCAACTTGGAAACTCAAACACAACAAAAACCTATTTACAAACACAACTCACACACTTGGGGCTTTATCCCATAGCCCTTATTCATGTGGTCTAGCCAAGACCACTACAAGCCAAAAATGATTTAGGAAACTTGGCATATTTCCTAGGTGCTCCTGCACCAAGAACATTCCATTAGAATGTTAATCTCTTAAAGGATTCACATATTACTATTACATCAGGGTAAAAGTACAAAGCTATGTCACCTTTCAGGCTGACTTATCAAAATGACTGAATTTGAGTATTCCTATTTAAAGATCAATTTTTTTTTAAACATATGATATAGATAAATTCATTCTAGCTATGTTATATATTGTCTCACACTTTTCCAATTTGAAATGTCTATTAAATGCATGTTTTATAATACTAGTTTGTATCAAATTACTAAAGAAATTAAATCATTTTAGAAAAGTGGCATTTCAATAACTCTTAGTATTTTTTATGGTATTTTTTTAATAACATATAAACACCATTTTATAGAGCTCAGAGTCAAGAATATTCTCATATAGAGTTTATAATGTTTTAGTTAGATATAGTATATTGTAATTAAAAAATTCTATGAGAATGTATTTAATACTCCAAAAGATGTCGGTTTTGAGATTAAAAAAAATACTAAATCATATCAAAAAAATCTAAAAATTATATGACATTCTAGAGGAGAGAGTCCTCTTCTAGAATGTACAATTTTTGTCCTAGTTAGAATAGATTTATTTTGAAAATTGTGGTGGGAGATGAAAACTATCGACTTCAGGTGAGTTGAAATTTCAATCATTATAAAAGATAAAATATAGGTCTAAAGCTGATTTTTATTTTTGATTGTTCTAGATATATATGTTATCTATAACATAGTCTTAGATCAAAGGGAAATAAATTTATTTCCACATTTTTTTGTGGTGGGAACTAGACCCCTAATATTCAGTGTTTTTTAGTAGCTAAAAAATTATCTACAAAAATTAAGAAAATATATCAATTCTTATTCCAAATAATTATTAAAAATTATAATCCTAAACTTAATCCAATTATACACATTTCATTAGTTTACTCCATTTTCAAATTCAAAATAATAATACCAATTTTATGTCATTGAAGGTGAATAGTTATACTTTTGTTAGCCTTTTCCTTTACAAAAGGGTTACATAGGTTTGTGCTTTCACTCATCAACTTTGATTAAAGGATTTTAAATATTGTTCAGAATGGTTAGAAAGTAGCATCAGGTCTAGATCTATTAAGTACAACTAACTTTGCATGTAAAGATCTTAGTTCATCTTATAAACTAATTAACTATCTAGCCTCCATTGTCATCCCAACATCTAATTCTCTTGGAAACCTTTCAAGAAATCACCCTTCACCTCTTCTCAACTCATCTCAGCCTTCAACTTAGATTTTCTAGTTAATAACATTAGCAACTTCTGTGATTCTCTAGAACATTTTTCACACATGCATATATTATTTGCACCTACAAAAAAAATTATGATTTAACTCCTTAAATAGGTAATTCTCATATTTTTCTACTTAATAATCATCATAGATCTTAGGGTTTATGATTAGATCTATCACATAGAATGTATCTGATCATCATCTTGTTTATTCTCTTCCTTTCTAGAAACTTCCCTTGGAATCCATTCCTTAGGTCATTTACCTAATCCTCTCATGGTTTTAAATGATCCAAAACATCAATCATTATCTTCAGCATGCTCTCTACATTCCAAGAAATTAACTTAGTTAGTTGGAAATTATGATTTCTTGTAAAATGTTAAAATATTGTTCCTCATGCAACACTACATTCTGACACTTGGTCATAACTGGGTTACTCGATCACTACTAAATTACTTTCTCAACACATACATAATCACTTGGTCAATACTGATGCTTGGTCAAGACTAATTTTGCTCAGCTTGTTCTAGTGCTCCATTGACACTTGCACCATTCGACATATACTTAAAATTATTTTATCTTCTACTTTGTTAATCAATCAAGCCTATGCATTTGAATTGTCTTTGATCACACCTTCAACACTTGAGCATTATTGTCTTCTGCTTATACAACATGATTTAAACAATGACTTTATCTTGTTGAAGTCCTACTAATCAAGTATCCATTTATAGTTCCATCCTCATAACTCAACCTATCCTCTAGATACTTTTGTTATGAATAATTTCTCAAATTCTCTTCATCAATCAAATAGGTATGACATTTATATCAAATAGAAATTTGTCTCACCAATAGGTTTGACATTAATGAAAACATAACAATTGTTCCAATTTTAGTTTCCAATAGTTTTTCCTAACAAAGGGGAGAATTTTTATTGGTATTGGGGTTATTTAAATATCCTAACCCATAAATTAATCATGGTGATAATTTGGTGTATAGACAAATAAATATAGATAAAAATATACTATAGATATTAGATTGGATGAGTACCATTAACACAAGTAAGAAAGAGAAAAGATGGTAAAGATGAATATGGATGCATATCTTTCTTTATAATGTGGTCAAGATTTTTACATGGACTAGCATCAAATCAATGAACAACAAAGGTGTCTAGTACTACAAAAAAAATCTCATATTCCTTAAAGAGGATGCTTAACTCAATTTGGAAACTATAATATGAATTTATTTGCAATAGAACCATATATTATTGCACATAATTTTCCCCTCTCATATGTTGATTGTCAAAAGTCAAGGAATAGAACTAGTGGATGTCTAATTTGATGCCATTCCACATACAAATGTTGTTAATCTTGTGAAATATAGGTGCTAAGTTTACAGTCGATTCAAAGAATATCATTGTGTGAGATCTTCTTGGAGTTGGATGTTTGGTCCCTAGTCCATCATGATGAACAATACAATACCCACATTTACGAAGTCAAGTCACTAGGGAAGTGATATGAATGTTTCCCACATGGATAGTTTCAAGATCCTTAAATAGGTTTATTAGAGATGAATCTACCTATAATTATGGTGTCATGAGGTGGAGATACTAGTGCAATAATGAAAAAGAATAAGCATGGAGTATTTGACTATCTAGTTAAACATGTGCATAATAATGAGCTAAGAAACACCTAGTGTCATATTTTTAGAAGGAAGAGAAAAAAAAAAAAAAAAATCTCTTGGAGATCTAAGGTGGTTAAATACAAAAATGATGACTCGTCCTTTTCAAGCTCCAATGAAGAAGGATTTTCAATTTGTTTTATAGTGCAAGAATTCAATTGTTGTATTGTACACTAGATAACAACAACTAGAGATATTGGTAAGGATTTTATTGCAATATTCGTTTGGATACTAAGGATATTGATGACTCTATGGCCCAACACATAGACACTAGATATCAACAGAAATAGATTCTAGAGTTCTCGACATCATGGCACACAATGCAACCCCCAATTAGAACCACTATTACCTCAGGTTTTGAAACCCTGAGTATTCCCCCTCTCAAAAAACAAAAATAAATGAGATACTTTAAAAATAAAATTTTTATTAACTTTTTTTCATTATATATAATTTTTAAATAATTAAATACTACCACATTTGAATGCAAAATAATGAAATACTAGACCATTTTAAGGTAACATTGATTTTTCACATAATGAATTGTAGAGAGAATTAATTTTAATGTATTGTAATGTGGCCATGAAAGAAAAACCATAAATTTGGTAAGTTGATGGGGGTAGGATAAATTGAAAAAATAATATGAAATAATTAATTCTTCTAGGGAATTAATAATTATTATAACATGAGGAATTTTGGGGAAATTTATATGGGGAGAAGCTATTGGGAAATAAAATTTAATAAAATGAAATTATGGGTAGTTAGGAAGTATTTAGTTTGTGTTAAAAAAGGGAGTAATCTATTGTAATAGGTTTCTTCTCTTTTTCATACACCTTTGAATATCTCATTTTTAGTGTTCAAGTTTGTAGCAGAGAAATGAAGGAAGGAGATTTTATTTAACTTGCAAACTTATTTATGGATCAAGAGAAAATTGATCATGTGGTAATTTTGTTTATATATTTGAAATGAAAATAAATTTATTTTGAGATTTTTTTCTTTTAACCCATGTTTTCCTTCTTTGAAGTTATCTTGTAGTTACTCTAGTCACATTTTAAATATTATTTTTCTCTCATTTATTAAGGATTTTGTGTGTCATAAAATCATGTCATTTTATACACCAAAATGTGCAAAGGTTTATTATATCTCCATTTTATTTCTCTATAAATAGGATTTTTTTAAATGGATTTTGTGTCGTATATTATTTTCCTCCCTAAATTATTTTAATTCATCACCACATACACTCTATATCTATAGGTGAATTTGAGTGTACCTTTTATGCCTTTTAGTTAAAATCATAATCAATATTTTAATTGATCACAAATTCAAAGAAGGTTTTTGTACTTTCTTAGCAAAAATTTAGATAGAACTCAACATAATAGTTGTAAATGACTCAACTATTGGTCACAGAATTTGATTTGTATTTGGCCATTTAAGAGTGATTTGTGAAAGTATTTACAAGAAGACAAATATTTTTACTAACATTAAGCAAGATAGTAGCTTGAAGTGCCATGGGTTTGGCTACTGAAATAAATATTCCATAGAGCTAGAGATGAGCATCCATGGAAGATTCTAAGGAAGGTGTTTCTCTCAACCTCTATAATAGGGAATATTTATGTTAAAATATTGAACAAAAAATTAAGGTAGAGATTGAAAAAGACAACAAAAGTTTTACAATGATCTCCTCAAATAGAGCAATAATCTTATTAATCATTGATTCAGAGATAAAACTCTCCACACCTTACAATGCAATAAAAAAAATTCTTTTTTATACATATACAATAGCATTATCTAGAATACGAAGAGTCAAAGGACTCAATTACTAGTGGATTTTACCTTCAACATTCTCCCACTCGTGACCCAACTGTAATACTATCCACAATACAACTCTTTTTCATTATATTTGTAAAACAACCTTAATCTATAAAAATACATAATTTTAATTTTTCTAAAAATTGTTCACAAATAGTTCTTATTCTTCTTCTCCAAGTTAAGTTAGAATTGAAAAAATCATAAAAATTTTACTTTCAAATATAAATACCAAGCCCTTGAACCTATTCTTAGCATCTATATCATTTGAAACATTCTCTTTCATTTTATCTTTTGATATCCATGTAAATATTGCATTTGCAGTACTGTTCTCATACTCACATGGTAGAGGCTCTCTTATTGTCCCCAAACAAACAACACTATGCCTTTCTATGGCCTTATTTTTGGCATGCTCCATGCTATAAAAATCCTTGACACATTGCTTATATTAGGGCCAATACCAAATCATTGAATTCCTCATCTTCATTGGTCTTGGAAAGGTTTAGCACTAGTTTCAACTCCTCTTTCTTTCTATTATTTTCAATCAATCATAGTGACTCCTTCTCCATAATGGCATCAACAAGCTGAATTTCACAAAAATTCATAGGTTCCTCTCTTAGTATGTCTCCCTCATCTAAGGATTCTCTAGGCTTTTCTTTTTGTGGTTCTTCTTGTAGCATAGTCATTGAAGCAACTTTCTCTACTACCTCACTTGTTGGCCTCATCTTATTTTCTCCTATTCTTAGAATGTCCAAATCTATAGAAGGATCTAATTCATTTCCTAGTTGATTCAAATGAACTTCCATTATGGTCTCCATTATGAAATCTTTACTAACATTTTCATCTAGAGTTTTGTCTAGAATTTCTGCTTGCACATGTTTCTTCTTAGGATCTATTTCTAAAACATTACCTTTCTTTGCCAAAACCTCCATTTCAATTGTCAGAGTCTTTTTCTTGACACTTTGTGACTCGTACCATGGGACTTTCAAATTAACATTAAAATGAAAGAAAAAAATTTCGGATTACATCTATGTCTCTTCAATGTAGACTTTACTATATTCCCATGCTTTCTCAAGTTCTCAACCTCTTCCTCAAGTTCATCTTCATTTGCCAGATTCTAGACTAGATTCTCCTCATCTTGGGAGGAAAACTTGACATCATGGGAGACAATCTTCACAGTCTACCCCTCACTAATTAGTGAATGCTTCAAACCCTCTTTATCTTTTGAATCATTTTCATTTTTCTAGTCATCCCACCAATGTTCATGATGCCTTTTTGAGGCTGAAGACTTTATATACAACTTATTTAATATACACATCAAATCAGAAATAGTGGTTGCATTGGATATATTTAAGGATAAGGTTGGAGATAAGTGCAACTAAATCACTTCCAAAAAATTTTGGTCTAAGACATGGCAATCATCATCCAACATCACTTTTGGTTTCCTCTCTTTACCATACAATGGTCTTCACAAATGTTCTACATATAAATAGTACTCTATTTGCATCTTCCACAACTCATAGTTATGACTGGTCATTAAGCTTTTCCATATTTCTTTCTTCAAATTCCACTGCTCCCACTCAAACTTGAATCTCTCCTGCTAAACACAATTAAGTAGAACCTTCTTTAATACCAATTGTTAAACTATTGAACAAAAAATTAAAGTAGAGATTCAAAAAGATAAGGCAAGTTTTACATTGCACTCTTCAAATAGAGCAATAATTTTATTAATCACTAATTCAAAGATAAAACTCTCCACACCTTATAATGCAATAACTATCATTATTTTATAGACATATACAATAGCATTATCTAGAATATGAAGAGTGAAAAGGCTCAGTGAATTTTGGGTTTCACCTTTAAAAAATTACACTTATTGTACTATATTATATTTTTTGGTGTTTGTGTGTTTGCTTATTCCAAATGATTAGACTCCACTGATACATATCGATCCATTCAAAGAAAGAAAGATAGTTTGAATTAAAAAGACCTTTTTTACGTTTTCTATATTAAAAAATTCTACTATTTTTAGGTCAAACAAAGAAATTCATCAAGCCCTAAAAAATTCAAACATGAAAAAATATATGATAAATCTCATCAAATATTCCACCACTCATGTGTGACATTTGGATCGGTACCCAACACATGTACTAAGCCAGATGCTATATCAATAGCCTAGTGTTGTGCTCCATTATAGACAACTTGCACTACATGTACACCATATCGTATAATGTTTTCTAGAAATTTGGATGTTTATAAATATTCCTAATTATTACATTGTTTGGATCTTTTTTGGTGATTTTTTGTTTCCTCTTAATGTCTCTCTCAACCTCTATGGTGGATTCCCCAATTTGCTCACAAAGATGAGTGCCTAGTTTATTGTTGGCCTCATTTTTCTATTGGTTTATCATTGTCAGGTGGGATTTTTTATTTTTATAGATCCACTTAATTTATCTTTAGGCTTTCCATCTATTATTTAGACTATGGTTTGTTTTTTTTGGTTTATATTAAGCAT
The DNA here is from genome assembly GCA_028749045.1 of Cupressus sempervirens. Taxonomy (NCBI): domain Eukaryota; kingdom Viridiplantae; phylum Streptophyta; class Pinopsida; order Cupressales; family Cupressaceae; genus Cupressus; species Cupressus sempervirens. Next base: position 272,650,216 of record CM053785.1, read on the forward strand.
TGTCACTTTTGGTGGTATCATTTTATCTTATGGCCAAGTGGTTGCTAGTGGTTTCCAAGGGTCCATGTTGGCTCTATTTTGGTTTTATCTAAGGTTTTATGATTTTAAGGATTTTTATTACCTTTTGGTTACTGAGAGATTTTGTATTCTTCTCTTTACTTGAATTTTTCTAATGATGCATGGGTTCTATAAGGATCCTATTGAGTTAGTCAAACCTATCCCTATCGAGTAAGGTCCTATTTGTGTCATTACAATATGGTTGTGGTTAATCATTTTTTTTTCTCCTCTCCTTCTAGAGATGTATTTTGGCTCTATAGATAAGGAGAACTAAGGTTTGTTATGGAACTCTCTTGGTTGTGAGTTGTAAAATATAGGGTCGAACGTAACTTTAAGTTCCTCTCTTGTTTATACATTATCTAATAATTATCTTGAGAATAAATACCTTTTTATTGAGGTCAACAGAAGTTACTATATAGATATGTGGGTGGAATTAGGGTGCCTTTTATGTTTAAAATATAGTTATGGGATCCTAGTAAAATCCCATGTTGCATATTTCATATCTTTTCAAAACCACATGATAATTTTTGGGGTCATGTAAAAACCAAATTGATATTTTTATTGTTCTTCACTATGCAAACTCTAAAGGTTATTTGTTATGGTCATGTGAATCAAGTAAAATCCCATGCAAGCTTTGGGATCTATTCAAAACCCCATATTTCTACTCATTTTTCCATTTTTAATCTCTCAAGGATATTTGTTAGTATTTTTGGTTCCTTTCAAAACAATATGAGGGTTTTGGGAACCATGTTAAAAATTTTGGGAACCCCTTATTGATTGAGAATATATTTTTTATAAGAAATCATTGAAAACCCCATTAATTCACCTTTAAGGTTTGAGAAACCTTAAGAAAACTATGGTATGAGACATAGGCCTTTTTTTGTTTTGATCACTTGGCTATATGGAACTTTGTATGATCCATGCTTTTAGCATGTTGACTCTTTAGAAGATGTTGGCTCTTGTTCTGTAATACTTAAGCTTTGGGAGTTATTTTCTTATCTCGTGTTCTAGATTCCTCTTAAAATCTATTTGTAATGGGGTTTACATCCCTACAAAAGAATATATTTACGATTTATTTAATTTATTTTTTCAAAAGATCCTTTGACTTATTTAAATATCTTTTATTAAATGTTTGACTAAGAAAATATTTTTTGAATAAATAAAAATTAATTAATTTTAGATCATTTACCAATAGTATTTAAATAGATACACACTAACTAATATGATAGTATTTTTTAATTAATGTTATTTTCATATTTTTCAGACCCTTTTCTATTTAATATTAATTAGAAATAGTATAGTGTATTTATTCTTATTATCTTCTATGAACTCTAAATTTCTCTTAGTGTTTGTTTAACTCTTTTAATATTCTCCTCTATTGGTTTATCTCTCCCCTATCCTCACTCTTTCTACAATTTAGCTTTGTTTTAATAAAAATTCAATATAATATGAGCACATAATAATAAAATCTTATTATATTGTATAAAATCTTATTATATTTCAATAAATTACTAACCATAAGAAATTTCTTTAATAACCCGTTAATAATATATTTCCCTCTAAATAAAGTCACTAACTTTATTTGAATTTATATAGATACACTATAGTATAGTACACAATAGCTTGCACTATGCCAAATTTTTCCATTTCTTACACAACTAAAACTTGGTTTAGATATTGAGACTTATCTCAACAAGCTTGAGTAGTTATAAAGAAAGATATAGAAACATCTAATATGCACACCTTCCCTAAAGTACATCAATGGTGAGGAAATGTCAATATTTTATGTGAAATTTGATATCTTTAAAAATTATTTCCTTCTTGTTTCTTGTTTCCATGTTTGGTGTTTTTATTTTAATATTAATAGAAGCCGAAACAATGGAGTTGGACTTATATACATCATGATGGAATTGCAATTAACAACACATTAACAAAAAAAATATACATGTAACCTATTATGTTATTCACATCAAAAATAAAATAAACTATCCAGTAACCCCAACCCAAATAATAACCACAAAAAATCTTGTGTCATAGCTAAGATCACCAATTAAAACACATACACCACCCATAATTGATATAGAAATTATCAAAATGTATACTAATAAATCACATGAAAAAGATAACAATGTGACTAGCAACATTCATATTACGTTACTTAAATATTAAAAATAAGCTAGATCACTAAGGCCTATTGACCTACAATTAAAATTTAAAGTATAAGATGGACAAGACCAGAAAATTAGTTTCAAGAATATAAAGAACATGGGCCTAAACATTGGCCTGCTCTTTTCCTTTCTTAGAGAAAGACCTTGGCCTAGTCTTCTACCAAGAAGCCATAGAGGTTGGCAAAGTACTTTGCTAGATCAGGTTGTTCTCTTTGTTCTCCTGCTATAGCAACTATAGGGTGACAATGACATCATGAGTGACATTGAGGGATAACTTAGAGAGGGTAGTGAAAATATCATCCAGGTCATCAAAATGATCCTTAAGGGTCACCATCTCTTGCTTAGTGTATTTGACATTTCCAATCAATTATTAGGAACCAACACAATTTGTCTCCTCCTCCAAAGCTTTAACCTACACAAATATAGGGTTAGTAGAAACCATTATCTTAATGTTCTTGTCCAAACAAATATGAGAGTTCATGTTCATTGGTGAGTCATCTTTCCATTTTCCCTTAGGAGGGGGTCACTGTAGAGGTAAAATCCATCATATTCATGGTAAAGCTAGAAAAAACATGGGTAGCTTTATGACTAGCTTTCTTCTTCCTTTTTCTAGTCCAAAGCTCATCTAATTCCAATCTAGTTTCTTCAGTCCCTATATCTTCTATCTTTTAACCTTTTCTATTCTCTTCTCACTAGTTTTAGACTTTGTTTCCTCATTTTTCTCCTAGTCCCTAAGAAATTTTTGCTTCATCCTAGCCCTTCTTTTGGAAACTCTCTGAGACCTCCTTCTCCCCCTCCATTTTCTTCTTCAGAATCAGCTAAATCCATAACCTCACTCTTTTCAACTTTTATAATATTTTGGGTCTTTTTCTTTTGAGATTTTCTAAAGCATGTGGATTATGCAGAGGCCTTTGGTGTGGGGGCCATAGAGTAACCCCCGCTATTTCCAAGTGGAAAAGGAAAGCACTAGTTATTAATAATAAAAAAGGGAGGAGAAGGGCAAGGTAAAAATTTTAGAGATAAAGGATTAGACTTTGGTGTAGGATGGTATAAATATTTTGCCTCTTTTTCCCATCCCTAACATTAAAAAAAAAAGGCCTCAAATTCATGCAAGACAAAGAAAGGAATAAAAATTTGATCATGATGCCTAAAGTGATTAAGTAGTAGCTGATAAAAAATAGTAGACTCCTCATCTACCCTCAAGAGTTAGGTATTTCAATAGAAAAAAGCATACCCCAGTCCATGGGTGAGGAAGGCTATCTCTACTAAATATGATACAAAATATCACAAGTTTTTCATTCTTCTTCAAAAGGATGGTTCATACTCATCTCATCCATTACCTTAGTAACTTTCCACCATTTTTGTTCATTTATAAAGAGACTCATCACCATGGTGATGATTTCTTCATTAACATGGAAAGAAATAATGTTAATGGTAACTCTCTTGTCCACATAGGAATCAAAAAATTGAGTTGAAATATCATTTTCCTACCCAACCATGGCCTCCACAAAAGGAAACAACCTGCCTTCACCTAAATCCATCCAAGTGCAAGGTTTCCAAGCATAATCCTGAGGGCTCAATATGAATTATTTCCCCTCTCATTTCTAATCCCTACTCAAAAATCTCAAAAATCTCAAGATTGCTAAGTTTGGAAAACCCTTGAATTTTTCTTAATAGCCTTAAAAATAATATGAGCTCAAAATTATTTTTAGGATAAGTTAAAGTCTATTGATGATTATAATTGTAAGATATGTCTTTGAAAATTGAGTTGCATTAGCAGTCAAGAGCCATGGATGCACCTTCATACTTGGCTTTCCCAATCAGCCACCTAAGTAACTTAATATAATATTTCTAGAGAAAATTTTAAATAAAATTTCATTATTATGCAATAGATATATTCCTTCTGGTTAAATCTAACATAATCTCATAATATCTTTGTGATTATACATCCACTTCTCTTCATAATTACCCCATTGTACTCTTTTCGATGACCACTGTTAGTAATAAAATACTAGCAATTAAACCATTTTTTTTCATTTAAACTTCAACTTGTGTTCATATCCTACCCAAATAAAGTTTCCACCCACCAAATCCAATAGATATATATTAATTTGAACTTATTCATCATGAACCATATATAGAGGTTTGTTCCTTCTCAATTAGGGTATGAATACTAGTTGAGATTCTTTTAATTTTCCTCCAACATTGTAAGCTTTTCATGAGTAAACTCATGGTAGCCATAGCATCTACAACTAAGTTCCCCTCCTTGTAACTATTTTGTAGGTTGTAACTATCCAGGTGACAAATCTCCCCAAAAATTCCTCTTAAAACCCACCCAGGATAAAATTACCTTTACCAACACCACCACCAGCAAGGAATATCCTTCAATACTAATGTGCTTTCATCCAAGATTGGCTACCAACTTGAGACCCCAAAAAAGGGCCATTTCTTTAGCCATATTGTTCAATATATTGCCCAAGTTCCTAGCATAGGCTAATAATTGTCTACTAGCAGAATTCTAGATGGCATCCCCATGCATAACATTATCATTTCTCATTTCACGATCAACATTGAGATTTAATCTAGGGGGGTCCAGTGGTTTTTATTTAGTATTTCTTCATTTTATTTTCTTTGAATTATCAAACTTATTCACCACCTCTTGGAGGTGTCACTGGATAGTCACCTTCTTCTCGGCTAGCCTTAGGGGTTCTTGTGGTATTTTCCACTAGTTGATCTCCACATTCTCCATCAACAACTTATATGATATTTTTTCTCTCACAATCTCCTTGTTATTCTCATCCTCTCTAAAGATCTGATTTTTCATCTCCTTCTAGATCACCTAGTAGATGTGGGGAGGAACCATGTTCTACAAGAGTCTGAGCAGGGGATGCTTATAGGGGTGTTCCCAACTCAAGATGAATTATTGTAGATAAAAAATGAAAGATCCACTCAACCTAGAAATTATTTAAAACATGGTGCCATATCCTTCTAGAAAAAAATAATGGATTAAAATATGGTGTGTACTCTCTTCATCTTCTTTAAACATACGTTACATCTAATAGGAATTTAAAATCCTCTTTTTCTTAAGTTATCAATAGTCAGGATCTTCCCATGAAAATTAGTTCATCAAAAAAATTGATTTTAGGTATCAAATGACCATTCTATAATTTTTTCTAGAATAATGGGGTGTTTTCATGATAAAAAAATATAATATGTCAACATCACTAAATAGGACCCATTCAAGGTGTGATCACAAGTAAAGCTATCCTCCTAAGGTCTTAGAATAATTTTGTGTAACTCTAGAAGATCTTTTAATTTGACTTCTAAATCTTCCAAATTTATTTGGATCCTATCCAAAATATTCTTCTATTTTCTTTTTGCTGACAAATAGTCACTGACTTTTTCCCCTATGTTTTGTTTCACCACTTCCTTTAGGTGGTGGAATTTTCTATGGGAGAGCGGTACTCCTCCAATCCACTTATCATCCAAAAATCTAACTTTATTCCCTATTCCCATCACCCACCTCAACCCCACCTTTCTTACTTTACTATTTTTAATCACATTGTTCCAAATCTTAGAACCTTGTGGCTAGTCAGTCTCTAGAAGATATGTATTTCCGATGTGCTTGACCTTCATAATATTACTCCACCTAGACCTATTTTTGGTGAGCCTCCAAACAACCTTAGTAAGGAGATTTTTGTTTAGTTCTATTATCCTTCTTACCCCTAACACTCCTTTAGCCTTAGGCTTACAAATAGTTTCCCAAATCACCAGACCAAGTCTATTCCTTTCTTCACTCCCTATCCATAAAAATATCTTTGAATTTTTTCTAATTTCTCCATCATGACATTGGTGATTTTAAAAAGAGGCAAATAGTGCACCAAGACTACTTACAGAAAGGTAGTGAGTAGTTGAGCTTCCCTGCACTGCTTACAAGCTTACCCTTCTAGCCTAGGAGATTTTTTGCATTCTTTCTAGGATTGAGTTCTAGAATTAGCTACTTACCTTGTTTATTGTTAGTGGATGACAAAGGTAAGGATTGGGGAGACCAGCTAACTAACAACCTAATGTTTTTTTAATCCACTACTGAAGATTTTATTTAGTATTAAAGAAATAAATTTTACTTTTGCTAAAGTTTGTTTGTTGCCCCAATCGCTTGACATAATCATCTAACAATTTCCTCCATATTCTAGCTTCCACAATATAAGCATATCCAAATAAGAAGGTTTCATTAGAAAAATTTTGGATAACCTCCAAGGGAATGGTAGTGGTAGCTTTAGTGCTAATGAGGGTTCCCAAATCCACCAACTCCAAGAATGATCTACCCATGACTTTAGTAAACATGATAAATAGATAAGGGGAGAGAGGATGACCTTGTCAGAGAACTATCCCAGTCTTGAAAGATCTCTACAAAGTTCCATTAACAATAAAAAATAGCTAATAGTTTCCACAATAAATTTTATTAACTCCACCACTTTGTGATTAAAGCCAATTCTTTTCAAAATGAATTGCAGGAATTCGCAATCCACCTTATCGTAGGCTTTTGGCATACCTAGTTTGAGAGTCATACCAAGAATTCTACTTTTATCCTTAGAATGGATAACCTCATGAGTTGTCATAATAGGAAAAAAAAAATTCCTTCCTTGGACAAACCCCTTCTTCGGAGTGCTAATAAAATTCTCTAGTAAATGTTTGATTCTATTAACCAAGAACTTAGAAAAAAAAAATTAGAGACCATATTGCACAAACTAATAGGTCTAAAATTAGAAAGCCTTTTAGGATCTTGAATCTTAGGGTCAAGAAGAAGAAAAGTTTTAATGAGTCCCAGAAGCATCTTACCAGTTTTGAAGAAGTCTCTTGCAGCCATATCCAGATCCACATTGACAATATCCCAAAAATGCTAAAATAATGCTAACTAGAACCCATCTGGTCTTGGGTCTTTATAGGTTATCAGAGAGAAGACAACCTTTTTTACTTCTTCAAGCACTTGACCAATGATGAGATCATTTTCCTCCTCACTCAATATGCTAGGGAGATTTTGTATGAGCTCATCCCTCTTATTTGTGTTAACATTCATGTTTATCCACTTATAAGTAGTAGTAAAACAAGTCACTTCCCATCTTTCCATATCCTCCCAACCTTCTATATTATTATTTCATCATCAAGTAAGGAGGTGATAATATATATATATATATATTTTTTGGAAGAAAATCTATGGAAAATAGTCATATTTCTATCTCCCTCCATTAACCATTGAATTCTTGATCTGGACTTCCAGTATTTTTCCTCCTTTCTAGTGATATCCTTCTATTGATTCCTACAAATTTATTCTTCATTGGTTGTTTCCTGGATAGGCCCCCCTCTGTGATGGCCTTCTAAATTTCCTCCAATTCTATTTTATTTCTTCCCTCTTCTTAAAGATATTCTCAAATGAATATTTTCCCCAACTCGTGGCATTTCTCCTAACATTGTCTAGTTTGTTAGGTATTCTAAACATGCTAGTTCCCTTAATTTTGAGATCCCACCATTCCTCCACACACATTTTGAAATTTGGGTGTGATTGCCACATGATTTCATACCTAAATGGTTTTGGTCAACTAAAGAACTTTTTCATATAGTTAAACATTAGTGGGGCATGACTAGAATTCGTTCTAGGGAGGGAAGTTAAAGTGGAGGAGATTAGGTGCTAGCAATTCCTAGATATAAGAAGTCTATCTAGTCTAGCTTATATAAGCTCCTAACCTTTCCTATTATTTGACTAGGTGAAGGGGTTCCTTGTATTACACATCCAAGTACTCATATTCAAGCACATATCTATATCTATATCTATATCTATATCTATATCAATATCTATATATATTCAAAATATACTAGCTAGTACTTTTAGCAACATGCTCAATAACAATAAAGTTTCTACCTTGTAAAAGGAGTCTCCCAGGTAAAATTCTTGGGTTCCAAACTATGGTAACCCCTCCTAAAGCCCCATCAACTTCACTATTACTAGTTATGGACTCTAAATAGAGTTTATCAATAATTTTGCAAAAAGCTATAAAAGACATTTTAACTTTCTAAATAAGATGAACATCAATTTGGCCTAACATTCTAAGCTATGGTTGGTGTGTGTTACCTTTTAGATGCATCTATGAATTTTTTATATAAAAAACTACTAGAAAGTAATCTCAACTAGATTATACCATATAGTTGAAATGGGCATATGAAAATGACACCTTTTGGGCAATCCTACAAGTAGGGCATTTCAATAGTTATATTATGGGAATAAAAAGGTTTGACACTAAACTCTTTAAGATTATTTTGGAGGGTTCAAATAATGGGAAATTTCAAATTGGTGAGGTTTATTATGATGTCTTGGTGGTGATAATAGTAGCCATTACTAGTCTAGTCACAAAACAAAAGGCCCTAGAAAGAATATTAAATGGTTAGTACAAGAAGGATCTCAAACATTTTCTTGGACCTAGTGAAGATGTATTGATCCTTCAAAATGGTTCCAATAGGGAAGCACTACTTGGTGAATGGAAGGATTCACCTTGGAAGGTAGGTTTAAATAATTTAATTCATACTTATATCTTATATCAAATCATTTTTAGTATAATTTGAAACTCAATTTTTCTTTTTACATATTATTATCCCTTTTGTATTTAGTCTCTAAATACTCAAAGAATCTCCCCCCCACCCCCAACACACACACACACACAAAGTAGACTAGGATATTAATCTTTTTTCTTGATTATTTATATTTGGTATTCTCTATGATTACTAGGCCTAACTCTTTTATTATCCCACTTTGATTGTGGATCTGAATAAACTCATACAAAATGATTAGGCCACTTAGCCACCCTTGCCCCCACCCACACCCCTATAGGTTTAACTAGGATTGACCCTCTTGGCATCAATATAATTATTCTCTATAAGGCTATCTCATCTTCTTTTTCCATTTAATCGAGTTAGACCCTTGAACTTTCCCTTCCTAACACTACTATTTAGCTACTTGAATCAACTTCCTTATCACCATGGCTAAAACTTACCCAAATGACCTAACAATTACACTAATGACCTAAAACTTATTAAATCACCTAAAACATAATCTCTCTCTCTCTCTCTCTCTCTCTCTCTCTCTCTCTCTCTCTCTCTCTCTCTCTCTCTCTCTCTCTCTCTCTCTCTCTCTAACATTTTAATACATATTTCTTTATTATTTAGCTATCACACTCATGCAAGTATAATAGACCCCTTTCTACTATTATAATTGCAACTCTTGATGTAATAACTTGGGTACATTTTATTTATCCTACCATCGATTGAATTAATATAATAAATGATTTAAAAATATGATTTAATATCATAAATATAATATTAAATAATAGATAAATAATGAGAATCTGGAGATAAAATCTACATATATATTAATCCATATAAAAATTATAGAAGAAAAGACCCAAAAATTTATTGACATTTTATGTAACATAAAGTGACAATGATCCTTGAAATCATTTTCTTTTGTTTCATATTTATAATATTTTAAGATGTCTTAGATATGGCTTCATCTTGTGCCTTTTTGTGGTTTATCACCTTTGTTTACATATATAGCTTATTACTCCTTTTGATTTGATAGGTAACAAGCCGAAGCCTAGATTATTTTTTATCATTACATTTTGACCTCCCAATGAGAGGCTCAAAAAATACCATTTTTTAATAGGGTCTTGCTTAATTTATTTCTCCTATTTTATTTATTTCCTACTATTGGTGTTTTATTTGACTTGACATGGACATTATGGTAGGTTGATTAAAACTATGTAGGTCTTCTATTTTGTTTTTCATTATTATTTTATTCATACCATTACTTGTAATAAATAGTTGCATTTGTACATAACTTCACTCTATAATTAATATTTATTCTATAACTGGGTACTATATAACTAGAAATTAATGATATGGTCAAGTGATAATACTATTACTACTTAATTATTGAAGATTTGCTGGAGCAAAAAATGGGGAGATGTACCAATTTTTTTTTTTTCCTTGTCAAAATTGTGCTTTAGTGTCACACATTATTTATGTTAGTTTTCATTTCTTTGTCTCTATACAATGATAATTCATTGGACTTAAATTATTAGTCTGAATGGGTATATGGATATGATTCTTATATTATATGAATATATGAAACATCACTATTTTAGTTAGATCAGAATAAAAAAGGCTCAAACTTGTTACAAAACTTTTATAAAGGAGAATTGTGTGCATCTGGCATATAGTGAGACTAAATAAAAATAAGGAAGCAAAGGGTTATTGGAGAAAAGTAGTAAGAAATGATGAAACCAAAAGAAAAAAATGAGAAACCAACAAACAAACTATGTATTGGTAAGGGATTAAGTCACTTTGATTCTTTTCAATTCATCAACTAAGTGTCTTATTTCTCCTCACAAAAGATGAGTTTCATACTGAAATCCTAAATAGCTATATTGAATTGAGTTGGAAAGCTAGGTAGTTCAATCAAATACTTCTATTTTTTGTTACATTATTGCAAGGGGCTACTTGGAGCCATATGTAGAACTTAGTTTTCATTTTCCTTTTTCTTCTTCCATCTCATGTTATATAACAAAAATAGTAAGGGTCATGTACTTTACCAAGTCCCTATATTTTATTAGTGAAGACCACCTAATTTTATTCTTGTATTACTTTGGCTTCCAAATAGGGGTACATAGCATCATTATTGATAATTTAACATCCTCTAAAAAACCTATATTCTTCAAATATTTTACTTATTACTCTAGTTTTCCCCAAAACCTATCATATATTGATTCATTTAACCATTCTTGAACTTTCTCAAAAATATGCATTCTCTAGAATCCATTGTTTATATTTCCCCTAGTGAATTTTATCCATCTGACATGTAGAGAGATCCATATGGATTTCAAGGCCATGTGAAATCCTTAAGATGATAAATCATCCTTAGTTTGGTTTGAAATTTGGTGCCTCATTTGGGTTAGTGATCTTCTCTCTAAGAGGGGAAAGAAGAGAGAGCTTTATGAGTGTCATTTAGGTCAAGAGAATTAAGTTACATAAAGGTAAGTATAATGGTTGATGTCTGCATAATACTCATATATGAGGAAACCAAATTCCACTCGTGGAATCTATTAGTGAAAGACAAAGGAATATAGAGAATGGGGAAATTAGGACTAGTCCACTACACAAGAAGTGAGTGATTGGCAGTTTTGGGATTAAGGGTACTAGTCAAGGTCAAATCATGATTGCATAGAAAAACTGCATCGTATTAAACAATGGAAAATGGGGGGTTTTCTAAACCTAATAAAATTTTAACATAAGATTCAATAGTAAAAAACAACCATAAAAAAAAAGAATTTTTTATTGTTTTTGAAAGTGATTAAGAACTTAAAATAGAAATACTTAAAAACTTTTCTACTTGCCTTCTAGAATGATATCTCACATTAGAACCTTTTCACCTTTGAAGTTGTACCATTTGGAAGATCCTCATCATTAATTCCATTTTTCAACTATTAAGCTTTCTATTTATTTTTTAGGATAGCATTAAAAGCCTCCTTATAGTGTGATTAAGTATATTCCATAGGAAAAAATAACTCATACCCTTATGGACATGGGAAATAGAACATGAGTCTCCCAACCTCCAAACTATCACAAACTTGTAAATCATTTGTCATAAACTTATGTATAAAAAAAATGATAATTAGATTCTTGAAAATAATTAGTATTCTATGATAAGATTAATTAAATTCGCATCAAATTACCTTTTTATGCTTTCCTTTAATTAAAAAAATAAAAGACATTTTTTATTAGATTTAATTATTTTAATATAATATTCAATGCATCCATACACAACTATGGAGACTATTACTCATGTTCTTGCTTCTACATCTGGTGATGTTGGAGGTTCTTCTTTGAGACATTAGTCATCATTCTATCATATTTTGTACTGATCATACACCTATATAAAAATCGGTGGATGGCATTTTCTTGTTCTCTTAGAATTTTAATTTGTTTGTATGAAATTGAGGTTCATACACTAATTCTTCTCTCTTTTTAGGCATACATACCATAATCAATAATTTTAATTTTAGATATATAATTTTTAGAAGCTTAGATCCCTTTCACCAAAATAAAAACATTTATCATTCCCCTTACCCTCTTCTTCCACTTCCTTTTTCCTAAGGATTTCTACATCGAATTCTCATTATAGCTCACCAAGAATTTGCTCATCTAAGTTGTGAGTAACCACTTTCACCTTCATTTTGATCAATTTTATCTATAATTATGCATTCCTTCCAAAGATATTAGGGGCTTACGCATAGGAACATAGAACAAATTTACAGAATAAACGAGATCTTGATCCTTTTGATGTAGCAAGAAATATGGACCCATTATTAGAGTGCGGGTCGAGTAGAGTGTTGCTATAGACATGGGAAATATGTGTGACAAAGTGAGGTGAAATTGATGGGCCCGTTGACCATTGTCTAAAACTTAATTAGTTAGTTCAATTAAACAAAATATTTAGAGAATGCAAGCTACTAATGTAAATGAGGCTAAAAGTGGTTAGGCCCACTCCTAGCCACTATTAGCCAATGGTTCCAATGTGATTAAGGGATGTGAGAATCTTTTCAATATAAAAATGTTATGGTAGAATTTTTCTAACTTTTTATTGCGAATAATGTTTAGAGGTATAATGGTAAATTGTGGCACAAATAGAATTAATAATTAGATTTTTTTCTAATTTTAATTGTGAATAATGTTTAGAGGTATAATGGTAAATTGTGTAAGTAGAAATACAATTAATAATTAAATAAACCTTATGTTAAAAAATAATAATAAAATATTTGTGTAGATATCTTTAAAAAAATATTTTTAAACATGTTGATTGATATGTGATACAAACTATCTTTATTTAACATTTATTTGTAATTAAATAACTTGTTTAGAACTAATAATTTTCATAATATTTTTTAATCATATTTTAAAAGTAAGTAGCTTTTTTGTGAAAGATAGTGATAACTTTAAGAAACACCCCTTTAGGAAAAAGTATAAAATTTTGGAAAATTGAACATTAATTCAAGGGGAAAAAAATTAATTTCAACTGGCAAATTATTACGTTTAAGTAGGAAAAATTTTAATTTTACTAGTGATTATTTTTCAATCATATGAAAATTCTATAAAATCCTAGTGAATCTTTCATTATTGATGAGAATCATGGAAAAAAGTACACATATCTAGAAACAATGATTTTATTATTATTATTATTATTATGTGGAGCCTAATTTATTATCAAACTTTAAAGTTAAATTTATTTGACTTTTATCATTGCAGTTTCCCTCCAAACTATTGAATGGTGGTTTGAGAGAAACACCCCTATTATTTTGAACCTTCGGATGATCCTGAACCAATTGCCTAAATCCTATTTGAAGTCAAAATTTTAAAAGGATACCAAGTTTTAAAGAAAATTCCCAAAGTAAAGGCATGTGTCCCTAATCAAATCTATTTTGCAGCAAAGTGACAAAGGATAAAAAATTTCATGAAAAGTCTTCAGAGTAGAGATACATGTAAAATCTACATACTTGGTCTATAGTGTAACTTAAATTTTTACCAAATATTGGCGAACATGACCATTAATTAAGACAAGCCTTGAAAATTGTAGGTGAAAATATTTAATTTACTACATAGAAAAATTAGATTTCATTGGCAAAGTCATCACTAAAAAATAAATACATTTGTATTATTATTGGTGATTAGCCTAAGCATGGGACCCAATTTTGGTAAAGTGCAAGTGACATGGACACCCCAAAAGTGCAAAAAAAAAAAACCAAATCTAGGGTCCCCGATGAGTGAGATTAGCCAATTGGTGAATATTAGCCACTAAAGTTATCCTTGGTGAAATATTATCTTTGCATTTATATTAACTATTATTTTCTCCTATAAATAAATAAAAAATAGTTTACTTATCAAAATTTATAATCTAAATATGATTGTCCTAAAGAGATGCTAGAATGTTTTAATGTTTGATTGTTAATAATGTTTAGAGGTATTATCTAAAGTGGCATATTAGTGTAGTGTAATGGTAAATTTTGTTGACACAAGTAAATAAATTTTATATGAAAATGAGAGTTGCATTATTATATTTAGATTCCCACCTAATGTAAAATAAATAGAAAATATTTACTTATGTGTACAACAACAATATACAAAGCACATTAGAAAACTAGTTGCAAAGTGTGTTGCAAACTTAGTTGAATGTAAAATTTTAACTATATTTCCAATTATGCATAGCTATAAAGAATTTTGGAATATGTCTTATAGAAACACTATTGAAATAAGATATAATTCCATGTACAAGTTTTTATGAAAAATGGTTTTGCTAGGAAAAGAAGAAATAATAGTGAATAAGTAGGAAAAACACTTTTCAAAAATAAAATATGCTCATAATCTCCCTCTATTTACTCCAAATAAATTTGATATTCTATAGCAGATATCTTTGAAGGAATTAAGCCCATTTTGTGACAATGTTTCCCTTCAAATTTCAAACAATGTAAAGCATCCCCCCTCAAAAAATCTGGCTCCCAGGAATTATAACTACAAATCTCTCTTATGTAGATCTTATGAATGGTGGTATGTTTTTTCCCCCAAAGCACAAAAAATGAAACCTATATAATCACAAAATTTGGTTTCCAAGCACAATAAGTAGGCTCTAACTAGTAATCAAACCAAACATCCCTCCATCAGTTCCTTGGTTGAATCACACAAAATCAAAGATAAAGTAGACAATAGAAGGATATTTGTAACATCTCTCAATTGTAAAGAACCAAAGGAAGGTTGGATGGAGGCATAGAACAAGAGAAAATACAACAATCAAGGAAATCTAAATGTCAAAAGTAGTATAGAGTTGTTTCATTCAATGATCTCAAATTTAGGAAACAAACTGAGATGTTTGCATTTACCAAATATTTAAAAAAAAACCCTAAACCTTCCATGATTCTAAAAAAATAATTCTTACCCTCATTATATCATATAAGCTTATCTAAACCAATTAAAATATCTAAAGGTAATAGTATCCTTTTGAAGTCT
This sequence comes from Cupressus sempervirens, assembly GCA_028749045.1. Taxonomy (NCBI): domain Eukaryota; kingdom Viridiplantae; phylum Streptophyta; class Pinopsida; order Cupressales; family Cupressaceae; genus Cupressus; species Cupressus sempervirens. The sequence goes on from CM053785.1 coordinate 272,665,542, forward strand.
CCCTTGATATCTAGCTGTTCTTTCAATCTCTCCAATCTGTTTCTCTCTCCAGATGTGTCGAAGCTGACATCCCTCCTCATAGGAAACCTATTCATACACAAACTTCATGCAAAGTTCAGACCTCATCCCAAATAAACCCTAAAAGCAATCCAAAACAAATTCCAAATGAATTATAGAAAATCAATTTTAAAGATGTCTTGATCATTAGCAATGAGGATATGGAAAATAGACGGAGGAATGTGAAGAACTTGGCATATTTGCTATTTGGAATGGCCCTCAAGACATATTCCAAAATCTTATTAGATGGCTAAGAGGCCATTATGAGGAACATGTAAGTATCTTTGTCTGTACAAGTAATGTATTGTACTTACATTGTCAAAATTTAGAAATAAAAAATGATTTAATTGTAATTCTATATTTACTATATAAAGGAATTTTTAATTTTATCTTGGGTACTCAGCTTTAGCAAATAGAGTTTGGAATTTTTTTATTTCCCTTCTTGGTATGAATGCAATAATATACTACCTTAATTATGTAAAGAATTCAACTTCACAACATAAAAATCTTCTCGGCAAACAAGCAAACTGAGTAATAGTTTTCCTTAATACAAGAGGGTGCCAAGTAATAGGCAAATGATGCCAAGTGATCTTGGCACATGAAGAACATGAGTGAACTTGGAAATGTAGTAAACTTAGCACAAGAAGGTGCCAAGCGATCTTGGTCACCGAAGGAGGGTTAAGCTTAGCACAGTGGATGTTCAGTGAGCTCGGTGAACAAATGGGAGGTGGAGCTCAATAGGCTAAACACACAACCTGTACCAAGAATAGAGTGGACTTTCTAGACAAAGACACTGAGTGAACTTGGTATTCTACTCTTCTCTAACGTCTCTAACTGATAAAATGATTGAGATTCATTCCTTTTGTCTTACTAATTTTTTTTTTCACTCTCATTTGGATTTCAAACTCACCTACCAAGTCAATGAGGGTTAGGCAACTAGGTGGGCATTTAGCTTTAGGGGCAACCAAGCAAATGCAATAAATTTTTGACACTCCTCCTTTGTCCCTATCCAAAATTAAAAAAGAATCACTTCTTATCCAAATCAATTACACCAAGACTCTTTCTTAGGTGCACAAGAGTTACAATTCGTAAAGGCTTAGTAAAAATGTCTGCTAGTTATTGCTTGGACTTAAAAAATTCTATCTTTGTATCACCATTTTCTACTAACTCTCTGATGAAGTGATATTTGATCTCAACGTGCTTGGTTCTCCCATGGAAGACTAGATTCTTATATAGTACAATTGAGGAGATATTGTCACTAAAGATTGTGGTTTCATCCTCTTATCTTTCATTCAATTCTATCAATGTCTTCCTTAACTAAATAGCTTGACATGCAGCTACATTTACTATTATGTATTTAGCCTTTGTTGTATATTGAGAAATAATATGTTGCTTCTTGGATGCACATGAAATTGCTCTTGATCCCATATGAAACATGTATCTACAAGTGCTCTTCCTATGATCTAAACTTCCAGTCCAATCACTATCAGTGTAACCAACCAACTCAAAATCATTATCTATAGTATATAAAATTCTAAATCCCTTGGTACCATTCATATACCTTAGGATCCTCTTTCCCTCTTGCCAATGGGAATCCTTTGGTGTTTCCACAAATATGTAAATCAAACTTGCTACATGCATCATGTCAGGTTGAGTTGATGTCAAATACATCAAACTTCCAACCATACTCTTGCATAGTGTTGGATTCACACTTTTTCTGCAATCTTCCTTGCTTAACTTCAGACCTACTATTGTTAGTGTTGGGGTTTCCCTGTTGTTTTTCATTTTGAATCTCTCCAAGATCTGCCTTGCATACTTTTCTTGAGATATGAAGATACCATCATGCATTTGTTTTACTTCTATGCCTAGAAAGTACTTCAAGAGACCTAGATTTGTCATCTCAAATTCATTCTTCATGGCTTCTTTAAACTCACCAATTAGGAAATTATCATTTCCAGTGAATATTATGTCATCAACATACATGACAATAATCAATACTTTACTATTTGTTGCCTTGATGTAGAGAGTGGGCTCACCATTACTTTTTCTAAAGCCATTGCTTATCAAATATGAGTCAATCCTATTGTACCATGCCCATGGAGCTTGCTTGACCCAATAGAGAGCTCTCTTCAATCTATACACTTTGTGTTCTTCAGCCAAAACTTGATAACTAGGTAGTTGCTCCACATAAATCTCTTCTTTCAATACACCATTCAAGTAGGAAAACTTCACATCTATTTGATATACCTTCCATTTGTGTTGGGTTGTAATTACTATGATAGCACACACAATTTCCATTCTTACAATCGAGGCATATATCTCATCATAATCTCTACCATACTACTGCTTGTACCCCTTGACCATTAAGCATGCTTTATGGCCACTATTTTTCCTTTAGCATTACACTTGGTCTTGTAAATCCATTTCACTCCAATTACTTGCTTCTTGGGAGAAAAAGTAGTTAACTCCCATGTCTTATTTCTCTCAATAAAATCTATTTCCTCATTCATGGCATTACACCATTTCTCTTCCTTTACAGCTCCTTCAAAAAAAATTGGATCACTATGAGAAAATAATGCAAAATTAACACTCTCATCATAATCTTCCTCATACCTTTCTTCTTCATATATCTCCCTTAGAGTTTTAGTCTTTCTTGGTAATAGGGAGGCAAGAGTGGGATCTAAATTTTATGTATTACTATTATGACTATTCTGGATACTAACTTGGGGTTGTCTTAAACTACTAGGAGTTGTCACTTGACATGTAAGGAGGTGCTTGCCTTTTTTCCTTTGTCTACAGTCCATGTTTTCTTCTCCATCATCTTTCTCATCACCCATGTCTTCCTCTTCCTCATTAACACTCAACACTTTTCTTGAATTACTTGAGGATTCATCAACCGAGCCATCCCATGATTGATTTCAAGAAACTCCACATCTCTTGAAATAATGATCTTCTTGGTGATTGGATAATACAATCTATAAGCCTTTGGTTCTAAGCTATAACCCATAGAGATACACTCCACACCTTTTTCATCTAGTTTCTTAATTTTTTCCTTAGGCACATGTGCATATGTTACACATCTAAACACTCTCAAGTGTTCAACTATCCATCTATTCTTTGACCAAGCCTCAAGAGGAATCTTGTTACAAACTGACATTGTAGGACACCTATTAATCAAATATACTATTGTTGCTACAACCTCTCCCCAATATTAAGTTAGGATCAATTTTACTTTCATCATGCTTCTTAACATTTCAAAAATGCTCCTAATATTTCTCTCAGCTAGTCCATTTTGCTATGGAGTATAATTGGATGTAAAATCTTTCTTGATGTCATTCTTCCTACAAAAATTTACAAACAAATTGGGGGTTTACTTGCCTCCTCAATCCAACCTAAGGACCTTAACATAGTGTCCATATTCTTTTTCAGTTGGGCCTTTAAATTCAAAAAATTTATCAAATGCTTTAGAATTTCTCTTTAAAAAATACACCCATGTCCTATGACTAAAATCATCTATGAATGTCATAAATTAAGTACTCCCCCCAATAGAAGTAGTTTGCATAAGGGCTACTAAATTAGAATGCACCAGCTCTAATGGTGCTCTAGTCCTTCTATAATTTCTAGAATTAAAGGGAAGCCTATGTTTCTTACCCAAAATGAAAGCTTTAGACTTATCATATGAATCTACTATACTTGGCAAACCATCTACCATTATTTTCTTGGACAACAACTTTTAAACTAGTAAGGCCAAGATGTACATACCTAGGATGCCAAATATTGGAGGGGTCTTTAATGATTCTCCTAAGAGCTGATTGTGTATGTACTATTGTACATGCATGCTAGAGACATGTACCATTGGCCTGAGAAGAGAAGCGTGTCTCTATCCTCAAAGGGAACATTCGAATGTTTCTCTTTTGGACTACTACAAGTAATGTATTACTCCCATCCTTTTTATGAATGACACACTTGTCATTTTCCATCAGCACCTTGTATCCATTGTAAATGAGTTGTCCAACACTCATCAAGTTGTACTTCATAGTGGGGGCAATATATATATATAATGTATCTCCTTCTTCTCACCTTGCTTGGTGTAGATCATGATAGATTCTTTTCCCACTATGGGAATGGTTCCATTATTTCCCATCTTAATTTTTGACTTAAAGTCTTATCAATGAAATAAAATAAACTTTCATTACCAGTCATGTGGTTGCTACAACCACTATCCAAATACCATAGCTTAGGACTGCCTTCTTCACCAATGTTGCATATGATAAAGGTTGTGGGATTGTTTGTATTTCCCATGTTCACATCAACCACATTAGCATTTTTCTTTGACTAATTGCCCTACTTCTTCCAACATTTACTAGCATGATACCCATAATTATGATAGTAGTAGCATTCTACATTGTTCTTATTTGAATTTTAATTATTTTTACCTCCTCTAGAGCTATTTTAAGAAGTGTTTGCTCACTCTTGGTTGCTTGCTCATCCCGAGCTTTCTACATTGGCATTCCTTTGGCTATTCCTTCCATGATCTCTACTTATTGAGCCTCTACTAGAGCCATTTTTTCCTCTCCCCCTACTTCTTGAATTCTCTTGAACCTTGAAAGACTTCTCTTGGTAAGTTTTTTTTGATATGTTGATCTAGTGCTCATGCATTTGAAGAGTTCCCATGAACTCATCCATGGTCAATGTGGTAAGGTCCTTTACTTCCTCAATGGTCATCACAAGGTTGCAATATATTTTGAGGTAAACTCCTCAATATATTTTCCACAATCCTCTGCTCTTCATAATCTTCTCCGTTTGATTTGAGCTAGTTTATCAAAGTGGGGATTTGTGAGTTGAACTATAAAATAGGTTCATTTTCCTTCATCTAAAGGTTCTCATACTCCCTTTGGATCATCTATAGCTTTACTACTTTGACCTTATTAGTCCCCTTGAATTTTATCTCAAGGATATCCCATGCTTCTTTTGCATAATTTGCTGCTACAATCTTGGGGAAGACTATCTCTATCATTACTACCTCAATCAGACTTAATGTTTTTACATCCTTTCTCCTTGACTCCTTCAACCGAGTCTTCTATGGGTATGTGAGGGGACCATATAGTGCTAGGATGGTAACATCATTGAACACATTGATCACAAACTCCCACAAGTCATTAGCTACCATTATGGTTTCCATCTTCTTTTCCCATGTATCATAATTTTGTCCATTAAAGGATGGTGGTTGTTTCCACATCTTTCCTACAGCTCTTGTCATGTCAAATATACCCAAAAAAAAATGTCCTAACTATTTTTTTATGTGGGCCCTCAAAGCTTTGATACCATTTAAAGAAATCAACTTCACAATATTAAACAAGGAAATCAAGTAACACTTTTTCTCAAAATAAGAGGGTTTTGAGTGATAGGAAGATGATGATGAGTGAACTCAGCAATAAAGTAAACTTGTCACAAGAAGGTGCCAAGTAAGCTCAGTCATCAAATTAAGGTGGAGCTTGGCATAGTGGAAGTTGAGTGAGCTTGGTCAACAAAGGGGAGGTGGAGCTTAGTAGGCTCAACACACAACCTGCACCAAGAACACACTAGACTGGATAGATGAAGGCACCAAGTGAACTTGGTATGGATGATAGAGGAAGAGATTAGTTAAGGAGTAAACCAAGTGAGCTATTTAATAGGCTTACAATTTGAACATTTGTGCCATTAAAATATAGAGAGAATAACAATGAAACTTGTAAGTATGATCATCTCAAATACTAAGCATGCAATCAATAATAGAAAGGGAGACAACAATGAGCCAAGTATGCTTACTTTAGTGCTTTCTATTCAACTATGTTAAACTATTACAAAATATGGGAGCATTCGGCTTCAACTAGAAAACATTAAAACTTCAACTAATAAAACTTAAACTTACAGTGCTAAGGGTTGCATACAATAATGCCTGGAGCAATCGCTACTTCTTAGGAAAAAAACAATATGAACTTACAAAATGATAAAGAGATTCAACATGTGCTACTGCAAACACTAAAAGTAAACCTTCTTCCTATCCTCTGATCCTTGTTCTAAACATTCTTTGTTTTCTTTGATATGTTGATCTTATTCCTTTCTTTGCACTCTATTGTGCTCTTCTCTAATCTCTCTAACTGATCAAATGAATGAGATTCAATTCCTTTTGTCTTACTATAAATTATTTTAACTCTCATTTGGATTTCAAACTTACCTACTAGGTTAATGAGGGTTAGGTGGGTAGGTGGGCATTCGGCTCTAGGGGCAACTGATCAAATGCAATAAATTTTTGATAAATTAAGCAATAGTCAAATTCTATATAAAATTGGATCAAAATTGTAGGAACTTATAGGTTTAGGTCAAGATCTCAACTCATCTAGCAGTGTTACCTTGCTCATTAATACAGAATTTGGATCAAAGGAATCTAAAACCAAGAAGATTGAATCACAAACTCACTTTCAATAGGTTTAGGGGGAAAATCCATAAGATTTAGATTTCCAATCCAGTTGGACTATGGATAATCTAAAAAGGACAAATAATTTCAATAAAATTCTAAATAAGATAAATAGATCAACTCTAGTAGATAAAATACATAAGATCAAGGATAGAAGAAGGAAAGACACAAATTATGCATTCCATCTTGAGGATAGAAACACTAAGATAGGGAAGATAGTGGTATCAAATGGCCTCAAATTGTTGTCATCTAGAAAAATTACCTCATTTAAGATATCACCATGGAAAAAAGTGGAGATATGGAAGGAATGTGATCTTAATAACCATAAAGAGGAATTAACCAACTTTACAAATTCCTTTAATTAATGTTGTTTATGTAGAAATAATAAGGATTTCATTTCTAACTTAAATACTAGTCTAAATGAATTGGGTGATGGCTCTCCTAATAGCTTGTGACTAGTGTAGCTAGGGCCTGCATGCCTAAGGCCTACTCCTTTTTGTCATTGTTTATCTCCTTTTGGATGGCATTGTTCTTTCCATGTAGACGTTGAGGTTTGTTGTTGTTACAAGGGGGGTATGGGAGTGTTTGCAGGTTGGTGTGGGGTTTTTTTGGGGGATTTGGGGGCTTTGTTGAAGTGTGCGTTTGGGGTTGACTAGGGCTGCTTGGAGTGTGTGACCTCTTTTCTTCTATTGAGCTTTGTGCATGGTTATTTTCTAGTGCCTAAAGGTAAGAAGTTTCTAGATTAGGGATAGAGTTTTCTAAGGTTTTTGATATGGGGCAATTAGATATTCTTACATCTCAGACATTTTTCACTAATATGGAGATGGTTTATTCCTCCCTATTGATGTGGGTGGGGCTAAGGGCTAGATTGATAGTCACCCATTTGGGGTGAATGCTTCATCATCGAAGGGTTTTGTCTATATTAAGAGGATGAATGGGTGTTTGGAGAAATTTGATGAATGACCAAAATTGGTTATTCAACCAGAGTAGATTTTAGAGGATGTAGAATATTGGGGCAAGCATGTGCTCATATGCAAGTTTTTGGGTCTTCGTCTTTCTCTTCTTATATTAGAATCATAGGCGCATTGGATTTGGAATCCTTAAGGGGATATGGCGATTCTTCTGGAATCCAACAACTATTTTATGGTCATTTTTTTAAATATGAGAGACATGAATAAAGTGTTTGAAGGTGGTCCATTTTTTTTAACCAGGTTGGGCTTTTTATCAAACCCTAGCACATCGGGTTTAACTCTACTAAGGAGATTCCCTTTTGGGTCCCAGTGTGAATTCATCTTCCATTGCTTCCTCTAGAATTTTGGAGAGAGGATATTCTTCATTCAATCTTGCTTTTTCTTGGGAAATCGATAGGGTCGGCCACACAAACTCAAGATCGCAAGGTAATTTCATATACACAAATTTGTGTAAAAGTTGATCTTAATAATCCACTATCTGATTCTATGGGAATTTTCTTGGGCCCTACCTCATGGATTTAATAGTTAGATTATGAGACTTTACCTTTTAGATGCAGGATATGTCATGAGTATGGGCACTTACAAAGTAAGTGTCCCCAAAATAAATTTTCTCAACGAATGGTTTCTACTAAGCTGGCCCCTAAGGATGATAAGGGTAAGGCCCCTATGCCAGAGGTGTTTGTAGATAAGGAAGGTTTTATCCTAGTTAAGCTACATAATAAAGGAAGAGAGAAGAAGAGAACCTTGATAGACAAACAAAATGATGGCACTTTTAACAGGTTTCATGTTTTAGATAATTTGGTACAAGAGGAAGGCATACAAGTTGAGTTTCCCTTGGGAGATGGATCTCTCCAAGGACCCCAGGTAGGTGAGGTAAGGAGTCTAGCCCAAGTACCAAAAGAGGAACAAGGTCAACCAATTCCTTTGGATGCATTCGATCAAGAGAAAAATTGTGATGTCCCTAGAGGGTCGCAACCTAGGGGCACCCCAAATATCATAGCTTCTATACTTCCTAGCCAGAAAGGGATGCTAGACATCACAAAAGGAAATAAAGTTGTACCTTCTTTAGGCTTACAATAAAATCCCTTTAAAAAAGGGGGCTTAGAGAAGTCTTCTAAGAGTGGAAGGAAGACTAATCAAGAGAAGGTTAAGATGATGGGAGAGACTTTAGTTGAGGTAGGGTTTGTGGAGCCCATTGATTCCCACTTCTTGCAATCTTCCAAATGATTATTCTCTTCTAGAATGTAAAGGGGTTGAACAAAATCCCTAGAAAAAAGGCTTTTCATAGATTGATAGATTCTCATTCTCCAGATATTGTGTTCATTCATGAAACTAAGCTTACAATTGATGATTTGGATAACTGAGGGCCAAATTTGTTGCCTCATGGTAACTAACAGGGAGTGGGTGCTCAAGGTAGCTCAGGTGTACTCACCTATCTCTGGAATCCTAGGAAGGTGACTCCTTTGTGGTGTATTTTGAGTAGGTCCTCTATCTCTTTGATGGCTTCTCACTTTGAGATAGGACGAAGGTGCATGTTCTCCAATATTTATGCTCCTAATGATTTGGTGGGTAAATCCCTTATGTGGTCACATATCACCTTTTTTCACTCCTTAGATCCTTTCCTCCCTTGGATTATGGCTAGAGACTTTAATGTTGTTACTAGTTTAGAGGAAAAGAGAGGTGGGATTGCTTGATTGGGCCCTTCTTCAAGTATTCTTAAAGGTAATATTGGTTCTTTGCACCTCATTAATGTTAAACCTAGATCTAGTACATTCACCTAGAATAATAGAAGGAGCAAGACAAAGGCCTTTTGGAAAGGCTGGATAGGTTCCTTATTTCTTATTTTTGGATGGATATCAGATGGTCTACTAGATCAAAATTTCTTGATTGGTGAGGCTCTAACCATTGGCCTATTGAGATTTTTGTTACTCCTTTTAATGCTTCTAAAAATCACTCTTTCAAGTTTCAGCTAATGTGGTTGAGGGATCCCTCTCTACAAGATCTTATGATAGCCTAGTGGCATTAGGGTAGGCCTCCTCATGGAACCTCCATGTTATCCTTTGAGAAGAGGCTTTAGCATGTTTAATTAAGGCTTAAAAGATGGAACAAACAATGCTTTAGGAATCTTCAAGACTAATTGAGAGCAACCCAAGCTAGGCTAGACAGTGTCACTCACCAGATCAAGGACCAAGGAATGACTCTGGATTCAAGCTCTACAGATTCCTCAGCTCTAAGGGCATTATAGGAATGGGATCTTTGGAGGAAATATTTTGGAAGAAAAAGTCTCATGTGGATTGGCTACAAGAGGGAAACAAAAACACTACTTTCTTTGATAACACGGTTAAAGCTTATAGGTCTGGTAATTCTATCTCTTCTCTCATTTTGGCTTTTAGAGGTCAACTCTCTTCCAAAGAGGCAATTTTTTTAGAGGCTATTAGATAATTTTCCCAACTCTTCTCTAACGAGGAACCTTGTCCAATGGTGGAGGCAAAGACTATTTTAGATTGCATTCCCGAACTTATTTCTAGCAATATGAAGAGGAATTTGTTAAGGCCAATTTTGCTTAAAGAGCTAGAGAAGGTGGTTTCTAGTATGAAGAAAGGTAAAGCCTTGGGCCCAAATGGTTTTCCCATTGATTTTTTCCAAGAATTTTGGAAGATTATTAAATTTTATCTTCTTCAAGTAGTCCAGGAATCACATCAGAACAAACAAATGCTCAAGTCTTTAAATATTACCTTCCTGGCTCTCATTCCCACAATTGATGAGGCTAATAGTTTGGATTAGTTTAGACCTATTTCTTTATGCAATGCCACTTACAAAATTATCATCAATTTGATTTTAGAAAGGCTCAAGTCTTATTTAGCTACTTTGATATCCGAGGAATAGGGAGGCTTTGTTGGTGGTAGATAGATTCTTCATGGGGTGGTTATTACTTCAGAGGCTATGCACTCTATGGCCATGTCTAACGAAACAGCCATGTTTATTAAATTGGATTTAGCAAAAGCCTATGACTAGGTTAGGTAGGAGTTCTTGGGTTGTGTTCTTCTAGCTTTCAAATTTGATATGGAATGGGTTGATTGGATTCTCAATTGTGTGACTTCCCCATCCTTTTCGGTTCTTATTAATGGAGAACCTACTAAGCTATTCTCTGCTTCTTAGGGACTTTGGCAAGGGGATCTCCTATCTCCATATCTCTTTATTATTATGGAAAAGTGTTTAGGTAGATTTATAAAATTTCAATCCCAGCAAGGGCTTGTCCATTGGTGGAAGTGGAAAAATAATGTTCTAGTGTACACACACCTCCGATTTGTGGATGATACAAAACTGATGGACTTGGCTACTATAAATGAGGCAAGAAATTTTAGAATGATTTTAGAAACTTATTTGAAAGCTTCTAGGTATCAAATTAATGAAGGTAAGTCATCTATTTATTTCTTTAATACTCCTTAGTCGATCTAACTCAGAATTGCCAAGATTCTTAGGTTACAAATTGGATATCTTCCTTTGATTTATCTTGAAGTACCCCTAGCTTTGGGGGCTGAGCTAAAGGAATATTGGCAAGATCTTTTCAACAAAATTTTTTTTAGGGTGAGCCATTGGACTCATAGGTGGCTCTCTTTTTTTGGGAGAGTTATCCTCCTCAAGATAGCGATTCAAGCTCTTCCCATTTATAGGTGTCTTGTGCAAGCTCCTCCCATTAGGGTTATGAAAGAATTTGATGCTCTGTCTTGACAATTCCTTTGGTCAAGAAATCTTCTCTCTTCTAAGTGGAGCTTAGTAAACTAGGACATAGTTTTCTTTCTGAAGTTTACTAGGGGTTTGGGCCTTAAATTTATGGCTCTTGGAATCAAGGTTTTAGCTATTAGTTTCTATTGGAGATGGTGTAATAATCAAGATTGGGATTTGGCTAAGATTCTAGCCAAAAAGTAATTTTTGGGAGTGGAGTATTAGGATATTCCTAGATTGGCTCTAGATGGAAAGGGTTCCTTTATTTGGGACAATCTTAAAAAGGGAGCTCCTCTTATCAAGGAAGGTCTTTTCTGGATATGTAATGACCTGAATTGAGTGCATTATTTTGGCAGGACTCTTGGGATGGCCATCCTCCCATTCTTTCTAGTTACCCCCACTTCTAGCCTCTTTGTCAAATTTTTATTGTTGTAGGATGGACCAAGTTGGCTCACTACAAGACTGTCAAATGGTGTGGATCGATGGATGTGGCTTTCTAGAAGGATCCAAGTGAGTGGCTTTTGGGGGGTTCCTTGGAGGATGAGGTTGATTTGGCTAGTCTCCTCTCTAATAGGTTGTGTAGCTCCTCTAAGGACAAGGATATCCTCGCTTGGGTTCCATGTCCTAAAGGCAAGTTTAATGTGGCCCAAGATTATGCTATGCTAGATAATCAATGTCATGGAATAATTGAAGTTCCCTAGTGGAAGAAGGTTTGGAATAAATTCTCTTGGCTGAAGTGTATTTTTTTCTTATGGCTGGTCACTCAAAAGAAATGTCTTACTTGGGATAATCTTTAGAAAAGAGGACTCCAAGGCCCATCTCTCTGTTTTGCCTCTATATTTTGAATGGAGAGAGCATTTCTCACTTATTCATCTAATGTCCTCTCTCTAAAGAAATCCGGCATAATTGGTGGAAGGTGTGGTGTCATGGGTGCATTCATGTAGAGTCTCTTATTGAATTTTGGGATAGCCTTGGTAGACCTCTAGTGAAAATAATGTTCCTCCAGGTGGCTTGGGTTGTTGGACCTACTTTTATTCTTTGGAGTCTTAGGCTAGAACATAATCATAGGATTTTTTGTAACTCTAGTTTGGGAGTTACTAAACTATGGCAAATGATTCTGAGCAAACTCTAGGAAGCTATCTATGCCAAGTGTGATATGCCTAAACCTGTGGACCCTAGTGACTATAGTATAGTCAAGAATTTGGGAATAGTGGAGAAAGGATTGGGATGAACAAGGGGTAGGAGATCTCAGCCACTCAAGATAAAGGTTTGTAGGGTGAGGAGATGGAGATTATTGCTGATGGATATCCTTAAAATTAATACTAATGGATCTTCTCATGGGAACCCTAGGTAGGTAGGTGTGGGGGGATTAGAAGAGGTAAATATGGTAATTTTATATTTTTGTTCTTTTTTATAAAGGAGTTCATTCCAATAACATGAGGGAGCCCTTGGCCATTATGATAGCTATTGATCAAGGATGCTCTTTAGGTTGGAGGAAGATGCTATGTGAGTCAGATTCTTAGATTGTTATGGATATGATCAATAACCAAAGTGTGGATGATGTTAACTAGTAATTAGCCTCTATTATTAGAGAGATTCTTTATCTAAGTAGCCTTTTGGTTTGGATCTATTTCTATCATATTCCTAGTGAATGGAATGAAGTGCCTGATGTCTTGGCAAAATGGGCATTAGAGAAAGGAGATGGTTAGCATATTTCAAGAAGGGATGGACTTCCTACTAAGTATATTGCGACTTTTGAGTAGTTAGTGGAAAAGGATAGAAGTTAATATTTCTTGTGTTTGAGTCTGCTTCTTTTGGGCCTAAGGCCTTCTATAATTTTTGGCTTTGATTCAATAAAAAAATTTACCCCCTTTTCCAAAAAAAACCTAGTCTAAATAGCTATCATAAAATTTGGCATGATCTACTTCTAATGTAAAATTATATATGTGATAAAAAATATCTTGGACAAGAGGAACATAATGTGCATATTAACTTAATACAAGTTTCAACATTGGAAAGAAATCAAGAAATCTTGGGATTAAGAAATCAATCACTAGGTAGGTTAAACTCCCAAACCAAACCAATCCAATGGGTTGGTAGAAAATATTCATTTAAAAAAAAATTCCATAGTTAAGAATACAAGCAATGAATATTTTATATCAAACAATAGAAATATAATTAGTAATTAATAAAGAAAGAATAGAAGACCAAAATTTGGCTACAAAGAACTTGGATACTTTTGATAAGGCCTAGTTACTAAACCTATCTCTATATTGTGGAAAAGATAATCAACAATTATCTTTAAATATTCTACTTTCTCTAGCAAAGAAATGGAGCAATATCACCATTAGGAAAAGAACTAAGAAAAGATCATTAAAATTTTGGCAGACACCAGAGAATGGCAAGAATCCCTTTGAAGATTTTATATTGGGAAAAACTAGGGAAAGGATTCCAAGGGGTATAATGATCTTCTTAATATTTCAAAAGAAATCAAATCTATATCAAATAAGATAAGTCCAATAGAGAATCAAGAAAACATAAACGTGTCAGTTGTAGAAGAAGAGAACGAATTAGAAAATAACCATAACTAGGAAGAACTTGGAGTCTTAGAAGCCATCAAACAAGAATAAGAGATTGATGATATCGATGAAAATGTGGAATATCAAGATTTAAGATTTTTATTAGATGTACTTGAAATAGAAGTAGGTGGAAAAATCAACCAAGAATTGGTGGATGAAGAAGATAGGATAGGAGAAGAAATATCTCCTTCAATCACTAAAAATATTAATGAAAATATCAACAATTTGGGTATTGCAATGAATCAACATGTTCTTAAAGTTCCTAACTATGGAAAATAGAAAATGAAAAGGATTAGAAAGTCTTTAAAAGATCTAAGAAATGTGACAGGCCAAAAATGAGAAAAAGATAAATGATATTTTGTATGCAAGGAAGGGGAAGTTCCTTCCCACAAACCAGTGTGAATTACTTCATGGAATACTAGGGATCTCAATGCCCTTAACAAGAAGTACTTATTAAAGCATAAATTTACCCTATTCAAATATGAAATAATACTTATTCAAGAATCTAAACTAAATAAAGAAGAAGGTATAAAACTAGAAAAGAAACTAAGAAATTGGAAAGAAAATTTTATAGAATCAGCAGGAGCTTCAAGAAGATAGGGAATCCTTTGGAATCCTAGGAAAATTGAATTTAGTAAATTTTATTCAAGAAGGAATTGGAGGGGAGGAAAAATAAAAAGCTTTAGACAAAATATCTAGTTTACTCTTGTGAATGTATATGGCCCTACAAATACCATAGATGAAAAAGAAGCATATGTCAAAATTAGTAGATTCATGGAAGGTATACAAGGAGGGAATTTTTTAGGATGAGAGTTTAAAACTATAATTATCTTAGAAGAAAAATTTGGATGATCTAAGTACATGTCTCATGCATCTATAGACTTTAAGAAATGGTTGGAAACTAACAATCTTATGGATATCACTACAAATAATAGAGTATTTACTTGGAACAATAGAAGAATAGGCTTTTATAACATAGCAAAAAGATTAGATAGATTCTTATTTAAAGGTGATCTTAGTTTAGTAGATCTAGCCTTTCAAGCTCATATCCTCCCTTTCATTGGTTCAAATCATTACCTCATTAGGTTAGAATTTCTAGTTTCTAATAAACCTTCTAGAAATCCTTTCAAATTTGAAACAAAAAGTGGTCTTTAGATGATAACTATATGAAAAACATAAACAAATGGTGGACTGAATGATCATTCAAAGATTCCAAAAAAACTTGGTTACTGTTACAATTTAAAAGGCTTAAAGAATATATTGTAAAATGGAATAAAACTCATTTCAACAATATATTCAAGGAAAACCTAGATAACAAAGATGAGCTTAAAAAAATTAATGAAGAAATTATTAATAATGGTATGAATAATGACAAATATCTAAAAGAAAAAGAATTATTAGGAAAACAAGAGAACATTCTAGCAAAAGAATAGATTTTTTGGAAATAAAAAGCTAGAGAGAAATGGCTAGCTGAAGGAGACTGTAATACCAAAAAAATTCATAACAATACTCTAAACACTCAAGGAGTCATTGAGGGAAAACCTAAAAAAATAACAAAAATATTGGTGGGTTATTACAAGAAAATCCTCAATAATTATGAAAGCTCTAAGTTGATAACTTAAAATAAAATGCTTCATGTTACCCCTAAAATTATTCCAAATGAAGATAACAAAATGTTAAACAAAACCTTTATCAATGGAAGGAAAAATCAACCCTATTTAAAATGAATCTAGATAATTCACCAAGCCTAGATGGGTTCTAGGCTTTCTTCTTTCAAAAGTGTTGGGACATTTTTGGAGAAGAACAATGAAAAGAAATTGAAGAAACCATAAATGTGGGTTCTCTGTTAACTGAAATTAATCACACCTTTTTTAACCCTTGTTCCCAAAACATCAAATTCGGATGAGGCTGGCCACTATAGAACCACCACTCTTTGTAACACTATTTATAAAATCTTATCAAAAGATTTAGCTCTTTGACTCAAAAAATTTCTCCCCACTATTATTTTAGAAGAACAAATAGGTTTTGTTCCTAGCAGATCAATCCTAGATGGTATTATAACTATTCAACAAACCATCTATTTTGCACAAAGTAATAAATAAGCATGCATGTTCATGAAATCAGATATCCAAAAATCTTATGTTATGGTAGATGGGAGATTCTTATGTAAATCCTTAGAAGCGTTCAGACTCTCACATCAATGGCTAAACCTCATCTTTAGTTGTATTTTTACTCCCAAGATTTCTATCCTAATCAATGACATGCTTGAAGGTTCTTTAATATCTCAAGAGGTATAAGAGAGGGAGATCCTATTTCATCATTCTTATTTATCATCATGGCAAAATCTTATGGTAGATTTATAAAATAGTCATAGGAAGAGGGGTTACTCAAAGGTAGAAAAGTAATAGAAAACATCCCTAATATAACCAACCAACAATTTGTTGATGATATTATTTTACCAAGTCAAAGGTCCTTAGTTGAGGTGTCAAACTTCAAAGAAATCATCTTTGACTATTTGGAAACATCATAACAAAAAGTAAATGCCAAAAAAACTGAAATCTTCTTCATTAATGCTAAGCCTAATTTAGAAAATGACATATGTAATACTACATGATATAAGAAAGGTGAATTCCCTTGCAAGTATTTGGGTATTCATCTAGAAAAATATTATAGGAATCAAAAGCATGGGATTAGATTCTATAGAAAAATGAATTCCATATTTCCAACTGGAAAGGGAAATGGCTAAGCAAAGTGAGAAGAGTCACTAAAATGAAGGCAATCCTCTCTACTATACCTTCTTACCAAAACTCTTGCCTCCCTCTTCCTAAAGGTATTAATAATAAACTCGAGAGTAAAGTTTTAAAAAAATATAGAATGGTGTGGATGAAAATAAGAAATTAGGTCTAATAAAATTGGATAAATGTGGACACTCAAAGAGCAAGATGTATTAGGTCTCAAAAACCTAAGCTAGAAAAATGAAGCCTTTGGAGCTAAATTTATTTAACATTTGTATCAAGAATGGGAAAGTAGATGGGAAAAAATCCTCTACCATAAATACTTAAGAGGAAATGATCCAATCTTGTTGTTCTGGGTCTAAAACCCTCTAAGTGGTTTCAATACATGGAACTTCATGTTAAAATTTTGTCTTCCCATTTTTAATAATATAACTTGGGATATTGGGGGAGGAGAAAAGGTTTTCTTTTGGGAAGATTATTCGAATATTCTTCCTCCCCCAGATAATTATCATTTATCTATCAATATCAAACCTACACTATCCCAACTCTTGGGGAATCAAGTAGCTAACTATAAAAGATTTTGAGTATTACATGGATAGACTTTATGGAAATGGAGATCCTTAGAAGGACCAGTCTATCCCAAATAAAAAAAGAGGATTTCTCAAGTTTTCTAAACCTACGATCAGCTCCATATAAGGATAGACATGATAGACTAATTTAGGGTCCCTCCAAGGATAGGGTTTACATACTTAAGATAGGCTATGAGATCCTTAAAAATAGCCTTAGGTAGGAAACCTATATTCCTCTTACCTTCTACTGGGATTCAACTTTCCTACTAGAAGAAGGTATTTTCTTATGAGCTTCTATTCATATTAGATTCCACACAACTGATAGATTCACCAAATTAAGTTTTGAATGACCCTCAAGATGTGTTTTATGAAAAGCCCACTTAGAAGATTCTAAAAACATGTTCTATCAAAACTTGTATTCTTTGCAATGTTGGGAATAGCTAAGAAAGAAACTAAATTGGTCTTCTCCCCTTCATGAAAATTTAGAGAATCATCTTAAAAGTAGGCCAATTAACAATAAAACAAGGTATATAGTAAATTGTGGAACATATCTTCATCTATGATTTTGCAGGAAATTTGGAAGGAGAGGAACAAAATATTGTTCAATAATGAAGAATTTGACATCCCTTCCCACCTTAATAAAGTGGAGACAAGTATTCAAGAAGTTGTAAATTATTATATAAGAAATCAATGCAGGAAGAAGGATTGTTTTTAGATTGAGATGTAGAAATGAAGAAAAAGTGGTCTAATTTGATCAATCCTCCTTTGTTCGATGCTAAGAAATATCTCTAATCTTGCAAGGATTGTAAGTGGGAACCTCCTCCAATAGGATGGAAAAAACTCAATTTCGATGAAGCATTGAAAGGGAACCTGAGAAAAGTAGGAACACGATGTATCATATATATAGATAATAGAAATTGGATAGTAAAAATATCAAAACCTATTCGTATAGCTTCTGATAACATGGAAGAACTAAAGTCTCTCAAAGAAGGGATGAAAATAAGTTTGGAACGTAAAATAAGTAAGCTCATAATCGAAGGTGACAAAATTTTTATCAATTCTTTAAGAAAGTGATCTACCCCTAATTGGCATATTAACTTTAATCTTGAATCTATTTTGCTTCAAATAGATTTGCTTGAAGAAATTAGTTTTCAACATATTTATCAAGAAGGTAATAGAGAAGCAAATCAATTATCCAACCAATGAGTGAATGGTGTAGACTCCATTCTTGCTCCTTGAAGCCTCTACCTTTTAGCATTTCTCCTAATTTTATTTTTCTTTTTTTGTCACTTGTACTCCCTATGTTATATATATCTTTTTAAAATATTTTTCCTTACTTTTTATTGTCTCCTATTTTAGACCTATATCTATTAATTAATATGACACATTTGACACCAATTGTCACTTTCATTATATTAGTATTTGTGTCTTATCCATAGTTTATGCTTCCACTAGTTGAAGCATAAGTGTCTATTTTATTTAAAGATTGAGGTTTGATACAAATCTATCATTAATATTCACCCTTAGCATGCTTAGAGTATGGATAATTAAAGACTTTTACATGTCATGATGGATATTACCCTATGTGTGATTATATGAATAATTTCAAGATGCTTTGAGGGTGCTATTATAAGATGAGTAAGTTGTTTCTTCTCTCTCCACTTGGAATTTAGTTCTCCATCAGTGTTAAGTGTTATTAGGTTTATCAACATAGGATGAATTCTACTATTATCCTATTTCATTCTTTTGAAGTTTTAACTATGGCTTTTATGGGTTCTGTGAATCTTGAATGATTTAATAGATTGCTCAATCTCTTACATGATATGTCCAAAGTTTCAATTAATAGGGTTCTTAGAGAAAGGATTTTCAATTATGATTTCACTTGGTGAACTAAAAGCTCCATTTTAGGCTCATTTATCTCCTATATAGCTTATGCTCATATTTTCTAGTGGAATACAATATGTCTCTACAACCTATTTGAACCTACATGGCTAGTAGGTCTAGAGTAAGTTGTGATGAATATTGATAGGGACTTCATAATCCCTTATGTCAAAGACTATATGCCTTGCCCTCTTGGAGATTATGACCCTGCTATAGTTCCCAGGTACACTATCTTTCATATTCATGATAAAAATTGTTTCAACAAAGCATTGCCAAAGATGAAAGCTAGCATCAAATTTTTTATTAGGTGGAAAGGCATTTTGGAGGATCAAAACATGGATTTGCTTCTCAACTATATTAGACTCTTTGATTCCTACATTACTCTAGGGGTTGAATTCATGCATCTAAACAATTTGGACTTTTCTCTGCCAAATTTTTACAAGTATAGTTGAGAGAAGACAACCTTCATCCTATCTCCTAGATAAGAACAAGTAGATTTTGATGATATTGATGATCTTATCATGGTTTATTGGAAATGCAAAGACCAAACTTTCTAGGTTTCAGCTTGTCTATCTCTCTTTGGCTTCTCTTTTGGATTTTTTCTTTGTTTTAGCTTCTCTTCTTCTATAGCCCCTCCTAATAGGGTTTGTTTCTCTAGTAAATTTTTGTTAATTTTTGTTATGTTGGACTTATAATTATTATAGAATTTTTCATACTACTATCCTAGATTGTAGGCCTCTTAGTAGCTTTCTATTTTTTGTGGAGAGGCTTCATATAGCCCTTCATCATACCCATTTTTCTAGAAACTAGAGGTTCTAAGGAGGAAAAATAATTTTTTTATAGAGGGGTGCCCTAGCACACTTGGTGTGCCTAGTGTATGCTTCAAGGTGTGCTAGTGCACCAAATACGCTAATGGGAGCACTTTCTTTTGGAAGTGTGCACCTCCAAAGGTGTGCTCTACCCTGGCCCTATAAAAGCCTAGGGCCCCTCCCTCATACTTCATTGTTTCCTCTTCTATCCTCTAGTGAGTGCACCTCCACACCTTCAAAGGTGCACTATCTTCCCAAATCCTACACACACAACACAAGAAAAACAATGTTAGAAGGTGTACACCTTTTTTTTCCTAAGACACATTGAAAAAATTTAATAAAACATAAAACTAAACTAAGCCATCACTTAGTGAAAGGTGTGCATGTGCACAACTATCCAAGGTGTGCATATGTGCACCTTTCAAAAGGCAAGCATCCCATATGCAAGTATTGAAAAGGCCCATAAGGTGCACTAAGTGTGTACCCCTTTCAACACTTCATTTTCCTTTGCACATTATAAGGGTGGGCACCTAGAACATGCCTTAAGGTGCACTAGGTGCACACCCCTAGTATTGTTTGGTTTTTTTTTAACAATGGTGCACCTAGTGCACCCTTAAGGTGTGCCAATTTTTTCCCTTTAGAGTTAAAAATAGGTTTTCAATAGTTTTTTTTAATTTTAGGGTTTTAGGGTTTGTTTTTGTCATAATTAGGGTTTATGTTAGTTGATTTTTCTTTTCCTCAAGCCTAATGGATATTGGTTTTTGGAATATTAAATAGTTTCCTCCTTGTCCTCCCTCATTGCAAAGATGGCTCCAAAACTAGTGGTCTTCAAATTTCAAGGTGTTCCAGTAAAGTCACACTTCTAGGATGAATATTCAAAGATCTGAGATACTGAGCTAGGCCATATCAATTGGAATGCATTCTTAGTTTTATTCAACAAACCAATCAAGAGGTCTCCAATGGTATATGTACTAATCAGATTAGGGCTAGTTAACACAGTGTCACACCCAATGTTAGTACAATCTTTAGAGTTGATTATGTCATTAGAAGAGAACTATGTTTCAAAGGAAGGAATTGTAAAATACATCATAGGAAAGATCATCCTGGATCTAAGGCCTAAGAATATAGAGAAGATATTTCATCTTCCAAGAGCAGATTAGTACATTAGGTTGACATATTATCAAGTGAAAAGGTTGTATAGAGAGCATGGAGAGGAAGCATCTAAAATCATTCAATCCTTGTATCTCATTGATAAGACTCCTCTTGGACAAAAAGAAAGAAAAATGGGTATGATGAAGGGCTATATGAAAGATGATATTGGACATTCTATAGTTCTCTTGAGTAGAGTTATAGGATTATTAGCAGCCATACACCTGAATATATGCATGGTACACTATATTGAGACCATCAAAATGGAAAAGATGCTAATTGATTAGGCTTCAATATTTAATGAGAATTTAGATGAGCAACTAGTTATAGTTAAGAACAACCAAAGGTTCTATATGACATCTTATTTGGTGTACCTATTAGCTACAAGAGCAATAGATTATCTGGGATTATTCAAAAGGGGTAACTTGCAAGATGCAAATACATGGCCTTATGTAGTATACCCTAGGTTGGCCCATCACTATAGGTCCATTTAGTATTATCTAGAAGTAGGATATTGCAAGATTTGAGTCTAAGTGGGATCAGTTTCCCTTGGAGGATTACAACTCTCCTTGTCCCTACTTTGATAACATTGGAATTTTTTAGCACTTGGCAGGGAAACAATTCCAACATTAAGATGGCATACAAGATCATTGCATGAATTTAGTAGATGAATATGAAATCTAAATAAGGGATTATTGTAGGATGACTCTCTATTTGGAAAGTAGTGCTTTGAAAATAAAAGGTCCCTTTAAATATCATGCAACAAGACACTAAAAAGGTTTTAGATCCCTTGTATAACAAAATTAAGATATCTGATTGACCTATCATGATAACATAAATTGATAGAGAAGAAAACATAGATATTAATCATAGGGTGAGGCATGTCATCCAATTAACTAAGGATTGGATCAAGAGACCATTCAAGTTGGATCCAATTCCATAAACCATAGTTTTCCAAGCTATAGCCCACCTAGTGAAAGGTATAGAAGCGAAGGTGACAATACCAACATTCACAACTCAGTCTCCAATAAGTCTAGAAATAGTGCATCAACTTGATAGAGAAGTTGGATACTTCAGGGCACAAAAGGGTAAAAATAAAAGGAAAAGAACTTTCCCTCAACAATTTGAGCTTACAGAAGAGGCAACTCAAACACAAGAACACTAAGGGGAAGATAATGTAGAAGGAGCAAAGAATGTACAAGGGGAAAAAATGTAGAAGTAATCCAAATTTAGGATAATTTATTAGTGCCACTTCTAGAACAATGGAAAGGAGCTCAAATAGAAGTATAGGAAGTGTCTCTACCTATAGAAGAGGACGAAGCATCACCATTGGTTGCCAAGAAAAGAAAGATGAAACTCTAACTAGAAGGACAAGGAGATAAAAAGTGATAAGAAAAGTTATTCCCTTTCCATCAATCCTAGAAGTTATTCTAGAAGAGGAAGAAGAGGATGATGAAGATGAAAATGATAACCTTCCCTTGAGTCAAAGGACTCATCTTGCTAGGGTTACAGATGTAGAACATAGAAGAAGCTCTACTATTACACTACCATCCATTCCTACATAGCCTATTTAGTCTATAACTTTGGAGGATGAATTAAAATAATGGATTGATGAGGAAGAGGACCAAGGGGCTGATGTTTTTCAAATGTTAGATTTTGATTTCATGCCTGTAGGCACTAAGTTGGTAGTTGACAAGATAAGGGAGACTCTAACAAATCAACCTCCACAAGAGGATCTAAGTCAATTTCTACCTCAGTCACAAGGACCTTCAGATGCTCCACCATCACCAAGTCAAGCTTTATCTTGCTTGGATAAAGGTTCAACTACTCATCTCCCTCTAGGTAATGAAGAATAGGTGCAAGCTAGATAGTAAGAAGAGCCACAACAAATACCCACCGATGAAGTGTCAAAGGAAGAGAAAATATATGAGGAACCTCAAAAAACTTCCCAAGACATAGAGGTGAGGACTATAGACTCAATAGATACAAAGATGCCCAATGTAGATCTCTCACAAAAGGAAAAGACTCCAAAGAGGAGTGATAAGGGAAAAAGCATAGTGGTACAAGTTCCATCTTCATCTAAGGATAAATCTTTGATAGAAGATGCTCCAAGATGGTTGAGAAAAGAAGTGATTGTTAGACACAAAAGGAAACTATATTATACTAAGGAAGAGGGAATGGGATAACTAATTGAAGCTCTCAAGAAAATTGAGCTACATGTAGGTGATGCATGAACACTGGCCTTTTTTATGAGTGATCAAAATTGGAACTTGTTCACCCCTATTTTTATCCTCCTCCACATATAGATATTGAGGATTTGACCCCAAAATATTATCAAATCAAGGAGTTCTTGCTTGGAAAACCCACAATGGATACTACCAAATTGATGGTTACTATGGGAATCAAAGTGTTTAGGCACTTAGAATAGCATGAGTCAGAATTATTGAACCTCTAGAAGAAGAATGAAATCCTAAGAGGGTATTTGAATGAAGTAGTTGGTCTATTGGATCCTAAAAATACCAAGGAGACTCTAAATGCAACTCTTGAGAAGAAGGATAAGGAGGCTATATAACTACATCTTTTGAAGGTTTGTTAGCACTGGCAAGAAAGTTCTGAAGAGAAAGGTGTATAGATCATAAAAGGAAATCTTAAACTACTACATCATATACAGAATAATGCAAATAAGTTGGTTGTTATATTGAACTAGCATTTTGGGTTAATGGATGAAGTACATACCTAGGGTAAAGGCTTGCAATCATTGTAGTCAATAAAGGATCAGAGATATATTGGATGTTGATGGAATTATATACTGCAGATGAGTTAGATAAAATAGATTATTGGATAGAGAAGATTGCAAATGGTAATAAAGTAAGGATCAAACCCAAGAGCAAATTTTGGAGGTAAAGAGACATTACAATGATGCTTGCTTAAACATTTTTGAAGTTGATTCAAGAGATAAACTAATGACTGTGCAAGTAGTTGTTGAACAATTTTGGAAGACTTTTGAAGAAGCTTCCACTAATATCAGGACATCAAACAAGCAATTATGACCGAAGAGGCATGAATATCCCTTTTTGAAAATTATAAACAAGCTATCAGCATGAATTATAATTAGACAATATTCTAGGTGCTTAAACATTGACAATAAAATAAATATCAAAAACTTAATGGTATACTATCATGGACTAGAAAATTAGGAGTATATATAGTTTCTTCAAGGTTTTCATCTAACCTAGATTTTTGGTTATATTTCAATCCTATAATAACTATAATTTATTTATTTCCTAGGGATGGAAATAATATATTTTATCTCTAATTATGCTAACAATTTTCTCTCAAGAAATTTTTGTATATGAGTTTGCAAAATGGGATAGGAAAATGATGTTTGAAATATTTAGACTATCTATGCATCCCATTATCTGATAAATAAAGGCATCTTTGTTACTTTGCTCGATATTTTCCTTTCTAAAGTGTAGACTCGTGTCTCTTTTAGTACCATGCTCTAAATAGACATATTTTTATCTAATACAAGGGGAATTTCCTATAGAAACATTGTAATCTTGGGTATGCCCCTTTAATTATGTAAGAATATAGGACTTTGGTCCTAGGCAAGACTGGAGGTTTTCTTCTTTGTTCTTTCCTACTAGTGCTTATTTGAATGGAGAGTTCTTGTATCTTATTATAATATATAATATATAGGGCTTTGACCTTTTATCAATAATCATTTTTTTTAAAATACCATTAAAATAAGATATGTTGTAGAATATTATAGTGATGATGAAGAACACACAATTACTATATAGATACCACACATGTAGCTTTTGATCAAATCTCCTTATTACTCACTCATGCTTCAATTTTTTTTTTTAATCATCAAAGTAATTATAATAAAAAGGAAAAAATAAAATTTAACATTAACATATACTATTCCAATTATGCAAATCTTTAAATTCCAAGCAAGATGCATTAAATGGTCATTCAATTATGACACATAAGAACCAAATGTGCCTAGCAATGAGAGAAATTTCTTCCTAATCCTAACACATCATTTCATTTCTACTCTCTAATCATTATAATAGAAATTTTCTTAACCAAGTGCACTTAATAGTCTTACATGTAAATCCATTAAATGGTGTCATTATGTTGAGTGTTTTGTAAGTTCCTTAAAGTAGGTGACTCTATAGTTATTTAGGAGTGATAATTTCTACATTCTCTTTGGTGAAAATCCTCTAACAAGGTCACATTAATAATGTGCTTGTAACTTTTAACAATGTTTGCTCCTAATAAAGCTCACTTTAGAAGAGTGAAATTTTTGGTTGTCAGTTCCCAAGTGGTTTTTCCCTTAATAGGGTTTACACGTTAAATAGTTGTGTCAAACATATGAATGTTTATCATGTTCCATGTTATTTCATGTTTATTGTTTATTGTTGCAACTCAATATATCCAAGAAAGTTTGACTTGATACTCGGTATATGAAGTTTTAATAGTTTTTTGGATGTTTAGTTCAATTTTAGATGTGGTTACTAAGCTAGTGATCTGAAAGATTAAAAAGTTTAAGATTGTTGAAAAATGTTTAATGATCTATAGGATAACTGGTTATAATTGATTGTCTACATTCTCCAACCACCAAAGGTGAAAGATAGGGGTAGACAAGGAGAGAGGTATTATTTATCATAGAGCCCAAAAATGTCCTCAAAATGAAACCACAAACTAATACCAAGGAAGGGGTAAGTTTAAGGATCGAACGAAAAAATAGTTGTGTTTTGAAACTCTCAAATTAAAAATCCACCCACCACATGACATCCCAATGTTGTACATCAATATCAATATCTTCTTTTCCCCCTCTCCATCCTTAGTCAAGCTTGAAACCCTAACTCTTCTCATACTACTAACTACTAGTAGTTGCACCAAAAAGAGGTGCAATAGATAAGATGATAGTATAATAAACTTAATATATCGAAGGATACAAAATATAGTTTGGAAGACTTTATTTTTATGATAAATATTTTTTAATAATAGGAAAAAGAGGGTTTTAAGGGGATTCAACCACATATAGTCATTACATAAGATATTATGAGTAAACCTCAAAAGGTTAGAAAAACCAACAATACCACAAGTAGATCAAAAATCCAACTGGACACAACCACTAGGAGATGCAACCAAGGGACAAACAAAAAAGCTAGCAAAAAAAAGTGCATTGAGAGTTACAATAGATCCTTGATAGAAGATGCCATTTCCTCTTTAAGAAGGATCTTCTTCATTCTGGACTATTTGGCCCAATAACATTTCTAGTTGAATCACTAGCTTCTAGATCCACCACTAGCATCTTGATCCACTTTACCAAAAAGCCTCTTGAGGCAATCTAGAGAGGTATACATGATATCCTAGTAACTATTAAGAATGTCCATAAATGAAGTTTCCATTTTTTTTATTTTTTCGGAACAATTCCTCAATCTCCTTATACATCACTTCTAATGGCCTTCTTGCAAAGTACACTATATCTCTTTAGAATTGAAATTAGGGGATCTATAATGAACGTTTAGGTTCATGAAGGCATTGAAGGTTCATTTCTCTAGTCTAAAATAGTACATCAACATTGTCTTAGTCATCTAAAGGATGCCAAAAGGTGGATTCATCTTCATATCCTTTAAATCCTCCTTAACAAGCCACACTTTAAACTCTTCGAGATCAATATTATTAAGGAGAGGGATACATGTTTGTACCTCCCCATCTAGTCAAGAAGCATCATCCTCTTGATTCTTATTCATTCTATCCAAATTAGCTAAATTCTAGAGGGAAATGGGGGTGTATCATACTCCATTAAATCATCATAACCCACAAGTATAAGGACATCCTTTTCAATATCCCCTTCACCATCTAGAGCCAAACTATTCTAATTAACACCATGTCATTTTGGGAAAGGAATTTTATCTCCTCACAATGATACACATAAAAGCCATATACCCAAGAATATGTCTTTATACAAGCTATTTTAACTCCACAAAATAAACAATTTTTGGCATAGTAATAATATAAAATAATATATTAGAGAAATCTTCATTTTCCACCATAAAATTTTGGTAGATAAATCTTTATAGATTAGTAGTGGATATGGTCTACCACTTGTAAATAATATTTTCTCATTTCAAATATTTTCAAATAGAAGCTTGGATTACTTTACTGAAATCTATTAAATCCATAATTTTATTTAATAGGTTTGTATTTGTACATCCACATAGAGGGAGATGCATTCTTTATTCCTAGGAATGGAAATAAAATGGATGGTAAGGTCTTGCAAGCCTTTAAGAAAACTTTTAGTCAGATGTGAAGTATTCTAGATCAAAACTTCTTGCTAATAGATAAATCAAAAGCATGAATCCAAGATCCCTAATAATTTAGGCCAAAATGTGAGCCTAATTCGAGAGTTTAACAATAATATCAGAAGAGTGATGGGTCTTTATGTTGGGTTGTCTACACAAATTCAATGGAAACATCCTTAGAGGGTGATTCACTTGGGACATTAAAATCTAATAGGAAGCCTTCTATTGCTTCTAGCCAAAATAGACTTTGGTCATAGTTTTCAGTTATGCAAGGTTGGAAAATTACCAATTCTTTTGTATTTATAAACTATGAATGTGGTTGCATTGTAGCAATCATGGGCTAAGCCTAGTATTGCCTTATTTTAGAGACCATGGGATGAACTGGTGAGGCGTTGATAGAATTTGGAAGAGAATATTTTGGACAGCGATTTGATGTATGTAAAAATATCATCAATTTTTGAATGGGTGTGAATGAATAGGTAGGAACTTAGTGCTAAAGGCAATGCCAAATGATGTAAATTCTATCAGAACCTCTCTTGTAGCTTCACTCCTTTGACTTCTTCAAACATATTGGATTGTGTCAATAGAGAGAAAAAAAAATACTACTACCTAATCTTACGCCTATGAATATTACCAAGCACCAAATGAAGAGATGAGTGGTGTAAAATTTTGCCAATTTTTTCCATCAAAATTTTTTCAATGTCCTTTAAAAACTTCACAAGTGAGACATCACAACATTCCATCAGGATGTTGCGGCTTAACTAGGCTATTAGCTAATAAACTAAATACATGACCTATTTGTATTTTCTAGGTTTTAGTAAATGACATTTTTGAAGTTTTTAACTTGAGATAGCCCTTTATGATTTATTTATTTTTATTTTTATTTTGTAAGAAGGCTCATGAAGAACTAAACTTAGAGATTTCGAAGATCTTTCCAAAGGTAAAAATAGTTAATAGTTTTGAGTCATAAGGGAAAAGGTATCACTTTTAAAAATTGGGCTTGATTTTTAGTATTATTTAAAAAATAAGTGACAGGCTACTTTATGTAGTACAAGGTAGGAGAATCTCCAAAGAATATGTCCTAGCGCCCATATATTAACTATGCAGTGGAATATACATAATAACACAGAGATTAAGATCCACAACAATGCTAATTCTCATAATAGAATCATAAGATTTTCATTCAACATGCTCAGTTGCAAGGCCTTCTAGATTACAACCAAATATAAAGAAATTACAATATTAATTTTGCAAGATCCCTCAAGATCCAACCCAGACCCTAGCTAGCTAGATATGTAACACAATAGCACTCTGGTAGAAATCTCCATCAAGATATAAATTTGTGTTCACCAGCCACAACCACTCGCTCTTCTCAAACTTCACTCCCCTCAGCTACTCTTTTTTCTCCATGTTGGATGGCAATGATTCAAGACTCCACAAGACCATCTACTTATACCTAACCAAGCCACAAGTTAGTCTAGCAAGTTACAAATTAAATAAACCCTTATACTAAATACATGTTGAGCCACAAGTTAGCTTGCAATAAATACTAAATACCAAATGCCTTAGAAGGCTTACAACACCCACAAATACACCTAGGAAAAATAATCAAGAGCCAAATAGGTCCAAACAAACTCTCATGATTGCTCCATATCATGACTTCATGCCACATGCATTAAATGCTCCAAGATGATTGATTAAATCCACAAGAACTTCATTTAGGAAGCTCAAACTATCAAGCATCAACACCTACCAACCAAGCACTGTTGAGCTCCTACAAGAATTTTCAAGAAAGATAGCATACATTGAACAATATTATATTCTAAGAAACTATATATTTCGAGTTCTTTCAATAATTGGGAACCTTGATCAACACTACACCCCAAAACTGACCAATAATGAATGAGCACCAGCTCTTTTATGACCAAGTCGTCAACTCCAATGCCAAAATCCCTCCAAGATGTAGGATTGCATACTACACTAGGATGCTCCTACACTAGACGCACTAGGTGTGAAAATATGTTCTTCATAACTAGAAGAACATCTTTTGGGAGTTAGCACATAAATTTGAAACTACTTCTTCACATACATGTCCTCCAAGTCTTCAACTTGCACACTCTTTCCCTTGTTACATCTCTACTCCTTCACATCCATCCTCATTATTCTACAAAAAAAAATTCCACACTAATCTTTAACCCTAGAATACTTCAACTTAACTCGGCTACCAATACTCAGGTTACTCCTATCAGGTTCTTTATTTTGCAAAGGAATCAAGGAACGCTTCTTGCCACCTTTCTCAAGTAATTATATTCTTAACATAATCATGCATAACACTGCAATCATACTACCAAGGCATGCTAAGAAATATGTGACAACTACTCATGTCCATAATATGAGACAACACTTGATCCTTATAATTCCCAATCTAGAAATCAACAAGGCATTTATTTGCCACCTCCAAATCTTGTTCAACTCATAACTAGCCAATCCTATAAGTACAAGGATGTCTTATTCTCTTCAAATTGAGTTTTTGAACCATCTTCTTAGTAACAATTTTATCTATACTACCACCATCCACAATCACATTGAAGATTTTCCACAAGACTTAAAATGAGTCCTATAAAAATTACTTCTTTGATAAGGTTTTAGTATCCTCTTATTAAACACTACTCATCCAGCTAGTAAGCTCTCTCCCTACTCAAGTCCATTGTCTGAGCCTTCAGCTTCGTTTACAACAACATATATTTTATCATCCACCTTTTTTGAATATGCAAAGGCTCTATGACCTCCTTCAATGCATAAAAAATAATTACTTTTAAAGGAAACCTTACTTGTTCTCTTCCTTAGCTCAATAGGTTTTGGTTAATCTTTTGTACTTGATTTATCCTTTGCCAAGTGACCTTTCTTCTCTTTCCCACAAGAATTAACTCTATTTTTCCTCTTCAACTTATATTCTATCCTTAGAACATACTAATAAGAATCCTTCATAAAATTAATCTTCAACATACCAACCTTATCCTGAATATTGAACCTCCAACCATTAATGTATTGAACCATTTTTGACTAGGATAGTTCTCTATATCAAGACTGAATAGTGAATATGTAGAACTCCTCAATATAATATTTCATATAAATCCTTCTATCTTAGATTCTACAACCTCTCAAGTAATTCAAATTCATAATTAGAAAGTATGAACTTAGCCTTCAACTTAGTCACTATCAATCTCCACCTAGTAATCTTCATTTCACCTTCCTCTTCTCTATCTCTTTGTAATTATTTTCAGTAATGAGTAGTATGTCCTTTCAACTTAGTCTATACCAACCTCACTTTGAGTAGATCTCCAATATCCTCTAACTCATAGTAGTCTTCCAATTCATCAATCCAATCTATCAAGTCTTCCAAATTCAAAGTACCCAAGAAATTAGAAATATTCATTTTGTGCTTTAGCTTCAATCAAGTGTTAGATCTATCCAGCCAAACAATTCTATCTCCATAGATCTCTCCACATGATTGGTTCTATCTTCACCACTCAATCCAACAACCTCAAAGTCTTTATTGAATTTCTCATAACTATCTTCAATACCCACATGCCAATGTACACTAGCTATGCCCCTCATGATCTCATTATTCATCAACTTCATCTCAGATCTAAAATCTGATTTAATCTTCTCTAAGATTGTTGCTTCTACAACATCACTAAAAATCTTCAATTGCCCTAGGGTCCAATCTCCTTAAAGGCATATTCAAAGATCTTTTCAAACCCAAAGCAAAAAAATTCTAACTAGATCAAACATTTTCTCTAATAGTCTTCACATCCTAGTGCAAACTGCTTAAACTTTAGCGATTTGTCTACATGCTAAGGAAAAAATAAGCTCTAATACCACCTAATGTAGTAAAAGGTAGTAGAATCAGTAAAGGATATGTCCTAGCCCCTAGCAATTAACCACATAAGTGAATATAGACAATCACATAAACATTAAGATCCACAACAATGCTAATTATCATAATAGAATCATAAGATTTTCATTCAACATGCACCATTGTAAGGTCTTTCAAGTTACATCCAAATAAAAAGAAATTACAATAGTAATTCTAGTTGCTACCTCAAGATCCAACCCAATCCCTAGCTA
Organism: Cupressus sempervirens; assembly: GCA_028749045.1. Classification (NCBI taxonomy): domain Eukaryota; kingdom Viridiplantae; phylum Streptophyta; class Pinopsida; order Cupressales; family Cupressaceae; genus Cupressus; species Cupressus sempervirens. The sequence goes on from CM053785.1 coordinate 272,696,926, forward strand.
GCCAAATTTTTAACACAAAAACACTCTAGTAGAAACTTCCAATGAGATATAAACTTGTGCTCACAAGCCACACAAGTGTAGCTCTTCTCAAACTTCTCTCCTCTTAGCTACTCCTCCATGTTAGATGACAATGATTCAAGACTCTACAAGACTCTCCACTTATACCCAACTAAGCCACAATTTGGACTAGCAAGTTAGAAATTAAATAAACAATTATATTAAATATATGTTCATCCACAAGTTGGCTTGCAACAATTTTTAAATACCAAATTCCTTGGAAGGCTTACAACACTCATAAATACACCTAGGACAAATAACCAAGACCCAATTAGGTCCACACAAACTTCCATGATCACTCCACCTCACGACCTCATGCCACATAGATTAAATTCTCCAAGATGATTAAATCTGTAAGAACTTTGTCTGACAAGCCCAAACTATCAAGCATCAACAAACACAAGGCAAGCACTATTGAGATCCTCCAAGTATTGCCAAACAACATAGTATATGCCAAGAAATAGTAAATGTCGATCGATAGTATACACTGACAAATAATATATGCTAACCAAAAGTATATGTTGAGCTCATTCAATGATTGAGCACTTCAGCCAACACTACACTGAGGAATTGCCCAATAATGATCGATCACTAATTTTTCTATGATAAATTCCTCAACTCCAAAGCCAAAATCCCTCCAACATGTAGGATTAGAAACTACCCTAGGATACTCCTACATCACCACAACAATTTATTAAACATATATAGTTGCTCAAGAGCTCGATGATGAAAGAGTCAGCATGAAAGCCTCCTATCATTGCTCAAATACATGAGGCTAGGAGAAAATGACCTTGATACAACTTAGAGAAAAAAGCTATACCTAGCCCTAATGAACACAACTAAATGATCAGAGAGAAAAAGAGTAAAGAAAAAGACATGAGTCAACTCTGAGAGCCACAAGAGAGAATCCAAAAATGTTAGATTGGCCTCAAAAATAATAGTAGTAAAAATGAGAATTCAAGACACGTAATAAATGATGTTTGATAAAAAGTGTGGAGACCATAATAAAAAATTTCCCATATCCTAGAGGGAAACCCCTAAATTATGTGATAAGAAATGTGGGGAATCTCATGCGAGAGAAAGATCTACAATCCCAACCATAGTTGCCCACCCATTCATTAGTCTTGAAACTAACACAAAGACCTCACTTGTGTGGCATGTAACAATCAAACAAGAGGCACATAATCCATTATGTGAGCAAAAGAGTAGAGGTTGTGATTAAGAAAATGAACTTTAGAAATCATATCTAGTTAAACTAAAGCCCATGATAGATAGGTTGTTCAGATATCATAGAGAGACCCTAGGATTAGCTAAGAAAAAATGTTTGATGCCCAATAAAATGATTTACTAACTTATTGCCACTCATATCGTATGTCCCCCAACATAAAGACTAGTACGACCATATCCCTAAGAAACACCAAATCATCTCCTACCAAACCATGTGAGCATAAAATATGTCTATGTCTACATTAGGCATGAGGTAATTTGGTGCATGTAGGAAATCATAATAGTGAACTATTTAATGACATCACAAGTAGCACCTATAGTTAAGGCATGAACATAAATGATGCAAGGAAGAGCTCCCATATAGACCCAACAAGTAATAGACATGTCACATTGAAACTACTAACCTAGCATCCCTACTAGTATATATGCTTCACATCAATTCTAAAGAGATGAAGGGTAAAAAATTTTGACCTATGGCAAGTAGTGATACTTAAGAGAGCTCCACCATCATAGAACTCATGTTCTAGCCTAGGCCCCATGTTAGGTAACCAATTTGCAATTGAAATGGCCTCTCTATTATAATGAGACACTTTGAATCCCCAAAAACTAAGGAAAACCCACCATACCTCTCCAAGAACATACCACAACTCTCAATTGATTACCTTTCTTGAGATGAGAGCACTGATCACAATTTGAGAATCATCCTCAATATATATACACTCCACTCCTGAAAAAAATTACCATTTTAACCCCTTCTAGGGTAGGCATGGCCTTTGTAACACTAATGGTACCATGTAACATTCTATAGAACCCGGGCTTAAGGATATAGCCTATATGGTCTCGTATTATGATACTAATAAATGATCTACCAAGGTTACCTCTTGAAGCACCATTAAATTTTGGTTTAACAAATGTATCGAAACGTTTCATTCAATTCACCAATTTCCTAATATCCATCTTGTTTTTTTTACGAACTAGAGCTCCCTTAAATAGAATCATGATTTGTTTTCAATTTTTCAGATGAAGTTATCCATTGATGAGAATGTAGAGAAGAGAAAAATTATTTTCAAGAAAAAATAATTCACATATTCATAAATTGAAGCCTTACCTGAGCACACACTAGTTCAACTAGCAAGTTTTCCTTCATGAATACTCTTTTGTTCCTTCCTGACTAGATTCCCCAAACAATCAATGAGGCAATCAGCCTCCAAATTACTTTGTAGGAGTCTTTATCTAACAAAGGCCATCCTAGTATAAGATGTTGAAGAGAGGATGGAAGTGTACCATGCCAGCCTAGCTTACCCAAGACCCATCTCCAACAAATCTGTGCAAATTCACAATTAACTAACAAATTATTTACCTCTTCTTTCTCCTTACCATATTGCACACAAATATAACTCTTTGCTATACCCAATTTTTTAAGTATCTTATAGTGAGAACTCTATGTTGAAGAGCTAGCCATAAGAATGCATCAACTTTGGGTAAAATAATGTCATGCCAACAAAATTTATGCTTGCTCTTGTAAATTCAATGGACATGCATCAATTCTTTTAACATTTTCTACAGAATTTGATTTTTTGTAATAAATATTACTAGACTATTAATATTCAATTCCAAGGGAATTTTGCTGACACTTGGGATCTCATAAAAACTATATGAATTATTTGAAGGAGATGGGATCATTGTTTGCTTTCATATTTTCTTGTCAATTTTTTTTGTTTTCGTCATAGACTTGTTAATGCCACAATATGCATTGTACTTTGAAATAATAAATTAAAATTAATAAAATCTTGAATTTAGATTTCTTTCTTGAAATGCAACACATTTTAAACCCAATTATGACAATTAAGTCCTAATTTCATGAATATTGAAGAAGACTACCATCATACAAAGAAAAGTACTATTTTATGTTTTCCTTATTATTGTGTGCCCACTTTCACTTTACTTCATTTTAGAAACCACATCTCATAATATTTGTTTGCATTGATCTTTTATTATATCTCTAATGTCATATTCACACTTCTACCATTTTTATTGTAAATCAGAATCACTCAAACCAGTAGTATATTTATTGACATGCAATAATTCTATTTTTAAAATCTTCTATAGAATTTGACTTCTCTTCAAACTTTCAAACTTACAAGACATTCTATATATTTTACAGCATTGCACGTCTATTATAATTCTGAATTAAAATTTCCAATTTGTTTACCAAAACAAAAGACCATTTAAAAATTAAAACATAGATCATGAAAAAAAAAATGTATATATAATCTCCGTCTCCCCCGTCCTTCCTCCCTCCTCCCGTAGCTCCTCTCTCCGTAACGCCTCGCTCCCACCCTTTCCACGTTACTCCTCGCGTCCTACCGGGGCAAGTGCTGTTTATAATTACGTTCAAAAACAATGCAGAAAGAGCCATTTGCAAATACATCACCACCGACATTGTCTTCGTCTAAACTGTTTATTTTATTATTCTCCTTGAAAGAAACATTCAAAAGATATTGAATTCGGCCAGGTCAGCTATAACTTTCTATTTTTCTTTTTCTTTCAATTTTTTTTAAAAGAACAATAAAATTACATATTCACAAAAAAGAATCGGGAGAAACAGGATCATCCTCCGAGTTCATACCAGAAATCAACTATTCATCAAAAAAAAACTTTTAGAAATCAGTTATTCAGCTATAACTTTTGATCTAAACTTCTGACTAAAATTTGCTTCCATTGAACTTGTTCAATACTTCGCTAACTGTCATCGTTGAGCTTTGAATGCGATCTCAATATATTATCCTCAATTAATGACTCAAACCTCCCATGTTTCCCAGTTGGCTCTACGCGTAGGAAGAAGTCTCTACTACTATATAAAGAGCGAATGAGTTGTCCTTATGACAACAAATGTATTTGAGATCTATCGGCCTGTGATTAAAATTCCTGCCCACTAAATAAATAATGGGGAGTCTTCTGAGTGTTGTGTTACTAATGTGCTCCATTGTTGTTGTCGGTGGGCAACTTAGGCCGCCATTTTACACGAGATCATGTTCACAGGCAGTGCCCATAGTCAGAGCTGCAGCGAGGCAGGCTGTCGGAAGAGAGAGGCGCATGGGCGCTTCCTTGCTCCGCCTTCACTTTCACGACTGTTTCGTTAACGTAACATTTCTCAACCCTAGTCTTCTCTCCTTCATTGCTTCTAGGAATTATGGTTTTGTTTTGGTTCATTAAAAAACTTGGCATTGTACAGTGATGCGATGGGTTTATCCTGTTGGATAACAGCTACTTCGTTTGATAACAGCTACTACAGAAACCTGAGAGCACGGAGAGGTCTGTTGCACTCTGATCAAGTTCTGTTTGATGGAGTGATGAGGAGATAACAAGAACAAAGCCTATAACAGGCTCAATATTGGGTGGAAAGAAGAAATTAAAAAAAAACTATAGGGAAACACCAAATATGAACAACACCTTACAGGTTACATGTGTTCATATGGCAAGCACATAGGGATGCTGCCTTACCAAACACATGTTTCTTCAAACTGTAGCCCATTCTTGCAAATGGTCATGAAGAAAGTAATGTACATTCCTCCTACCCGCTCTCCACCACACTCAGGCCACTTCACATGGTGATTATGCGAGCAAGAGGCATTATTGCCCAATTTAATTTTTAGAGATTCTAGTGTGAGTCTGGCTTCCTGCAACGATAACTTCTACAAAAAGAAAACAATGCTACTACTACTATATTTTATTCAGAAAACAACAGATATGATAGGCATTGTGAATAAAATAAAACAAAAACCCAAGTAGCAAGAAAGCACTACACTTTTATTTATTTCATCTGTTCATCTCAGTCCTTCTTCACATAGAAAAGAAAAATCTCAAATCGTACTCTCCCAAAAAGATTTTGGAGAGAATTTATAAATGAAGCCAAACAGTTAAGAACTAGTTTTGGCAACCACCAAACCCGTAAAGGTTTGTTTAAACCTTTACTAAAGTTATAACAAAATATTAATTAAACCCTAAAACTAAACACCATCCCGAATGCAATTCAAACCCTAAAATTTAATAATAACAAAAAAATCTAAACACCATCACAATTGCAAACAAAAATTTATTCTTGTGCCCAGCACTTGCTCCTGCAGCATACTCCCGGGGTGAATTTTGTCTCAATTCCTCTTGGAGACCAATTGTTGTATATCCCCACCTTGCCTTAGAATTTCTGTTTTCGGCAACCAAGTAGCTTCAGAATCTGGAAGGCCCTTCCACTTAATCAAATACTCCATGTGTACTTTGTGCCTTGTCCTCATTGCTTCTCTGCTATTGATGATACTTTCCATTTGGGGTGTCTCTTTAGAAGGCAATTCTTGAATCCAGTCATTTGATTCATGCATTGTTGCTTATGTATCAACTTCTTTGTTTGAACCTTTATACAATGTGAGATCCGACACATTAAATATAGGTGAAATAGCTACATCTAGAGGCAATGCCATTTTGTAAGCATTTTCTCCATACTTTTCTAAAATTTCACATGGTCCAATCTTCTTCATCATCAACTTTGTATGGCTACCTCGAGGTAACCGATCTTTGTTCAAGTGAACCATAACCATGTTTCCAACTTGGAACTGTACATTTCTTCTTTTCAAATCTGCTTTAGCCTTCACCTTTAGGTTATTCTGTTGTAGAGTTTTCTTCACGTGTTCATGCACTTCCACCATTGCTTCAACAAAGTCTTCTGCATGTTCACTCCTTTTCTCCAAACCATCCATATTTTGAGTTCCAAAACTCCCCTTGGATGTCTCCCATAAACAACTTCAAAAGGAATCATGCCTATGCTACGATTCACTGAGTCATTATATGCGAACTCTGCTTGAGGTATGATAGCATCCCAACTACCTCCATGTTCTCGTGTCAAGCACCTCAAAAGGTTTCCCAATGATCTATTAACCACTTCAGTTTGCCCATCTATTTGAGGATGATAGGCTGAACTAAAAGATAAATTTGTGCCCAACTTCTTCCATAGGGTTCTCCAAAAGTGACCCACAAACTTGCTATCCCTGTCAGATACAATGCTCAATGGCAAACCATGAATACGAGCTATTTCTTTAAAGAATAGTCCTGCAATATAACTAGCATCATTAGTGGTTCTACATGGAATAAAGTGAGCCATTTTACTGAATCTATCAACAACCACAAATATGTTGTCATAACCTATCTTTGTCCTTGGTAATCCCATGACAAAATCCATACTCAAACACTCCCAAGGTCTGTTCGATATGGGTAAAGGCTAATAAAGTCTAGCATTTGTTGATACTCTCTTTCCCCTTTGACATACCAAACAACCTTCCACAAACTTTCTAATGTCTGTTTGCATCTTAGGCCAATAATAAAATCTTTGTACCAATTCTAATGTCTTGTTGAGTCCAAAATGACCACTAAGACCTCCACAATGTTTTTCTTTAATAACATTTTTTCGCATAGAGCATTTGGGAATACATAGTTGGCTGCCCTTAAACAACAGTCCATCTTGCACAATAAATTTAGAAAAATTAGAATGAAAACTATCTTCCAATTTAGTGCAAACCTCATATGCTTCGCTGAAATCTCTGTCTTCCGCATACATTCCCTTCAATGCATCTACACCCATGCTTTGGATTTGTACTTCTTGCACTGTTAACATTCTTCTACTAAGTGCATCAACCACCTTATTGGCTTGTCCTTTCTTATGCTTGATTGTGAAAGTATAAGCCTACAAACTCTCAACCCATTTCATGTGCCTATGGTTGAGTTTTTCCTATCCATTCAAGAAACTAAGAGCATGGTTGTTAGTATACACAATAAAATCTTTAGGCAACAAATAGTGCCTCCATTTTTTCAATGCCTAGACCATGGCATACAATTCCAAATCATAAGAAGAATATTTCTTCTTTGCCTCATTCAGCTTCTCACTAAAAAATGCAACGGGTCTACCTTCTTAACTAAGAACAGCCCCTATTGCAAAGCCACTAGCATCACATTCTACTATAAAAACTTTATTAAAATCTAGTAAAACAAGAACAGGATATTTGGCTACCTTTTGTTTGAGTTCTTCGAAACTCTTATTTTCTGCATTATTCCATTCAAATTTTGTGTTACCTCCTCCTTTGATGGTGTCTAAAATTGGTGCAAAAATGTTACTAAAGTTCCTTATGAACTTCTTGTAGAATGTGGCCAAACCATGAAAACTTTGAACCTCTCCAACAGCCCTTGGTGTTGGCCAATTAATTATGGCCTCCACTTTAGATGGATCCATTTTCAATTCTCCCTTCGATATCACAAATCCAAGATACACCAACTCTTATTTCAAAAATTCACACTTCTCCAAGTTTATCTTCAACTTTTGCTCCTGTAGCCTTTGAAAAACCATCTTCAAATGCTGCAAATGCTCTTTCTTATTCCTGCTATACACCAAAATATCGTCAAGGTAGACAACAAAAAACTTTCCAATGAAGTGCAAAACTTCATTCATTAGTCGCATAAATGTACTAGGAGCATTAGATAAACCAAATGGCATAACCAGCCATTCATACAACCCTTCATTATTTTTAAAGGTTGTCTTCCATTCATCCCCTTCTCATATCCTTATTTGATGATACCCACTTTTGAGATCTATTTTAGAAAAATATGAAGCTCCCCCCAAATAATCCAACAAATCTTCTATTCTAGGAATAGGAAATCTATTTCTTAAAGTTATCCTATTAATAGCCCTAGAATCAGTACACAACCCCCACTTACCATCCTTCTTTGGAGTAAGAACTGAGGGTACCGCACATGGGCTAAGACTTTTCCTTATTAGCCCCTTGTCAAGCAACTCCTGTACTTGCGTGGCAATCTCTTCATTTTGTTGTGGTGTCATCTTATATGCTGCCTTGTTGGGTAGAACGGCTCTAGGAATAAGATCAATCTAGTGACTTATGTCTCTTATTGGTGGTAGAGACTCAGCCATTACCTCAGCAATGATTTCCTTGTACTAGTTCAACAACTCTTCAACTTCTTTCAGGCCTACTGTCCTACGCTCCTTCTTCCTATCTTCCTTAGGCTTTAGCACCAATGCAAAGCCTATTCCATCTTCTTCAAGAGTATTAATGAACTCTTTCTCACCCACCATCAACACACTTGGTCCAACTTGTCCAACCCCTTTCTCTTCTCCTTCAGAATTCAATATATATGTTACTCCATCCTTTTGGAAGCTATAAGAATTCTTCTCACCATCATGGCGTACCTTCCTGTCAAATTGCCAAGGTCTTCCCAACAAGAGGTGGCAAGCATCCATGGGCAAGACATCACACAATATTTTATCTTTATATTCCCCTATACTGAACTCTACCCAAACTTGCTCATTCACAACTTCTTGTTGCCCTTTGTTCAACCAACTAACCTTGTATGGACAAGAATGTGGAAGTCTCTCTAACTTTAATTTGTTTACAGCTTCAAGTGAGATGATGTCATTTGTGGAACCTGAATCAATTATTACTTTACACAACTTACCTTTCACCTTGCATTGAACTCGAAAAAGAGCCCTCCTTTGAGTAGTATCTTCTTTTAGCGGTTCCTTAAGAAGTGTCCTCCTTAACATGAGACTTTCTCCCTGAGCCTCTGTCATCAACTGGACTTCTGGTGAGTTCATACTCACATTATCTTCTTTCACATAAGTGACTCTCCTTTCACCATTTTGAGAAGTAGATCCCCTTTGTGGACACTTATATTTTGGGTGCCCTATCTGACCACAACTGTAGCACTTCATTCTTGAGAACCTGGATCCTCTACCTGATCCATCTAACCTTCCTCCATTAGATCCCCTTCCACCGTAGCCTCCTCTACTACTTGAGTCACCCACTTGCTCCTTAGGATTAGACTCGCCTTGGGACTTCTGGCCTTGTCCTCTATTGTTGAAGTTTCCCCTACTTCGGTCATTCCTTCCACTTCTCCCTTCTTGTTTCTAATCACTCTTCCTCTTCAACTTTAAGAGCAAGTTGAAAACACTTCCCCAATGTATCTGGGGCCAAGATGTTGATCTCCTCTTGTATGTTCATTCTCAGACCATTTAAATATCTAGCCACTCTTTCTGGTTCCTCCTCTTGTTTCTTTTCCCTAAGAGTTAACCTATGGAACTCCTCTGTATAGGTATTCACATCCATCTCTCGCTGCCTCAAGCTTTGCAACTTCTTAAACAATTGCACCTCATAATCTGCAGGAAAAAATTGTGCCTTGATTTTTCCCTTCATCACTTCCCATGAAGAGATCATATTTTTGTTATTTTGTATCCTTTCTCCTTGAATATAATTCCACCATGAGAGAGCAGATCCTTTCAACTTTCCTTTTGCAATCCTTACCCTATCATTCTTTGGAACTTCATTCAACTCGAAGTAATTTGTGATTGCTTCAATCCATTCAATCACTTCCTCACTATTGAGACTACCTCCATATGTAGGTAGCTTATCAGTAATATCTCCTTTTATTGACTTTAAGGCATCAACAAATGCCTTTTGATCTGCACCCAATTCTATTGGTGGATCCTGATGTTGTTCTTCTTCTTCATCTCCACTGGTACCTTCTTCCACCTCATTCTCCTTATCCTTGTTACTGGACTCCTTGAACTCCTTCAACTTCTCTTCTAGAATTTCCTCCATCATCTTTTTGATGGCATCTAGAGTCATACTTTTTGGAGGCATGGTGTGAGCCTCAACTTCAGCCTATGATTCTTCTGCAGACATACACTTCCCAGCAAGATCTTGTCTCACTCTGATACCAATATGACGAGGAGATAACAAGAAAAAAGCCTATAACAGGCTCAATATTGGGTGGAAAGAAGAAATTTTAAAAAAAAACTATAGGGAAACACCAAATATGAACAACACCTTATAGGTTACATGTGTTCATTCATGGCAAGCACATAGGGATGTTGCCTTACCAAACACATATTTCTTCAAACTGTAGCCCATTCCTGCAAATGGCCATGAAGAAAGTAATATACATTCCTCCTACCTACTTTCCACCACACTCAGGCCACTTCACATGGTGATTATGTGAGCAAGAGGCATTATTGCCCAATTTAATTTCCAGAGATTCTAGTGTGAGTCTGGCTTCCTGCAACGATAACTTCTACAAAAAGAAAACAATGCTACTACTTCTATATTTTATTTAGAAAACAACAGATATGATAGGCATTGTGGATAAAATAAAACAAAAACCCAAGTAGCAAGAAACAACTACACTTTTATTTATTTCATCTGTTCATCTCAGTCCTTCTTCACATAGAAAAGAAAAATCTCAAATAGTACTCTGCCAAAAAGATTTCGGAGAGAATTTATAAATGAAGCCAAACAGTTAAGAACTGGTTATGGCAACCACTAGACCCATAAAGGTTTGTTTAAACCTTTACTAAAGTTATAAAAAAATATTAATTAAACCCTAAAATTAAACACCACCCCAAATGCAATTCAAACCCTAAAATTTAATAATAACAAAAAACATCTAAACACCATCTCAATTGCAAACAAAAATTTATTCCTGTGCCCAGCACTTGCTCCTACAGCATGGAGGATTAGTAGATGCTCTTGTTACTACATATAGTGCTAATCAGTTTGCCTTTTTCTGAGATTTTGTTGTTAATATTTAAATTCAGAATCTTCTATAATTTTAAGATCTGGAACTTTCATGATTTTCACAAATGTATCATAATGCATAAAAACATTAATCATCAATTACATACCTGAGTCCATTTTTGCTAAAATTTGGAATAGGACTGATGGAGCAATCTTTATTACTTCGATACAGCACAGGAATCTTTGTTTCTTCAAGATGTCTTTTGCTAGATAAAAGACAGTTTCTCCCTCTTACCCTTTACCGATACATTTTTAGTTTTCACACTTCACGTTTGATGGTATTCTAAAAACACATTTATGGGTGGAGAGAGGACCAGTTTTTAACAAAACAGTTATATTCCACTTGTCCATCAAAGTAGAAGCCTTGGAAAAACTACTCCTCTAAAAATGATCAAATAAAATTTACACTAAGGATGTGAAATCCCTTTTTAACAAACCCTAACTTCCTATCATACTTGCCTCTTCATGTGGGCCATTAAAATAAATTAATAAATTAATGTTACATTAATAAATAGGGACCCTGCTCACCTTCATTCCATTCAAGCAATCACCTAAGTTATAGTAGGTCTCCCCCCAAAAAATGATAGTTATGCCCTACAACTTATCTATAGGGGGGTAAGGGAAGCCTTTTGCCTAAAATTTTATGGGCACTCATTTCACGCCTAAAATTTTATGGCCTATAATTTTATGGGGGGCCCTTGTTAGATACCAGTTATTAATCTTACATTCTCCCACTTGGCACATATGATGACTTAACATTAGAGTTTGAAAGAGAGTAGTCATTAGGTGTGCTATAAATCATATCCATCTTCACTTTCAGTTGATCATCATAATACTATAATAAAACAATCCACTAATGTGAGTCATGGCACTTCCATGTTCATAAAGCAACATATTCCCTTCCATGTACCACAACATTTGTAATTTGTTTAAATTTTAGTCTATAAATGAGAAGTGTGTTCATAAGGTCCAACAATAATGTCCCTTGTAAGAGATTATCCCTGTCATCCTACATTCATTCTTGTAAGAATTTGCCTAAGGGCAAAATTCACCTAGTAACTAAGAACTCAAACAGAACCACATAGTAGACCAAAGAGAGAGAGAGTACGATCAGAATGACAATGTATTCAATATGCCATAATTAAGAGTACACTAGGAGTACCTGTATATAAAAGCCTCTCAAGAAGAACCTATAATGTCTCTAGAAATAACCAGAAGATAAGACAACTAAGCACCTTACCCAACATTCTAGATGAACAGATAAGAATGACATTTAGTGTTCATATGTGTGTAGAAGATTCATGTGTTGTAGACAACATGTGCTTAAAAGAGGTGTGGACCCCTATGATGTCATCATGACAACTCACAAGAGTGCACATATTCCAAAGTGTCTCACAAATAAAATAATGCAAAATAATAAACTAATGCATTAACCTAAGTTAACTTAAGTAAGTGTAAATATTAAATACTTATTTACACCAACACCCCCCCTTAAGTGCAACTTAGGAAAATGCCCTTAAGCTTACAAAACTAGGATGAACATGCATAATGGGTCCTAGCTACTAGGCCAAATTAGGTACCTATGTACATAATGAAAATGCAAATCTCTCATAAAGCGAGGAAAGAGGGAAAACCTCATGGGAAAAACCCTCCCCCAAAAAGAGAGATAAATATGGATGCATCAATCGATGGAGTAATCGAGACCCCCCCATTATGACATACATCCATGTATATACAAGAAATAATGGAGAAGGAAAAAATATCCTATGAGGAAAAAGTCCCCCCAAAAAAAGGAGAAGGAGGAGACAAGGTAGTCCCCCCCCCCCCCCCCTTAAAAGTAGTGTGCCAATCAGTGAGAAATGCTCTGATGTAGAAGTTGATCCATGACCGTTGAATGATGTTCCTCCCCTTTGGAACAAACAATGGCAAGGGTGCCCGTGAGATGCATTCCTTGGATGGAGAAGGAATCTCTATGATGGCCGGTGTCTCTGAAACCTATTCAAAGGTCCTTGTATTGATACTGATGATGGCTTCCTCAAAAACTGTTGAAGAGAAGAGCAAATCAAACAAGGAGTGTGGTAGAACCTGTCTTAGGAAACCAATAGTCTTCTAAAATGTGATAGAGACCTCCTGCAAATGTTGTAAAGAAGAATCCATAATCATGCCAATCTGGAAGGATTGATCATGTAGAGCATGGAGTTGAGGGTCAGAGTGGGCCCTCACAACAACTGTAGAAGACTCCTCAGCAAAGAGAAGCGAGAAATCATCATAAAATTCTCCCATGTCTACTATGTCACTCCAAGAATAGAATGGAAATGTCTGGCAAGAAATCATCACCTAGAAGACCAAGAGTAGCCTATAGTGCTAAAGTACATGAATCTGTCACTACGGAAAAGGATGAAGTATCCACCTCAAATAGAAGACAAATTTCATCAAGAATGTCTCCCACATCTTCAATGTGAGACTCCATGAAAAACTGCGCAATGTCTGAAAGGAAGTCTTTGCATGAAGGTAGAGTAGGAAGACATAAAGTATCTTGTTACACTGAATCTAAAGCATCTATGGCTAAAATAGGATTAGTAGGAGTTAGCTGCAACTGGAGGAATGAGATCTTTTGAGAATGGAGGAATGTTTGGATCTCCATAGGTCTCCGAAAGATACATCAAAAAAACATATGGATCAGATGACTTAATTTTGAACATCTTCTTCAAAACTTTATACTCCATATGGGAGAAAAGAGTAGGAATAAGGATATTGATTTGATCAATAGTATACTCAAGATGTGGTTCATATAGCAGTGCATTGTGTTGAGAGAGATATCTAACCATAGGTTGAATCCATTCCTGATAGTTATCTGGGGTCAAATAGATCAAATCTGTCTCTTCCATGATGGACCAATCAAAGAAACCTCCAAAAAAAATCAAAGAACACCCCCCCCCCCCCCCCCCCCCACCTGAAAAGATGTTGTTGGCACTTGAAATGTGGTGTTTCTACTATGCAAAATGAACAAACTAGCCTTCTGATTTTCACAGTTGCAACTATCGCTTGAGGCCTAAGACTGGAACTAAGCAATATAATGTAGAAATGGCCGTAATTTTGAAAGTGATAAATTTGTCCACACAGCCCTATAATCTAACTATAGATATGGAAAGTAGATGAAAAAATACACACTTTCAAAAAAAATAGAACCTGAATCGGAGTCTAGATGTCCAAGTTATGGGCTCACAAAGTCAGGCTAACAAATTGAAAAGCAATCTGAAGAGGGTTCTGGAAGAAAAATTGCTAGTCTAAATTTGATGATCAAACGGTCATCACTGTAGTTGTAATGTGCCTAGAAATGACAATCAAACGACTGTCAATTTTAAGATAGTGTTCTACTGACGTTAGCAAAATATAGTGCCTAGCTGACATGGCTGCTAACTAGGATTTTCATATTGTATGAAATGCTGACATGTCAATGCATGTGGTAGGGTGGTCAGATTCCATAGGGAAGATGTGGTAGTTCTAACATGTATAGTTGAGTTGGCACAGGTAAATTAAATGGCACCATGTGTCACAATTTGTGAGGCCTCCACGTGTGTGGTCAGAAGAGCTCCCACTGCGCAGGCAGGAAAATTGAAACTTCCATAAATTTTTTTAGTTGCCGCAACACGTGATCAGCTACTAACAACTATCATCTATGGGTGGGAGATTAAATGGGTGGGAAAATAAACCAGTTGGCCAGAAAAAGCTAGTCGTCGGCGGGAATCAGAACTAATCTACCTAGAATATCTACAGTTGATGCTACTTTTAACTTAGCGTAAGTTAGAAACCATAGGGTCACTCGCTGGACAACGCAGATAGAGCCAAATTTATTTATTTATTTTCCACATGTTTGTTGCACTGGAAGTTGAAAGTCTTTAAAAAACTTTGGCCACGAACTATGAAATAAAGGTGTGGCAAGGAAAATGGCCACTGGTTGATGTGCTAGTTAGGGGTCGGAAGTTGTTGGGCCACTTGAAGGGTTGGATGGCTTTAGCTACCCAATTTTGAATTGAATGGCTGATGCAGATTTGTGGTAGTATAGCCTAATCCAATTAAAACTAACTCATACGACCAAATAAAATAAACCCTCCAAATGGCAGATCCAAGGTGTCACTGCCCGGGTCTACTAAAAAAAAATTCTCTGAATTCCCACAAATAATGTGACCAAAAATAACAAAGAAATAAATGCAAATGTAAAATAAATCAATTAAATCTACAAAAAAAATTACCATACCCATACTGCAAATCAGGGCTTCCAATTTGCAAAAAAAATTGCCTCACAATCAACTATAGCCAAAGATAGGTGTATTTATAGCCAATTTTTGTGAATCAATGTTTCGAACGCAATGGTGAGGTCAGATCTAATGCTAGACTCTCCCAATTTCTACAATACTCTAGAGTCAGGCTGCAGTGATGAAGCAAGATGCAAGTCTCAAACAGCTTGCGAAGAGGAATTCTCCAAGAGCTATGGTACCATGTAAGAATTTGCCTAAGGGAAAAATTCATCCAAGAACTAAGAACTCAAACACAAGCACACAATAGACCAAAGAGAGAGAGAGAGAGAGAGAGAGAGAGAGAGAGAGAGAGAGAGAGAGAGAGAGAGAGAGAGAGAGAGAGAGTATGATTAGAATGACAATGTATTCAATATGCCATAATTAAAAGTACACTAGGAGTGCCTGTATATAAAGGCCTCTCAGGAAGCACCTAGAATGTCTCTAGAAACAACCAGAAGATAAGATAACTAAGCACCTTATCCAACATTCTAGATGAATGGATAAACATGACAAAATGTCATATGTGTGTAGAAGATTCCTGTGTTGTAGACAACATGTGCTTAAAAGAGGTGCAGACCCCTGTCATTTCATCATGACAACTCACAAGAGTGCACATATTCCTAAGTGTCTCACAAATAAAATAATGCAAAACAATAAACTAATGCATTAACCTAAGTAAACTTAAGTAAGTGTAAATAGTAAATACTTATTTACACCAACAATTCTCATACATGTACATACATATTAAAAAAAGGAATTATAAATCAAAAACATCTTTGTAAAGATCTCAAAGTGTCAAAACAAATAACATAATGCAATCCACTACATAAAAGTAATAACTATTATGTGTTGTGTTCAATACCCATTCTATTGGCATGTTCCTTAAGTAATTTTTGGGGTAATCCTTTTGTCAATGATCTACAACCATAAGTAGTGTGCTTATATGTTCAATTGACACTCGTTGTTTTTAGACTTCATCTTTAACAGCAAAGTATTTCAATTCCATGTGTTTAGCACCATTAGAATACTTGTTGTTCTTAGAGAAAAATACAGCTACAGAGTTATCACAATAAATTCTCAGTGGCCTGGCAATAGAGTCAACAACCCCAAGTCTTGAGAAAAAATTTTGCAACCAAAAACCATGAAACATGGCCTCAAAGCATGACAAAAATTTAGCTTCCATAGTGGATGAAGTAATGATGGTTTGTTTTGCACTTTTCCATGATATTGCTCCTCCAACTAATAGGAACAAATAACCAAAAGTGGACCTTTTGCTATCAATGCATCCAGCAAAATCTGAGTCTGAGTAGCCAATTACCTCCAGATTATCAGTCCTCCTAAATGTGAGCATGTAATCCTTTGTTCCTTGCAAGTATCTCATCACTTTCTTTGCAACTTTCTAATGATCCAATTCAGGGTTAACTTGATATCTTCCCAACATACCAATTGCAAAACTGATGTCTTGCTTGGTGCAAATTTGTGCATACATTAGGATTCTTACGGTAGAAGCATAAGGAATCCCTTCCATCTATTTTCATTCCCATTCATTCTATGGGCATTTCATAAGGCTGAATTTATCCCCTTTCTGAATAGGGGCATCATTAGCTGAACATTTCAATTTCCCAAATCTCTCTAGAACTCTTTCGATATAGACCTTCTAAGACAATTCTAACAATCCACTTAATTGATATCATAATATTTCAATTCCTATCACATAAGATGCCTCACTCATATATTTCATTTCAAAGTTTATAGAGAGAAATTTCTTGTTTTCATGCAATAAACCAAAATCATAGGTGGCAAGCAATATATCATCAACATAAAATAAGAAATATAAACTTACTCCCACTAACCTTTAGATATATACATTGATCAACAGTGTTTTCCTTAAATTGAAAGGAAGTAATAGCATAATGGAACTTAAGGTACCATTGTCGAGAAGCCTATTTAAGTCCATTTATTAATTTCTTAAGTTTGCAAGCTAGGTGTTCTTTTCCTTTAATAGAGAAACCTTCAGGTTGATCCATATACACTTCTTCCTCTAAACTCCCATTCTAAAAAGTGGTTTTTACATCCATTTGGTGCAGCTCCAAGTCATAATGAGCCACCAATGCTAAAATGATTCCAAGTGAGTCTTTCTTGGATATAGGTGAGAAAGTCTCTATGTAATCTATGCCTCCTTTCTGAGTGAAACCTTTGGCCATGAGTCTAGCTTTGTGTCGTTCAACATTGCTCTTACTATCATGCTTGGTCTTAAAGACCCATTTGCAACCAACTTTCTTGTGTCCTTTGAAAAATTCAACAAGATCCCAAACTCCATTTAGTTCCATTGACTTTAGTTCATCATTCATGGCATCAACTCATTTAGTAGAATCATTACTTTCTATGGCTTTTAAAAATGAAATTGAATCCTTACATGTCCCTTCTTCTTGTAGATAAACCACATAATCACCTAAAATAGTAGACCTCCTTTCCCTTTGAGATCTTCTTAATGTGACTACTTGTGGTTCTTTTACTATTGGTTCGTTGATGATAGTTTCATCATAAGGTGGGGGCTCATTAATTTGTTGTTCATTGACAATAGTCTCATCGTTGTT
The DNA here is from genome assembly GCA_028749045.1 of Cupressus sempervirens. NCBI lineage: Eukaryota > Viridiplantae > Streptophyta > Pinopsida > Cupressales > Cupressaceae > Cupressus > Cupressus sempervirens. The sequence continues at coordinate 272,714,731 of CM053785.1, forward strand.
GTTAGGTTGTTCAACAATGGTAGGAATGACAACTTCCTTCGAAGCCAAAGATACAGGGGCTTGTACTCTATATTCTTGGATGACTACCCATTGTGATTTATCACTCCCACTAACATCTCCATTTTCAACAAACCTAGTATTATTGGTTTCTATAATTCATGTACTATGGTGAGGACAGTAAAACTAATACCATTTGGATTTTTAAGGGTAACCAAAAAAGTAACCAGTAATCATTCTAAAATCCAATTTCTTCTCATGTTGATTATACACTCTAACCTCTGTTGGAAAACCCCAAACATGCAGGTGTCTCAAATTCAACTTCCTTCCTATCCATTGTTCAAAAGGGGTCTTTAGAATTAACTAATGAGGAACCTAATTTAATAAGTATACAATAGTTTTAAGTGCATGCATCCACAATGATAGGGGTAAATTGGAATTACTTAACATACTCCTGACCATATCCAGTAGAGTATGATTACACCTCTTAGCTACACCATTTTGTTGTGGTGTCCCAAGAATAGTATATTGTACACATATGTTGTGCTTCTCAAGGAGTTTAGCAAATGGGCTAGGGCACTGCCCTATTTCATCATACTTTCCATAGTATTCCGCACCTCTATCAAACCTGATGATTTTCACCTTTCTATCTAGTTGTCTTTCAACCTTAGTAATGTATACCTTAAGAGCATCCATGGCTTGAGATTTTTTGATGCAGCAAATAGACATAACCATAACATAAAAAATCATCTATAAAGGTGATAAAATACTTTTCTCCACCAAAAGATGGATTGTTAAAAGGCCCACAAATGTCTGTATGAATAATCTCAAGTAGTTATGTACTACATGCGGCACCTTTCTTGGTGTGTTTGGTTTTTTTTCCCTTAATACAATTCACACATACCCCAAAATCAAGAAAAATCTAGGTTTAGGAGAATCCCATCTTTGACTAATCTTAGTAATCATTCTCTAGAAATATGTCCCAGCCATCTATGCCACAAGTATGAGGAATTTTCATTAATGAGATTATGTTTAGAACCAATATTATGATGCAAGAAAAGAATAGTTTTAGCAAAAAGATTATCAAGATTTAATTTGTACAAACCATCACAAAAACTGCCCAAACTAATAAAAGAGGTATTCTTATAGAAACTAAACCTTTTATTCTCAAATTTAAAAGAGTATCCAGCAATGTCAAGTTTAGACAAGGAAATTAAATTCATGGAAATAGAAGGAACATAAAGAGTCTAAAATAGATCCAAATGATAACTAGAATCTAGAGATAAATGATAGGTCCCAATGGCTTCACCTAGAGCTTTAACCAGATTTCCCATGAACAAAAAATTTTCATTTAGATTTGTGATCTAGGTTATAAGGAATCCCTGTATTATAGTTGAGACATGAGTAGTATCCCCAGAGTCAATCCACCAAGTATTTGAAGGAACTTCAATTAGGTTTGATTCAAAACAAACAGAAACTAAATTCATACCTTTCTTTTTGAACCATTCCCTATATTTCTGACAATCTTTCTGATAGTGTCCTGACTTTTTACAAAAGTGACACTTATCACTGTTCCTATCCTTCTTATAGGCTTGAGAACCTTGATTAGGCTCATATGCTTTAGTTGGTACTCACTTCATGCTCTTTCTTGGCTTTTTACCTTTCCTTTTAGTTCCTTGAGTTATGAGATGAACTAAATGATGTCCATGTTGCTTAAGTCATGCCTCTTTTTGTTTGAGCATACTAGCTGATTCATTCACATTCCACTTATCCTTAATAGTGTTATAGTGAATATGAAATGGCCCATACTAAGGAGGCAAGGAGTTCAAAATAAATTTCATAATGAAAAATTGATCCACCTTCATCTCAAGTCTCTTTAATTGAGTAGCCAAATTTTTCATTTCAAGAACATGCTCATGTATGTCGTGCGTACCATCAAACTTCATGGTGGTAAGCGTAGCCATTAATGTTCCAGAAAGGGATTTTTTAGTAGTTTAGAAAGTGCTCTCCCAAAAATTTTAGAAATTCTTTAGCATTGTCAATTTCAAGTAGAGTTGACTTGATGTTGTTTGCTACAATCATCCACATAAACTTAAGGCTCAATCTATTTGATCTTTCCCATGCTTTGAATATATTCTTTTCTTCTATACTACTTTTATCAGTAATAGCAACCAATTTCTTAGTTTCAAGAGTTGTATCAAGATCCAGAACACTGAAGTGAAACTAAAATCATTCTCTCCAATCTGAGAAATTCATTCCATTCAAGATCGGAACAGAAGAGGCATGTGAATGTAGTGAAATAGGAACTAACACTACAACCAAAAATTCATGTTCACAACATTAATTTTAAGAGTTATAATTTAAAATAACCAACAAACACATGGCTTAATAATAAATAGTATTACCATGACCTACCGTTGGGTTAATCTTATGGTAAACTATTAACCATTATGGTGATTCCCTTTCATCTAATAGAACTAATTGATAAAATTTTCACAACTAAGTAAGTCTGCTATTCATACTAACCATTAATTATGAATATCCACCAATCATCCTATTCCAATTAATTTATCTTTTTTTTAAAAATGGTGCACCTTTGGCCAACCTAATATTCTATATGATTAAAAATTGCAATTTGCAAAATCATTATTTTGTTTTTAACATCGGGAAACAAGTATTAAAAACTTCAATAATTTAACTTGATATCTACATATCATTTCGGTTGGACCAATTTGGTGGCTACTAAACTGTATCATAATATAGATCTCAAATTAATATAATGATTTTGCATATACATGAAATTAACAACCAAAATAGGAAATACAACAAAATTACTATGTAGGCAACCATTTATTAAACCAAATCATGATTTTATGTTTGTAGCATGCATAAAAATTTTGATCCAATAAAATTTATAAATCATCATTGAATATAATTGAAAAACATAATAGTTCTCAATAAAGCTCTAATATCACATATTAATATTGAAATTTAGAATCTGCTATAATTTCAAGATCTGGAGCATTCATGATTTTCACAAATGTATCATAATGCGGGAAAAAAAATCATCAATTACTTACCTGAGTCCATTTGTGCTAAAATCTAGAAGATAACTGATGCAGCAATCTTTATTACTCTGATATAGTGCAACAGTCTTTGTTTCTTCAAGATGCCTTTTTCCAGATAAAAGATGATTTATCCCTCTTATCGTTTACTGGTACATTTTCAGTTTTCACACTTCACATTTGATGGTATTCTGAAAAAACATTTATGGGTGGAGAGAGGACCAGTTTTTACCAAAACGGTTATACTCCACTTGTCCATCAAAGTAGAAGCCTTGGAAAAACTACTCCTCTAAAAATGATCAAATAAAAATTACACTAAGGATGTGAAATCCCTTTTTGACAAACCCTAGCTTCCTATCATACGTGCCTCTTCATGTGGACCATTAAAATGAATTAATAAATTAATGTCACATTACTAAATTAATTTTGCATTTGCAAGAGCTATGGTGAATATGGGAAACATCAAGTCTTTTACTAGGACCAACAAGGATATTTGTAAAAATTGTACAGTCCCAAATTGATAGTAGCAAGTTTAATCAGAATTAAATATTCCTAAATACTAAATAACTGATTTATTTATAGCCTTGTGATGAGAGTGATTCTACCATTGAATCTATAATAAGCAACCCTTATTATATTCATTTGTCAATAAAATACAATATAGATTATATTTGCATTCCCTCAAAATTTGGCCAGGCTTAAAGAACACACACTAAAGGTTTGAAATCTTGGGTGGCTCATAGTGGATTTGTTTATCTCATGTTGCTTATGTTCCTCATTTGCTTCTCTTTGGTAGTTCTCTTCACCTATCATTGCCATCATAGCTGTTAGTTTTGAATCTTCTACTTATGCCCAAATATTAATTAGAAGGATTAGTAGATGCTTAATCATGCATTAATCATAGTCATCCTTAAACATCATATACTAAGTGAGAAATTAAGCTTAGAAAAATAAGTCAACTTTGACTATTTGACACTTTTAGTCTAAAAATCAAGTCTTCATATAAAGTTTAAATCGTCCAATTAATCACCATCACTTTAGAATGATTTAGAAATAAGACATTGTCTGAGTGTGAGGTACCTTATATTCCCTTTCTTTCTTTTGTCATGCTTCCTCAAGGTGAATGAAGAAATTAGTGTTGAATATCAGCTAGAAATGTCCACTACCAAAGTTTTAACATTCTCATTCAAACACCATTAATTGATTTGGTGAGTTTTGGATCATGCCTATTGCAGTATAGTTTTATTAAAGTGTTTGTGCATCATGAGGGAGGAAGGCCTCTACACAGCATCAAATCTTGTTCATTTGAGGTTTAATGATTTCCCAGGCTTTTAACATTTCAAACCAGGGCTATTAAAAGTGAAAAATATTGCACTAATAAATAGATTACAAGAATGAAATTATTTATTAGTTCATGTCAAAGTACTATTGCATCTATTCAATTCATTTTTCATTTAAATTGATTAATCACATTAAAGAATTTAAAAGATCAACAAAATTTTAAATTTTTACATTTTTTATTTATTTTCCATATTAAATAATTCACAATTTTAGTAATCATATTGACCTATGCTAATTTTGTAGGAATAAAAGTCATTTTCCCTTAATAAAAATACAAAATATATATCATGACATTCATTAATGACACTTTAAGTTATATGTGATGATAACTTTACTTTTTTTAAATTACCACATATTAACAAGATTTTTTCACAAGATATTAAAAGATGTCAAATGACAAGGTTATGTCATTCATTTTATAACAACTTTATCTTTTTACAATAGGGTTAATTAGATTTTTGTTTTTTTGTTTTTACATGTACATTTATATAATCTTAAAATTAAATATAATAAGTATCATTTATTGAAATATTATTTAACTTATAATTTTGTTAACTAATAAAAAATAAGTTATATTAATAATAAAAAATGTGTTTTTTTTTTTAATATATAGATATTATCAATTTTACACTGAATGATCTTATGCAATTTTCACATTTAATTTATTATTAAAATTTATTGAAAAATTAATTGTTAAAATAATTTCAAATTAGTGATGCTACTATTGATATGTTACTTATTGCAATAATAAGGCGGTTCTTTAAATACAACCTCAAAACAAGTTGATCAAATTTTCATCGCAACCAACTTAACAAAGAAAAGTTGAGTCTAAGCACTAACAATTTTTCTTGCTCAGATCACAAAGCCTTGTACATTTTAGATGATCTAAATAGATTTCACCATTGACAAGAATTTTGACCCTTTGCATCAGTTATTTACTATGTTTTCCTTTTTATCAAAATTTTAATCACATCTTTAAGAAGTAAAAAGTTAAAGATATTGTCTTATATCTTGTTATAATTTTTTTATTAAACTTAGTACACTTAAGCAATTCTCATAAGAAATGAAAGATGTTATCATAGTTTATCTAATTTTTACATATACATTTTCAAAAGGAAAAATTAAATAAAAATAGTATTTATGATATATTTAATTTTTTAAAAAATTAATATTAATAACATATTTTTATTTTTATTTTTACCCGATTAATATAATTTAAATTTCATATTATTTATCTTTTTTATATTTTATGTTATATGTCTTATTTATCTTTAGTTTTCAAAGATCAATTATGCATTCTATAAATAATATCAACTAGGACTTGGACCACTTTTAATGATGATATAGTTATTTATAGTCTCTCAATGTCTACTTCCCTACCCCCATTTTTATATCTCTCTTATTTACAAACATAGGTACTTGTTGCTCCCTCTCTATGCCTATTTTATTTTAGCCCTATTTAACATTTAGCCATATATCTATATCGCATTTCTCGTATCTCTTTTATTTATTCTATTTATTTACTCTATCTATATATATTTATCGACTTTCCATATATCAACTCATATATATTTATTTTCCCTCCATTTGCTCTTACTATTTCTCTCCCTATCATTTCCTTCTTCTTTTTTGAGATCCCTTCATAACTCTCCTCCACTTTGATATTTGATTATGATCTATCTATCTATACACTATTTCTACCTATATTTTCCTATCTATTATTGATCACCAACAATCTTTTCACCTCTCTGTCGCTCTTTTTTCTTTATATTATTCATCTTACTCACTCCCCCCCCTATCACCCTCACTCTCTCCTTATCTCTCATTATAATTATCTATCCTCTAACTATCAATTTCTTTATGAAATGGACAACTTATCTATTTGAAAACAATAATTTAAAAATGTCTCTATATCATCATCTTCATCTCTTCCTCTCATTCTTACTCGAGATTTATATTTCTCTCTATTTTTATATCCATTTGTATCTCTTTAATTCATACATTCTTTGTATCTAGCTTCCTATCATTTTTTGTTATATCTTTTTTATACACATATACACTATTTTCTCCATCCCAATCTAGATCCATTATATTACCCCTCTCTTTACCATTCACCTCTACTATCTATTTTCTATTCGATCTATTTCTCTTTGATCTTCTATATGTATCTATCAATATACTATCTATATCAGCTCAAGTATCATTGTTCTAGAGGAATATGATTGAAGGGGTTTAGAAATATTCAAGAAAATGCATCTAATAGGTGTAAAGTTTGGTTCAAAAACCTAGAGCAACATCCCCTCTATGTATGTATGGTGAAGCTTGCAATAGAATAGGGTTATTCACAAAAATATCAATGGAAAAATCAAATTTGTCAATATTTTTAATCTCAGATTGGTTTTGACAAGTGAATTTACACTTAAATCATTTACTTAGTTCATTCTAAACAAGTAACATATACCACATACAACATGTAAGTTAGAGAATGCTGAGTAAATGTCACTCATGCGCTGAGTCATTCAAGTGTCGAGTAGATAGTACGTGTCAAGTGATTTAGGTGTCAAGAAAGAAGTGCATGCCAAGTCATCCAAATGTCGAGTGACAATATTTAAGTTATAGTTAGAGCCGAGTGGTAGGGATTTTAGATGCCAAGTAACATGGTTTTGATATAATTTTTGTATTGGCACAAACTACTATGGAAACCATTTTAAAGATGACTTAAGGATTGATTTATGATCTTTTGTTGATAAGGACAAATCTTAAGTGTGAATCCCTATGTATTACATGCATCCAATCAGTAAAAGGAAAAGTTTAAGAGGCAATATGGGTGAATCATAGCCATTGATTCATACATTATCCTAAGTCACATAAGTCTTCTTAAGGAGGAGAAACCCTAAATGTTCTAAGTGTAGAGAAGGAGATTTTGCATGCACAAATAGGACATTCATGATGACCAATGTATTATGATTTGAGTTTCATTGCAAAATAAGTTCAAGGAGAATAGAGGAAAGGAAACAATGGACAAAAAAGAGACATCTAATCAGAAAGGATCAAGTACATGTTAATATAGAGGTGATTTGACATCAAGAAATAGAGTGCTAATCACAAGATCATTGCTGAGACATTATAATAGGTGAATCAGTTAAATCTCTTAACAAAGTAGCTCTAACAGGCTATATTGAAATCCTTTAATAAAGTTCTTTCTTAATTATGAGTTAAAGTCCTTTAATTAGGCACACTTCTAACAAGGTGTTGAAATCCTTTAATAGGGTAAGACCTAACAGTTTTTATAAGTTTTTAACAGGGTAGACCTTTCATAGGGTAGATCATGTTTCATGATCAAACATTGTAACCTTCATTGGATAGACTTTATTACTATAGTAGTGAATATTTTTGGGTGTCATCCCCACCCTAGTTTTACCTTCTTGTTGGAGGGTTTCTAGGTAATCATATCGTGTGTCATACATGTGTGAATGCTTACTTGTTGACATACTTTAGATGTATGTGCTTTATATGGTATTTTAGTTTACTTGTTGAATTATGAGATGGACATATGGTGAATGCTTTTATGGGTAAAATTTTGAAGCACTAATGCACGCCCCCACCCCCCCCCCCCCCCCCCCCCAAGAGTTTACCTTTCCTATTGTAATTCCAACAGTTGGTATTAGAGCTAAGTCCTCTAAAAGTAAAGCTTTGTAGCTTTGAGGAAAGATCTTCGAAATGGAAGCCTATAATTTGGGAAATATTATTGAGAACTAGGAGATCAAAATGCAACTCATTCTACATTAGTTGAATGAATCAAGAGATGATATAAGGAAATCATGAGAAGAAGGAAGGAAATTTCTATTGAAGAGAATGACACACAATATCAAGAGGTGAACACTACTAAGCTATTTGTAAATGGAAACTCTAATAAATTTGATGTAGTAGTTATAGATCTAATAGAAAAGAACAATACCCTAGCTAAAGAGATTAGAAATCTAAAGAGAGAGTAGGAATCACAAGACATATTTATATGTGAGGTGACCAAACAGAATAAGAAAGCTATGGAAGACAAAGACATGAGTGAAGATGAAAAAAGAGTTTTGATCAGTAGACTAAAGAGAAATCATCAGAGATAAATAGGATCACTCACATGCAATTGGAAATAATGAATCAAATCATGATTGCTAATCGTGAAATAAATAGTAAAGACATTGAGATCACAACACTAAAGTTGTAGAATGAATAGTTGAGCAATGAACTAAAAAGGGAAAAAGAGTTCACTAAAAGTTTTGATAAACCTACTGAAGCCATCAAGTACTTTGAACAATTAATGAGAACCCCTAGATCTAATAGTGATACTTCTAGATTGGAATACACTAGTACTAAAGAAGGAGAATCACCCAAAAGAAGTGAAGAAAGAAGTAACAAAGGTAAGAACTCTAAACCTACTTGTCATAATTGTAGTAAGATAGGTCATATTGCTAATATTTGTAGGAGCAAGACTATAAATCAGAATGTTAAGTAGAAGAACATGGGTCATTGCCACAAGTGCAACAAACAAGGTTATCAGGGACATAAATGTAGAACCAAGACCATGCACACTCAAAGATTTGAAGGATAATACTATAACTATCAAAAGTATGGACATAGAACTTTTGAATGTAGATCCAAACCCAATTCGTCATCAAACAAGTAGACAAAGGTAAAGAACAATAGAAACTCTTATAATTGGGATTATAATACAAGTTATAGTTTTCACTACTATCAAGAGTATGGACATATTCCTAATAATTGCATTAGAACACATTTTAGAAGTGATTACAAAAGGTGGTTGAGTCAAACCACATGTTTAAGTTGTTTGAAGACTAGTCACATAAGTAGAAATTGTCTAACAAGGTTAGATGCACCAAGTTGTAAGTTCAAAAAAGGCAAAGGAAAGGAAACTATTTTAAATGTTAGAGATGAGATGAACAAACATGGAGGAGAAAAGAAGATTGCAGCACATCAAGTGTAGATGGGATCACTTCACCCAATGGGTCAGGCGCTCACACCTCCTCAAATTAAGAAATCAAGAGGTATGTGGGACTGATACTTAAAGGGATATACTATACATGAATTCTAAGGATTTAGTTTTGCAAAGATTACATATGCATGAATAAATATGCAAAGTGATGTTAGGAATCAAGAATACATCTTTAAGTTTTCATTAGTTTTCATGTTAATATTGACCATAAAAAATTTCAATATGGTTGCCAAGTAAAATGTTAGTGGATGTTGAGCTAGAAAAGTTATTAGTGAAAGACAAGCTTATAGTGGTTGCCCAAGTGTATGGAAAAAATCATGGATGTTGAGTGAGCCAAAAATTCAATTGAAGCCAAGCTTATAGCTATGTAAGCACTTAACATTAAATGCAGTATTTTAAGGGATATTTGATCAAGTTCGGCTTATTTGACATCATTCAAAATTGAAGTAGAGCACGAAGAGCTAAAGGTTATCTGGAGAAATTGATTTGAGAATTTGCAAGAGATTTAAAAGGTTTTTTGACACCATTCTAGTATGATTCACAAGGTATTTATCATGTGCAAAGCTATGTAGTTTTAAATTTTGCAAACCATAGTTTCATGTAATTTTATATAGTTCTTCAATAGCCAAGGTTGTAGAGGGAAAAGATGTTTTAAATGTACAATTGATAAGTAATGAAATCAAACAACCTACTTTTAGGGCTATCCCAAATATAGCTTACAAATAGGATCCCTCTAGTGTGTTATCCATGATACCACCACAAGTTTTGATGATACAAGATGTTATAACTTGTTATACATGCAAAATTGGAAGTATAGGTGATATGGAAATTAGGGAGACATATGGGCAACTATGTGATAATGGAGCATAAAGTTGTTGAGAAGAAAGGGTTAACCCATGCCCTAGATTTCTCCAACATATTCAAAATAGAGTGGATAAAAATTGTTGACTAGAATTCATGGAAACTCTATATGGCTAGATAATGGACTGGTGAAAATCATTGAGAAGATTGTACATAGAGTCACAGGGTATCCAACCCTAGATCAGCCCAAGACAATGAGAAGTGAAGCTAAGTAAATAATTGAAAGAAACACAGGGGCTGTGTGGAATAAACAAGGGATGACAATTAATACAATCATAGATCCCCTAATAGCTTTTATAGTGAGGATTATAGAACATAAGTTCTATCAATCCAGTAGATTAAACAGTGTACTTTGCATTGCAATTGATGTCAGTTACAAAATAGTGAAGAAGGATCATACTTATGATCTTGCTGAGTTGTACTTGCATCAATTGATTGAGAATTTGGGAGCTATAAGGAAAACCAAAAGTGCACAATGTAAACTTGGAGCTATTCTTTTATGCATTTCATTTCATGTATAGAATACATTTCCTACATTTGGTAAAGTTGCATGGAAAGTAAATAGACCTATTGTGGTTCAAATACCTATGAATTTATTGAGCAACTAGGTGATAACTTTGAATTTGTCATGACAAGTTATTTTAAAGATTTCAAAAAATCAATGAAGAAAAGGCTAAGTATACTAGTCTCACTAGTGGAGAAACATTTTGATGATGTGTGCTTCCTAGTTTACACTAATTTTGAACATATGTTTAGGTAGAAATGTCCAGAGTAAGATGGATAAGGCCATTAAGATATGAAATAATTTTTGATGAGGCCTTTGCAACAATCACAACATTATTTGTAGAAGAAGTGGATAAATAAGCCACAACATTTGGAAACTATGACATATGGCAAAATCAAAGATTACAATAGAATTGAAGACTGCTTCAGTGATCAAGAAGAAGAATAAACTATTTAAGAAATTGAATGAAAGATGTGGTGAAGGAGCCGAGGAGGAAGAAGAGGAATATGATGAAGAATAAGAGGAAACACAATGTCAGGGAGAAGACCAACAAGAAGAAGAAGTGGAAATTGTATAAAGTGTCAAGGAAGAAGAATTAGGTGAAGCACCTATAGCTACTAAGAAGAAAAAGAGAAAAGAAAAGGCACAAGCAATAAAAAGACCAAAGAAGGTTGCTAAACCTACTCAACCTAAGCCTACAACACCTATCACAAGGGCTAGCAATAGAGTCACTACACAAAAGGCTAAAGAAGTAGCCAACCCTAAGGAGAAGAAAATTGAAGCTTAGAAGAGACCAAAGAGGAAATGTGTTGCTCTAGGTGAAACTGATGAAGACTGAATTAGATGACAACAACTAATTTGAAGTGGTAAGTCATAATCCCTCTTCAAATTTATACAATGTATGTGAGAATATTAGGAACAATGTTGATTTATCAGGATTCTCTCATATTGAGTTTGACAATCTTGGGAAGATTGTTCAAAAGAACCAAGTTGAAGAGGCAATATATGCCATGATGGAAATATTCAAAAAGACTCATCTAGAACTTGCCAACTCCATACCTAAAATATTATATGATAGATTTGAGAAAAAGTGGCATTATTGTTTAAACACTGAGAAACAAATTAGGGAGATAGCTCCTACCCAAGTTATGCTAGAACTTAGTAAGTCTGACATGACTAAATTCATTAAGAAGGATGCTACAAGATTTGTGCCAAAATACAAAGCATTCAGCATACTACAAAACAAGATTGAGAATGGTGTACTGAAGTCCAAGAAAATATGAAAAATAATATACATACTATCAATATCTAATAAATTTTAGAAAACACCTATTGAGGTAGGTGAGGATGAAGAAGAAGACATCGAAAAAGGCATAGTTGAGGGAGGCATAGATATAAGCATTGACATTGATACAAGAGCATCTTGGGTTTTCTTGGTGACTACTTTGGAGTTCATGGTCTATGGGACTTGGCATGGTCTATGGGACTTGGCATGGTCTAGGAGCTTAGCATGGTCTTGGAGCTTGGCATGATCTAGGAACTCAACATGGTCTTTGGTTGCTCGACATGGTCTAGTTACCTTGCTTCTGGAGATATGTTTTATGGTGCCTAGTGTAGGCTATGTAACTAATTTTCCAAATTGAGTAAGAGAATGAATATTTAAGTGGTTGTAAAGGACCTATATTTTTACCTATGGATTGAAGCATGAGTTCTAAATCAATTGGAGCTAGGAGATATCACAATTTTATTCAGATATCAATTTTTGGACATTTAATTGTTATTGTAGGCTGACTTGTGGAATTTAGTTTATGTATTTATATTTAATTTGTGTTATGGGCCAACTTTTGGCTTAGATTGGTATAAATAAGGGTCTTTTGGGGACTTTTAGTCATTCATTCATGATGGAATGATTGGTGCAAGCAGCTAAAGGGTGATTTTTCCTAAGTCTGTGGATAGAGCACTAAATGTGAGGTAGCTTATAGTAGGATTGTGATGAAATTGTGAATGTGTAGATAGAGTGCCGAATGTGAGGTAGTTCACACTTGGATTTGGATGGAGTTTGAAGTTGGAAGGATAGATGAAAAATTGAAGAGTTAGAGATATGGCTTAGGAACTAGAGGATCTGTTGGTGTACCTGTAGGTACAAGTGTAGATTCTTGTTGATGTTCTTATCTAGTTGTATATCTAGACTAGCTAAGATTGGTTGTAAGTTGGATCATGTTGGATCTTGTAGAACTGATTTTTTAATTTGATAATTATATTTGACCCTAACCTAAAAAGCCTAACAGCTAGGCATATTGCATGTAATCAGTTATCTTTTATGAGTAAATTATTGTAATTTGGTATCCAATCTTTCTGTGTTGTTTCTTGGTGTTGTGTTTCCACTATGTAGTTGTATAGCTAGGGGCTAGGACATCTCCTTTGTGGATTCTTTTGCCTTGCACTACATCAGGTGGTATCAGAGTGAAGGTTGTTCCTGAGTGTGTAGATAGATTTCCAAAGTTGAGGTAGTTTACACTAGGACTTGGGTCAGAGAAGTAGATCTGATTTGATCTTTGATCCATTGGTGGATTTTCTTTCTATGGTCCTAGATCTCTTGGTTGCTAGGTGGAAGATCATGGTTCTGACTTGCGATTTCAAAGGGCTTACATATGGATCAATGGATGCAAAGATCAAAGGTTGATCTTATTGAGGCATGATCATAGAGAGTTTGTGGATTGCAGATCTATGGTCCTAGACTTGTGATGTGGTTTCTAATTGGTCATGCAAGGTGGCAAGTTGCAATTTGAGTTGTAAAAAATTCAAGGTTGTCACAAGTAGTGTGGGAAGGATTTTTTAAAAAGGGTTTGCGAAGATCTTGGGAGATGAATTCGAGAGGATTAGACCCTAAGATGATTGCAAATCTCCATGATGTGGTGGAGAGGAGGTTTTCTAAGATGTCTACTTAGTTTGAAGCTAGCTTGGCTGATCAAGTGAAGGATGGGGTGAGGATGGAATTCGATAGATGTTTGTGGAACTAGATTCTACTGATCTAGAAGAGAGTTTTTTGGCTAGTTAAGAGACTTGTTCATGAGCGAAGATGGCATGACAAGGTCAAGGTGGAAGAGGTTGGTTTTGTTGATCAAATTGTAGAGTCTAATGTAGAACTTGTAGAGTAGCTGGGGGTTGTTGCTAAAGACATTCCTAACCTTGATAAGTAGGAGATGATTTCCACAGCTAGTCAAATTGTGATGTGAATATCAGGATTTAACTGTGTGATTTTGAGTCAAACTCGATGACCCATGTTTCATGAGTAGTGATTCAACATGAATCCATCTCTCATGAGAATAAATGGAACACTTAGCACTCATTGGATCTAGGTGATGCTCACAGGGGTGAAGCACCGGGACTTCCCGGGAGGTCACCCATCCCAGTACTACTCCAGCCTGAGCGCGCTTAACTACGGAGTTTCCTCCACAGTTAAACCCAAAGCTTGCAACCCCATTTGCTAACCTTGTTGATGCTGAGTCAGAGTTTGGTTTTCATGATTATTTGGTTGGATCTGACATGGCAATTGTAGAGCACTTCATCATGGATGATTTGATTGCTATTGATGAGGACTTGTATGTTGCAGAGCATCTTGTTGTGAGCAATGAGATTGTTGAGATTGCTGATTTGGTTTTGGATCTACATGATACTTTAGATCTGTATGTTCTTGATTTTCCTATAGTTGACATGGCTGAGGATTTACATGTTCTTCTTATTAGGGATTTTAATCTACATACTGATATGGAGTTTGTTTCTATTGGTGTGCATTCACTAGTTGTTAATGTGGATGAGGGTTTGTTGATGAGGCATTGTGTTCAGTTTGTTCTTGCATGTGAGCATGCTGATTGGGTTGCTACTATGTATTTGATTCTGATGTTTCAATGGATGAAGCATGGATGGTTGATTTTTAGAGTTTTGCTATTAAATTTGATGAAGTAGAAGCCTTTAGTTAAGATGAATTTGGTTTTTGATCTTTCCTTAGGCATCAAAGTATGGGGACATACTTTTCTATTTACCTGGGAAGTCTGATGTAGGAGCATCTTGGGTTTGCTTGGTGACTACTTTGGAGTTCATGGTCTATGGGACTCGGCATGGTTTGGGAGATCAGCATGGTCTTGGAGCTTGGCCTAGTCTATGGTTTCTTGGCATGGTTTATGGTTTCTCATCATGGTCTGGCAACTTGACATGGTCTTTGGTTGAGCTACATGGTTTGGTTACCTTACTTCTAGAGATATGTTTTATGGTGCCTATTTCAAGCTATGTAACTAATTTTCCACATTTGATAAAGAATGAAAATTTTAGGAGTTATAAAGGACCTATATTTATACCTATGGTTTAAAGCACGAGTTCTAACTCAATTGGAGCTAGGAGATATCACAATTTTACTTGGATATCAATTTCTAGACATTTAATTGTTGTTGTAGGCTAACTTGTGGCATTTAATTTTTGTATTTGTATTTAATTTATGTTATGGGCCAACTTGTGGCTTAGATTGGTATAATTAGGGGTCTTTTGAAGTCTTTTATTCATTGATTCATGATGGAATGATTGGTGGGAGCAGCTAAAGGGTGATTTTTTTTGAGTTTGTGGACAGAGTGCCAAATGTGAGGTAGCTTATAGGAGGACTATGATAAGTTGTGAATGTGTGGAAAAAGCACCAAATGTGAGGTATTTTACACTTGTATCTTTGATGGAGTTCAAATTTGTAAGGATAGATGCAAATTTGAAGAGCTAGAGTTGTGGCTTAGGAACTAGAGGATCTCTTGGTAGACCTATAGGTACAAGTGTGGATTCTTCTTGGTGTTCTTATCCAATTGTATATCTAGACTAGCTGAGATTGGTTCTAAGTTAGATCATGTTTGATCTTGAAAAACTGATTTTTTAATTTGCTAATTATATTTGACCCTAACCTAGAAGGCCTTATAGCCAGACAAATTTCATGTAATTAGTTATCTTTCATGAATAAATTATTGTAATTTGATATAAGATCCTGCTTTGTTGTTTCTTGGTGTTGTGTTTCCATTGTGTGGTTGTATAGCTAGGAGCTAGGACATCTCCTTTGGGGATACTCCTTCCTTGCACTATGTTAGACACCTAGGCACCAACAAAAGAAGAGCAACGAACAAAACATAGTGTACAGGATACACAAGTGTTGAGTGCCAGCCCTCCACAAGAGACAAGTGCAAACATTGACATTGTCAAAGTTAAGGATGTCTCTAAGAATATTGCTCAAAACATCAATCCCCTCATAGAGGATGATTTGAAAATGATACTTGTTGAGACCACTCTCCAAGCCAAACTATGTGACAACCCTATACTGATGAGTATAGATGAAATTCAAAAGATAGATACAATAATTGTAGGGGAGGAAGTGAAAATACAAGACACACCTATAGTCACTCCTCAAGTCACAAGTGTACAACCTTCACTACCTGTACAGGTATATCAAAGGAAGAAGACATCAAGTTTCATTGTTAGTACACTAATGAAAGACACTCCAGTCTCAATGAATATGCAAGAAATTGAAAAATCTAAGGATGAGACAGTTGGAGAAGACAAGGTAGAGACACAAGATAATGGAGGCACTCAAGGACAAACAAGTTAGGTAGATACACCTACACCTCCAACATAAGATCAAGGTGCAACTAGAACTATAGAGGAAGAGAAGGACAAGACTGAAGATTTATGTTTGTAACATGGTAACACTGATTTATTTTAGTCTCTATTTTTTTTACCCAAAAAAACTCTTATTTGTATCTCTTGTGATTTTTTCCTCCATTGTGTTGTAGTTCTACTTCATTTGGGGAATTATGAAATTTCACATTTAATTTAATATTATACATATAATGATATGATTATATTGACCCTAGAGTTGGTAGATCTCTTTTGAGATCTCTCATTTTTCATGTGTTTGTTTCACTCAAAATTCTCTCTTTTGGGGGCATTTCATAGAAGAAATATTTCTAGTGGATGAACATCCTCTTTTTTAAAGCCATTTCTCTTTTTGAGGTGTTTGTAATCACTTTAACATGAGGGGACACTCCTCTCACTTGTGTAAACACACACTTTGATGGTTATTCTTTAGGATCTCTTTTTGGATCCCTCTATCAAATTATTAATTGTTGAGGAGACCTAATCCCTGTAACTCTTTGGGGTCCCTCTATCATTTTTTTAATAGTATGAAAGGTCCAATTCCTTCTCACTTTAGATTATCAAATAGTCAAGTTTTCTTGATCTTTTCTTTTTTATCCTTCCTTGGATTACCAAGGAAAGTCTATATTGGCTCTTGTACCTTTTATGTATCCCTTAAAGAGACACACATCCTTATGCCCTAGGTATTTTGTAGATTTCCCTCTTGGTACATGAGGATGAATCTTTAATGGACTAACTAGCAGGTCACAAATACTTTCTAGACCATTTAATACCATCTTTTGTTGCAATGCATAATTTTCATGTGGTTCACAATAACAAATACAGTCCTTATTGGGTGAGTTGAGCACACTTTATCTGTCTTTTTCTTGTGTCAATGACATCTCTCTTTTTATTATTTTGGATATGGTGAATACTCAAGTTTTTGTGAGGCTTGATAGTTTCTTTGAATCCTTAGTGTTGGTGTAAATAAGTATTTACTATTTACACTTTACTTAAGATTACTAGGGTTAATGCATTATTTTATTATTTATTTAGGTGAGACACTTAGGAGTTTTCATACTCTCATGAGTTTCCAAGTTTTTAACACTCGAGTAAGAAACTCTAATTCAACACATGGTGTCTACAACACTAGAGTTTGCATCATTAACTAAGTTGTTATGTAGACAACACAGTTATTTGCACTCCCATTTTAGCACATGGTGTTTAGAACATATTTTTGTGTGCTACACCATTCTAGGCATATCCTCTCATCATCACACTTACTTTCATGCTTAATGGAGGAGAACCCATATTTGGTGAACATGTGTCTCGTTGTATGACTTATCATGTTGCTGACTTCTATGCATTCTACAAGCATTCTAGAAGCTTTTATATACAGGCACTCCTAGTGTACTTTTAATCAATATTGAATGAATATATCGTCATTCTAATCATACTTTATTTGGTCTACTATTGTGCTTATATTTGAGTTCCTGGGTCTTGGGTGAATTTTACCCTAAGGAAAATTCTTATATGGTATCAAAGCTATACCAAATTCTTACATGGTATTAGAGCCACATGAGATTCTCTTCACATAGCCATTTGAGATTATTGTTGCTTCAATACCTCAACCTAAAGCTAGAGAATTTTCAGAAATTTGAAGCATCTAGAGCCAAATCAGACCTTGCCATTACCTCTTAAATGTCGATTTAGTGAAAATCAGCTATAAATTTGCCTATACTAGGCTAAAGTTGATCGTGAGGCAAAACAAATTTGCAAACTGGCACCTGGAGGCACTTATTTACAACTTGGGTATGATCTCTTAAATCTACACATTTCAATTGTTCATATCTAAATATAGTTAATTCTCTGCATTATTTTTCAAATTGGGTATTTTTGAAAAATAAAAATTTGCCCTATAGATCCCTACAAAGAAGTTTATTTGCAGAATCAAGCAGTGACACCCTAGCCCTGTAAAGAATATTTGGTAGAATATTCTTAATTAATTCCTCATGCATTATATTTGAAATATCCAATGGCTTCTCTATTTATTCCAGCATCGCAACCATAATCTGGTAGAATCAAACTGGCCAAGCCCCAAACCTAGTGACCAAGCTTCCTAAATCTAGTGGGCTAGTTTTATTTGACACCTGTGGCCAAAGTCTTTTTAACACCTGCGAAGGACTTCCCATATTGAATATGGGACTAACAAAGTCCCCCATTGGCCACAATTTTTTTTTTGGCACCACTCTGCCACCTCCTATTACTAGTGATGACAACATTGTATCCACCAGTGAGTGCTAAACAATATTTGACAATTGCAAAATTAGGTTTTTGGCCATGACAAAAAGTTTGTTCCTATTGCATCCTCTCAATGGATTTTGGCAAGCCCATGGTCAAAAAACCCATGGCCTTCTTTGCACTCCCAAGACAGTGGGCCTTTGGCCTAGAATTTAATTTCTAGCACTACTACATAAATTATTTTTGGCATCTGACATGGCTCTAGCTTAGCGTTGCTACCCTTCCACATGATAGATCACCCTTCATCCATGTGACCAAGCACAAATTTTCCATGTTGACCTATTCCTTCTATAATCACCCGCCAACAGGACATGTCATCAGAACAATTAGAATTTGACTTAGCCACCTACATGGAGATATGTTAGGACCATACAATCTGATGTAGGAAGGACATGTCATCATCTATTCTTTTTTGTACATGTTGATGTCATACTGACATAATCACAAGGCCGAGGTACACTAATATCATCAAGTTTACAAGACTAAATTTGATGGTCGTTTGACTATCATCTAGGGGAATAATAGAACTATTGTGATGGACTATGGTCATCAAATTTAACCCCATCTTTTGTCAATCCAACTCCTCTCTAGATTGATTTTTTATTTTAAAATCTAACTTTAGGAGGCCATATCTTAGTCATTCAAACTCCAAATTAGGTGCAATTTTTTAAAATTTTGGGTAGAATTTCCTAAACTTTTTAGTGGTTCAGCTCTTTTCTAATTGTGGTGCATAGATTTTTCATAAATTACATCTTTTGGTGACTATACCTATCTAATCCTACATTTTGCAACTTCAAATGCTTCGTATGGGCTCATCTAGATACAAAAATAGGTTCTATTTTTTTTTTGAAAGTGTGTTATTTTTTTGTCTACTTTCCAGATCTACAATCAAATTATAGGGTTGTGTGGAAAAAATTTTCACTTTAAGAATTAGGTCCTTTTTTGCATTGCAATACTTTGATATAACTTCAGAATTGTTGTATATCTGAGATACATTGTAATGTTCTAGTTTTGAACTCCATAAGGAGATTGTAAAAAGGAAAAATCAAAAGTTGACTAAGGCCAAAATTGGCAAGTGGCCATTGTAAATGCACTACATATAAAGTTTCAAAAGCATATTTTTTGTGGGGTTTCTTGATTTAGTGAAAAGGAGGGGGTGTTCTTGGTGTTGTGTTCCTTTTCTTCTACAGTTTTCTTTCATTTTTTGCATCATGGGAAATTTTAAGTTTCCAAAATTAACTCCACATAACTATGCTACATGGTCCATTAAAACGTGGTGTCATTTAATGCATAAAGGAGTTTCTCAATATGTAGATGATACCCTTTCTAAACCAACAAGTGATCAAGTATCTGCCAGTAAAATCACTGATTGGCAAACAATGGATAGGAAAGCCATAGGTGATATTTGTTTGGGGGTTGAAGACAAGATCATATATTAGATTCAGAAGTCTTGTACATTGAAGGAAGCTTGGGATGCCCTCCAAAACCTATATGGTAAAGTGTCTGAGGAAGTTCTTTTCAAAATTAAAGATGAGCTTGTCTCCTTAGATCCAAAGACATTTGATTCTATACAGGATTTTGTCATAAAGGTGAATGAATTAAGAACAAAACTAGATTATTGTGGGAGTCCTATTAAAGATGACAAGTTAATCCATCTCATTCATAATAAGCTTCCATCTAAGTACTCCACATTTGTTTCTACTTATAACACCTTGAAAACTACATTAGGGTCTGCCTATTAGAAAGTCTCTTTTGATCACTATGCTAAATTGTTGGATAAAGAAGAAAATAAGTTGAAATTAATGGGGATTCTCAATTCACCAAAGTCTAAGGCATTGGTTGCAAATAATGAGGGTTCACAAAATTTAGCTAGACAATCTTCAAATAAAGGAAAGGGTAAGAATAAAAAATGGAAGAATAAAAAATCAAAGGATGCCAAAAATGTAACACCACAATCTAATCAAGAAGACAAGTCTTTGAATTCAAATAAGAAGGGAGACAATAATAAGGACAAGAAAAAGTGTGCTTATTGCAAAAAATTGGGTCATGAAGAACATAAGTGTTATCATAAAAAGATTAATGAATTGACCACCATCATGAAGAAACATAATGTTCCACTACCTAATCCTTACAAGGAGAAAGGTTCTTCTTTAGATTCAAAGGGAAAAGGAAAAGCACTCATGGAAAATTCAAGTTCTTTACAGGAATAGATTCTTGACTCAAGTGCCTCATATCATATGGGTTCTTCAAAAGGAGATTTTTTTCATTGAAGCAGTTACAGGTACCACATATCTTTGTGGGAGATGATACAAAAATGGAAGTTTAAGGGAAAGGAAATGTGGAGATGGAAAATGGAGAGTTCAAAGATGTTCTCTATGTTCCAAACCTAAGTTTTAGTCTCCTTTCAATTTACCAAATCACTCACCTTGGAGATGGTCATAAAGTTGAGTTCCTTCCTGACTCAGTAAAGGTACATAGTCTAAAAGATGACTCATTAGTTGTAGTGGGGAAATTTAATCATGACAAAAGGTTGTATTCCTTCTCCCACTTTGTGCCTAAGTCTCCTTCACAAGCCTTTTTGACTCAATCCAATTCACAAATCAAACTATGGCATGAGTAGTTTGGTCATCTTGCCTTCTGCTATCTTCAAAAACTTTGCTCAAACAAAATGGTCAAAGGTCTACCTACAATCAACTTTTCCCAAGGTGAATGTTCAACAAGTTTAGTGGATATGCATCTAGAGGAGAAGTTAACTAAAGGGAAGTCTTCAAGAGCACCATGGTACTAGTAGGTCCTTTTGTAGTGACATCAATCAACCAAGGTCACTACATACTGACTTTCATTGATGACTTTTCATGATATACTTGGGTCTACTTTCTTCATCACAACAATGAAGTGTTGGACAAGTTTCTAGCCTTTAAGACTCATGTTGAATAGAAATCAAGGAAAGCCATCAAGGTTCTAAGGATGGACAATGAAAGTAGATATGTAAACAAAAGACTTAAAGACTTTTGCAAACTTGAGGGTATTGATCTTTAGAATCCACCAACATTCAGTCCACATAAGATAGATGTTGTAGCACTAAGGATACAAACTCTTAAGTCCATGGGAAGTTGCATGATACAAGCCAAGTCTCTAGATCCATCAATTGAAGTTAAAGCAATCAACAGTGCCAATCACATACTTAATAGGTCTCCTCATCATGCCTTAGATGGTAAGACTCCTTTTGAGGTATGGTGTGGTAAAAAACTAGTAGTGACACACTTTAGAGTCCTCGATTGTCCAGCATGGGCAAACATATCTTCCAAGGGATGCAAGGCACCACCACCTAGGCCTTGTACCTTCATCAGATATAAAGATGGTGTGAAGGCATACAGACTTACGTATCCTAAGACACATGAGATATTTTTGGAGAAGGATGTACATTTTGAGGAAAGGTCACCCAGCTTATCCTCTAATCCTGTTTGCACATCATACATTGAGGAAACTAATAGTGACACCAATGATAGTGCTTCAACAGATTTAGATATGTGGGGTTCTATTGATAGTTGCAGCAAGAGGTCATGACATCAGCATATTCCACATGTATATATTGCCACAGTGATAGGTCTAGTATAGTAGGGTACACCTCATCTTCCAGCTCCAGCAACAGGGGATGACTACATAGTAGATATTTCAAGTTTATTTATAGAGTCATACATAGCAGATTTGGGGGACATCATTGATGATATATATCTTCTCTTCAATGGAGAAGATCCTTCTTTAATTGTTACAAGGGCTCACTCTAACCCTCATGTCCATTATCTACATGATTGATCTTCACAGATTGATGTGATTGTGGATACTTATGTATAGCAATTGTAGGAGGTCTCTTTATTATTTGAGGAGACATTATATTATTTGGGGTTCTACATTCATCCTTGATAGGGATAGTTGAATAGGTTTTAGAGACATGAATAATCATCGAGATTCTTTCCACACATAGAAGAAGCATCTCATTTGTACCTATGGTATTGTTTCTTCCAAAGGGGAGGAACACTACTTTGCAATCTTTGACCAGCTTCTACATTGGAGTAGTTATCATTGATCAACACTCTTCAGTTTGGGGGGAGACTACCTTGTCTCTCTTCTTCTTCTCTCTTATGGGGGACCTTTTCCTCTTTTGGGATAGTGTTGTTATCACATTTCTCTATTGGATATAGTTGATGTATTTTGTAATGGGGGGGTCTTGATTACTCCATCCATCCATGCGTCTAGTTTTTTCATCTCTCTTTTTGGGGGAGGGTTTTTCCCATGAGGTTTTTCCTTTTTCTCCACTTTATGAGATATTTTATTTCATTATGTACATGGGTACCTAACATGGCCTAGTACCTGGTGTTGGCACTCAAAATTGCAGCCTGGATTTTGAGCACTGTTGAGAGTTTGAGCCCTATAAACGCTTTTAAATGATTTTGTACCTGGCTATCAGTCTAAAGCCTAAGAGGTGTTCAATGTTTCTAACACCCTACATTCAGCTTTTCTAAGTGTCCCATGAAGTTAATTTTTCATTCTGAGCCTTCCCGTGAAGTCTTGTTTTGAGCTAGTGTTAAATCTGCATTTTCACCTAAGTGTCAAACAACGACAGGTGGCTGTGTTTGCACCTGAATATCTCACACCAAAAATTGTTTCATGACTCACCACTTTGCAAGTATCTAGTATCCACAACTAAGAACCTATGTTTCAGATTTGGAGTCATTTTGAGTCTGTTTGATTAGGTTTTGAATCCCTCAAAGTTGGTCAGTTACTGTTTTCATTCATTTGCACTTTGCACACTTTTCTGGGAGGCCCTGTTTAACGTGCTATAACTTTGATCCAATCGACTAAAATGTTAAAATTCCTTTTTTGTTGTATAATAGACATAATAGAATTGTTATGTTTCAATTTTCAAGTCTTGACAAATCCATTTGATCAATTTTCAAATGCGATTCCAAAACATAATTTATGACTTTTTACTGGTGTCGGCATTTGCAGATTTGTCGAGACCCCTGTTCGGGACATTATAACTTGAGATCCATGATTTTTCAAGTCAAATGGATTGTACCCCTATGTTATACTCTAAAAATACTATAGGTGTGTCATTTTTTAAGCCTTGACGAATCCATCTTCACACTTTTCCAGGGTCTTTCCATTTGTAAAAAATGATATTTTACTGTGTCATATGTCTTGCAAATCCAGGTAGTCAACTTTGCGCCCTTGCCAAATATACCCCGTGAGTAAAATCATACTTTGCGCCCTTTCCAAATTTACCAGTGTCCCAATTTTCAGAACTTCAAGTGCCCATTTGCCTAGTTTTCTAGGCCATTTCCAAATGCACTTTCTAGTTTTCTAACACATTTATCTGTAGGTAAATTTAAGTTGGCAACTTCGAAGGTCAATATCATTTGACCCTAATGTCTTCATGGAAAGAGATTTGGTAGGTCTGTTGAACATGTTAGAGAGAGCAGAGATCTTGAGTTTTGGAGCTTTTTCAGATGTTTATGTTAGTTTTTAAAGTCGGGCAATAGGCCTCCTAACAAATATTTCACAGTGGTGCGAAAATAATTGAAATTGAGTTTTTTACGATCAATTAGTGCTCAAAATGGATTCCAGCCAGTTCAAGATAATCAATGGACTAGTTTGGAGTATCAATTGTTTGAAAAAAAAAAAAATTTTAGTCGGACCCACTTTGGGGCCCGACTATTTCCACCAAATTGAAAAGGCATTGGTTTCAAAAGAAAAGTAATAATAATTTGCAATCATCAATTTTCATTTGTATGTACATCATGGGAGATCAAAAGTTTCTTGCAATGAAATGCATCCAGATATGGAGATTAGAAAGATGATGTTACTTTTGATTCATTAGATATGGGTGTACAAAGTAATGTCACTCAAAAGTCTTGTAGAATGTACAAAAATGTGGGCTTGGGGATTGTTCAACTTCAAATTTTAAGTTCTTGTGGGATACTTATTAATGGACATTTGTTGAGAAAGGATAAAAAAATTTCCCTTAAAAATGGAAACAAAATTATTTTTTGACTCTGAAAGAAATGATCATCCCATTTACCATTTCATTTTAACTTGTGGAGATCAGTAGGGAAAAGGTGAAAAGGTATCAAAGTATGGTGTGATTTTGTATCTATCACACCATGCATGCATAATTTCTATAATACATGCCTTTCTGCATGACATAAAGATCTGAATAAGAGGGAACATAATCTCTCCACAATAAATCAATGGAGATCCATGCCATTCCAAGGTAGCTTGTCACTGTGTGTTTAAGCTGAAAAATATGCAATAAATGAAAACCCATGTGGATGGGAAGATACCAATATTCAAAAGGAAGAAGCTGAGAAATGGACTACAATTGAAGATAAGAAAAGATAGCGTAAAGAAGCTCATGCATCATATAAGGGAATAGGAACTAACAATGAAGGGGAGCCGGCTATCATAAAAAAGAGAGCCACGCTGTGAGATAAAAATCTCACATGGAAAAATGAAGCAAAGAAAAGCTCTGACATACAGAGCATATGATGGCAGCATGAAGACAGAATGACAATTGGGCAGTCAATGAAGCCCATGTTGTAACCAAAAGTAGACAAATGAGGCTCCCATGCAAGTAAAAAGGAGGAAGTGTCTTGGCTCTAAAAAAAAGCTCTCACGCAATGTAAAGGATATCCACATTGACAAAAGGAGAAACTTGCAACTATTGCAAAAGGAGCAGAGTTGCTGAAGAGCAAGGTACCCTCATGCATTGAAATGAATCCGTAGCCTCACACAAAGAAAACATACAAAGTATGAAACCCACCTGCACAACCACGTCTACAGAGACCACACACAATTAGTAGAAGGTCCAACTCCATGTTGTAAGGAAGAGGAACATGGAAAGAAGCATGAAGGCAAAGGCACATTTAGCAACTCGCACATGAGAAAAGGGCACAGGAACAGTATAAAAGCAGACATATCCCACATTCTCTGTGCATCAAACTTTTAATAGTTTAAATACTTTTACACATGAAACCATGGTGTCTGACAAGTTGGCACTTTTTATAAGGCAAGGCTAATGTGCATGGGCCTGAGTGATGTCAGGGAGACATAAGAAAAAATTTACTTGAAAGTACAGTGACGATGACATGGCGCCAAAAGATGGAGATTGCACGAGATTGCAACACTTGGCGAATCGAGCGGCCCTCGCTATCTCGCCAAGCAGAAGATGCATGGGAGTTAGCATGGCGAGATAGCGACACTGAAATGGTGGGGATGAGTTAATGATGAGAAAATTTTAGACCAATTGTAGGGTGCCATGTGGCACAAATTCCAAGACAGACTGTGATGTGGCAAATAGATTTCTAGAATGCACCAGATCATGGCATGTGGCAGATCTGACGATTCTCACTACATCACTAAGGAAAACTTGCTTATCGATTAATATAGTGAAGTAGTGAGTGTGACATGACATCCATGTAGCATGTTGATGTGGCAGTGAGCTAAACCAATCAGAAGATGACACCTATCAAGGTTGGTCAACATGGTTTGACCCAGATAGAAAGTGGTGGGGAATTTGTGAGTTTCCAAATTTTAATATTTTATTATTTTCCTCTCAAACTCAAATGAATAACATTTTAAATAAAGTCTGAACCTTAATATAGTTTGAACTATATGCAAAGTTTAATTTTTGGCAAAACATATGGAAGCCATAAACAGAGGCCTGATTTTCAAGCAGGCATAATAGGAGAAATTTTTGACCAAAATAGATGCTCCAATATACCATTGGAACTGGGAGAACCTAGAATTTTTGAATATGGGGTTAGTTTATGCACAGGTCTTCATTAATTTTTGTTGTAGCTCAATTTGTGAAATCAAGGAAATTAGCAGTAGAATGAGCAGTTTTCATGATGGATCACTAGAACTGGTAAAAGGACAGATATGAAAGCTTGGTGAAAGGTGAAAATGAAGAAAAACAATTTTGAAATATTTTATTGACTTCTTGAAGTGATATTGAACTGATCTTTACTTTTACCTTGTGACTCTTTTTAACGTCAAAATCAGTTGTGATCTTTCATCATGACATCTCTAAGATATTTGATGCCTCTGAAAGCAATTTGAAAAGGGATTTGATTCAGTTAGAGGGAAAAGATAAGAAATATGGTTTTAACCTAC
Source organism: Cupressus sempervirens (assembly GCA_028749045.1). NCBI lineage: Eukaryota > Viridiplantae > Streptophyta > Pinopsida > Cupressales > Cupressaceae > Cupressus > Cupressus sempervirens. The sequence goes on from CM053785.1 coordinate 272,741,642, forward strand.
TGACAAGGTTTTTCGGATGGACAAGTGTCATGTTCAGATTCAATCCAAGAAATTGCTTCTTTCCTATATCTTTCATTCTTCTTCTCATTTGTAGGTTGTTGGTGGGTTTTCTATTTCCAGTTCTTGGAGCTCTACTCAGGCTGTGAAAGTCACACACCCAACATTTCTCTGTGGTATTGAATAGCATTTTATGTTTTATGTAGATAGTTCTAGTATGTTAGGTGATTTATGAGTTATCTTTTGTGCATTTCAAGTATTTGGTTTCAAGGAAAGCAAATAAAGAGAAGCAAAGGTTTGAAGTTCAATCTAAATCTTGTCTCCTAATTATGGATCTGTTATTTCTTCTAATTTGTGATCAAAGAGAATGAATTAGGTTGCGTTTTATTTTGGGATGTATGTGATTAAAATGTCTTACTGGTGGGGCAAAGAACCATGTAATTGCTTGATGTTTTTCAAAGGGTTTGCAGATTTCATGATAGGATGTTCTAGGTATGAGATTCATTCTGTAGCAGATGTCTATTCACAAAGTGAAGGATAGATCAGGGATCTTGATGTAGGAATTATGTCACAAATTTCCAAAAGATGTATGGTTATAATTCATGTAATTGCCCAATGGATAAGGCACTGGTCAGAGAAAGGATCATTAAGTTCTGTTGCTCATTCTTGGGTCTTGCTGTCAACAACATAATTAAGTCATTTTTCCCTTTTATGTTGAAAGCTATTCAATGTTAACCCACACTTAGCTTGCCAGTTTCATGAGTTATGTTCTTAGCTATTTCATGCTTGTGATTCCTGGTTAAGTATAGAAGATTTAGGGGTTTTAATCTACTTTACATTAGATTCAGTGTATGCTTTGACAACTGGTACTATATAAAGAATCTAAAGGTCCACCCACCTAGGTTTTGCAGAGCCTGAAGTATAGAAGGAGTATAGCCTTATAGTTGGCCCAGGTTCTTGGTAAATTGTGTCCATTATTGGAGGTAGCTACCCATAGACACATTCTTGCCTTGCATACTTGGTCATTAAAACACTGTTAAATTAGGAGCCAACACCTGGGACCCATTATGCATTTCATCCTAGTTCTTGTGAACTTAAGTGCATTCCCCTAAGTTGCACTTAAGAGGGGGTGCTGGTGTAAATAAGTATTTACTATTTACACTTTACTTAAGTTTACTTAGGTTAATGTATTATTTTACTATTTATTTAGGTGAGACACTTAGGATTTTTCATACTCTCATGAGTTGTCATGTTGACAACACTGGAGTAAGCAACTCTAATTCAGAACATGGTGTCTACAACACTAGAGTTTGCATCATTAACTGAGTTATAATGTAGACAATATAGTTATTTGCACTCCTATTTTAGCACATGGTGTCTACAACATAATTTTGTGGGCTAGACCATTGTAGGCTTATCCTCTCATCATCGCACTTACTCCTGTGCTTAATGGAGGATAACCCATATCTGGTGGACATGTGCCTAGTTGTATGACTTATCATGTTGCTTACTTCTATGCATTCTAGAAGCATTCTAGAGGCCTTTATATATAGGCACTCCTAGTGTACTTTTAATCAATACTGAATGAATATATCATCATTCTGATCATACTCTCTTTGGTCTACTATTGTGCTTGTGTTTTAGTTCCTTGGTCTTGGGTGAATTCTTCCCTAAGGAAAATTCTTAAATTGTATCAAAGCTATACCAAATTCTTACACTGAGTCGTGATGAGATAAAATCTTTTTTCAATCTAGTTTACCATGAGTATGAGGTAGGCTCATACTCCCACTAAAGTGGGGGAAAAATATAACACCTAAAAATAGAATTCCCCATCATTTAAGAGCTTTTAACTCATACCCTTTAGTGATTTTATGATCCATGGATGCATTTGGGCTCAAACATCTCTTTTTTATGCAAGAACATCCAGTGGTGTAAGGAAAATCTTGTATCACCCAAAAAAAATTCCTAGTGTTATTTTATATTTAATGTGTTTGTACTTATGGATATCAATTTGAGCCAAATAGAGATCCCAACTCTCATATTCCCATTATTATGTTTCTAGGTTAATATTTTTTAGCACCTCGGGATACTTTCCAGTATAGAAAATGGGTTATTTTATAATAGGGATATGATTATGATGATTTTTAAGGTGTAATTTGGAAGGGATGTTGTATTTTTAATTTCAAGAACTCCAAAAAAAAATCAAGTCAATAGGTTTCACTGTTTGAAAATTATTGAAGTTTTAATTTGCCTAGAGACCTCTTAAGAATCCTTCAAAGCCTAGTTTGAGGTACCAAACAGCCTTGTATGACATCAAAAAGAGGGGGAAAAAATTTCACCCCCAACATATAGATCACTTAGAGATATTTCCAAAAATATAAACAGTTCATTATTCTGAATCTTAGATCAAAAATCATGCCTCCTAGAAGTTGCTACCATTTCTAGAATCTTCTAATTTTGCATCAACTTCTAATATGACTTCTAGAACCTTGGTTTTTGGAAATGGGTTGCCAATGGAACAATGAAAATTGTATTCCTATCCCTAAACCTAATTCAGGTTACTTAAGGTGAGATGTAAAGTCAATTTTTGTAGAGTTTGGGAGAAGGTACTATGAGAAGGGTTTTTCTCTAGAACCTGGTAATGTTGTAAGACCATAAGGGATATAGTTGATTCTTTTTTTTCTATAATGTATGTAATATCATGCCATTTCTTATAATAAAAGTCTATTTTCCTATTATTTTCATTTTTCTTTGGGTTGTTCCCTTGTCAAGTGGTATCAAAGAAGGAGTTCCTGAGTGTGTAGACAAATCACTGACTATGAGGTAGTTTGCACTATGACTATGTGATTGTGGGTTCAGTGAGAGTAATAAGATGCCTCCATGAAGAGAATGTGGTGTAAGGGCCACATGATTTCCCCTAAGATTAGATCCCTTCAGAGACAAGTTCAAAAATTGCAAGATGAGATTCATAGAGTGATGAATCTTGTCACAAGGAATGAAAATGAGGAGGAAAATGAAGAAGAAAATGTTGTATAGGAAGGGGAAAAATAAGGTAAATTCCTAAACCAAGAGGATGAAAAAAAATTTAGGGCCATTTCCAAGTTTGGAAAAAGACCTATTTTGAAGTCTCTTTATTTTTGGGAAATCTAAACTCGGATGAGTTGATCAAATGGATCAATGAGCTAGAGGAATATTTTGAGTGCGAGGATATTGGGGACCATCATAGGGTTAATTTTGTGAAGGATGGAATAAAGTACCATGCCAAAATCTAGTTGCAAGAGATTCAATTAGAGAGGAAAGGAGAAAATCACAAGGTGGGATTATATGGTGCACAAACTAAACCAATTCGTTCTAGTAGACTATGAGCTTGATTTTTTCAAGAAGATGCAATGTTTAAAGGAAGAGGGAAATATTTCAAGGAATATACAAAGGAGTTTTACTTAGTCCTTATTAGGATGAGGCATGTAGAATCTAACAAAGAAAAGGTCTCTCATTATCTTAATGAGTTAAGACCTAGCATTTAGGAGGAGATATGTCTAGTTGGAATGACTAGAATTGAAGAGACATGATAGTTTTCCTTGTCAATTGAAGAGAAGATTAAAAAAAAGTTTAATGGAAACCAAAGATAGTGAGGTAAAGGAGGAAGAGGTAGTGGTAGGCATTTTTTAGGCAGAAATGAGGAGCTAAAGAAAAATGAAGATGTGGGTACTAGTCAAAACCAGAGGAACAAGGGTTTCAACCACTCCCATGATCAAAATTTAATAGAAAGTAAAGTCCACCAAGATAACTAATATGGGGTGAATAAATTTTGCAATTAAAAAAAATCTCAAAACCTTCTTTAATTCTAAAACATGTAATAGTAGATGCAATAAGCATAGAAATATAACCATACAAAATAACCCTTGATAAGATTGAAAACCTCGATAGGGATGGTACCCAAAAGATGATGTACTAATATAAAATCTTCTTGTGAAAGGATGGAACCTATTAGGAGTCAATAAAATAAATTTATTACATATGAGTCCCTATTAGGATACTTTGAATCCCTATTAGGAGACGACAACCCATGATTAAAATTTGTTAGAAAGTAAAGTCCACCAAGATAACTAAGAGGGGGCTGAATCTATTATGCAATTAAAAAAATATCATTATCTTATTTTATTATAGAATATGTAAATAGTAGATGCAAAAATATATAAATATAACCATACACAATAACACCAAATCTATTAACTATGGAAACCCTTGATCAAATGAAAACCCTCGATGGGGATGGTACCCACAATACAATGTACTAATATAAAAGATATTTGTGAAACTATGGATCCTATTAGGAGTAAATAAAATACATTTAGTACATATGAGTCCCTATTGGGATACTTTGAATCCCTATTAGGATATTTCAACACTATTAGGATATTTCAACACTATTCTCACTAAATTAATATAAGTATACATCAATAACTATCCAACTTAAAATTATCTATCTAGAAATAAATTTCTGTGTAATCTCACCATGCCTCAACTGCACTAATACTTGCTCTAATCCAATAGATATTCACATGTAAGCTCACATAATACATCAAATAGATATGACCACATATCATATCCTTGCTAGATATATATCCACAAAGAAATGCCTTTTCCTTTATACCAAGCCCTAAAATAGATTATTGAGTTAGCCTTGAGGATTTCCTCATATTTAATAATAATATAGGGCCAACTTAAGATATTACATTAAAATATTAGATCTTTTCACAATTACAAGCAATATGTGAGCTCACAATCTTCATAAATTTCTACAAGTTGATCATCTGAATATGCATGATTAATAGAAGCATCTTCAACATGTATTTAATCTTTTTCTAAGCTGACTCAACCAAATTCTATCTTTTTTAGGAGATAAAATCCAAACATCAATGCATTATTTCCAGAAACATTGTCTAAAAGTTGTCTTCACCAAATCCTTCATAACTATGTCTAGTTTTCATAATTTTGTGTGTGCTCTTAAGTGTAGCATCTAGACGTACATTGGAATGTCATCCCATGTGAATATAAGCATACTTTCAATTTTCAAACCACACAAAGCCAAACTCTATATTTTTTTCTACTAGTATTCATAGAATAACTAGTATCTTGACATCAATGACAAACTCTATCATAAATGTAACATATCATCACTAAATTATGTCTCCAAAATTTGAGGGATACTCCCTCATATAAATACCATCATCATTCATGATAACAATATCCCCCTTTGGCATTACTGGAAACATAGATGAAAAACATCTATGCTATATGAATACCAAATGTGTCTCTATTGCATCTATTCCCCAATTCACTTTGTCCATGAATGTCATCTATATAATAACCATCATGCATAAGGAAAGTTTTAATTCCCCCATACATAAACATCTTCTCAAATCCTCTTCATCAATAAAATTTTCAAATCATATTAATCAATCAACATGAATCTCTCCTATAATTATTTTCATGTGCTATTCTCCCTCATAAGTTTATATGCTACTCTCCCCCACGATATGTCTCTAAACATTCATATCAAAGGATTTTTTTCATTTTCTATTCTTCCCCATTGATACACCAAGGAAAAAGGTATAATTGTGTCAATTCTTTAAATATGATATGAAATAAGCTCAAATATCCAATGATATTGTTAAATACCAATTGCCAAGAGTCCTTCGTGACTCATCACAAATATCATAGAGGAATCATCAAGCATCTAGTATAAATAAAAGAAATAGTGTTCTTCTACTATTGGATTGATGCAATCTATACATCAACTTCTCAAAATTAGGATGGCATATAACCCAAAGAATATCTCTCAAGTACTCAAATGGGTCCTTCGCTAAAGGTTTTGTAAATGTGTGTTATTTATTCCTTTGTCCTAACATACTCCAATCCGATCTCTTTCTCTACAAATTTCTCTCTCAAAAATGATACTTAATAGAATATATGCTTTATCTTTGAATATAATACTAAATTCTTTGACATACTCACTATACTTGTGTTATCACAATGTATGATAATAGGCTATGTTAACTCAATATAAATGTCTTTCAACATTTTCTTTATCTAAATAATATGATTAAAATTATTTTTTGTTGCTACATATTATTACTTTTTCATACTATGTGAAAGGCACTCATGTATTGATATTTTTAAACACTTATATGCAAAGGATGAAGACTTTGTAGAAATCTATAAAGTATATCAAGAGTACAAGAATCTCTGACTATACTATCCAAAGTGATCTATTGTTTGAAGGAAGTCATCTATGTGTTCCTAGAGGGTCAATTAGGTATAATTTGATTCAAGCGAAGCATAATGGTGCGCTTAGTGGGCATTTTAGAGTCAATAAGAACCAAAGGTTAGTGCAGAGGTTTTACTTTTGGCCTAGAATGAATTTGGAAATTAGGAAGTATATATAGAGTTGTGTAGTGTGCCAAAATGCAAAGGGTTCATCTTCCAATGTAGGCCTTTAATAGCCTCTTCCCATTCCATGTAAACAATGGGAATTTTTGAGCATGGACTTTATTGTAGGTTTTCCAAGGAAAAAAAAGGATTTGACAGTATATATGTCATAGTTGATAGATTCAGCAAAATGTCCCATTTTGTTCCTTTCAAGATATTTTATGGTTTTTGCAACATAGAAAATTTTTTCTTCAAGGAAATAGTAAGGATACATGTGCTACCTCTAAGTATAGTCTCAGATAAGGATACAAAATTCATGAGTCACTTTTGGAAAACATTATGGCATAAATTGGGAACTAATCTGTCTTTTGGGTCTACATATCACCCATAGATAGATGGCCAAATAGATGTGGTCAATAGAAGCCTTGGAAATCTATTGAAATGTCTAACAAAGGAGTATGGAAAAACTTGGGACCAACTCCTAGGAAAGGCAAAATATGCCTACAATGATACTATGAATAGGACTACTAGCAAGAGTCCCTTTGAAATAGTATATGGCCCACACCCTAGAGGAATATTTGAGCTCAAAGAAATGAAGGATCTAGAGCCAAGGGTAGTGGTTATATTGAAGGTTTTTCACATTCCATGAAAGAGGTGCATGAAATAGTGAGAAGAACTCTACAAGAAAACATAAAAAAAATCAAGTAGAAGGTGGATGAAAGGAAAAATGATGTATAGTTCCAAGTAGGAGAATTGGTCATTGTTCATCTGAACAAGGATAGGCTATAAAAAGGAGTACCATACAAGTTGCAGATGAGAAGATTAGGAACATGTACCATTCTAGCCAAATATGGAAATAATGCATACAAGGTTGAGCTCCCTAAAGATATGGGTTTTTCTCCAATCTTCAATGTTGAAAATCTAATCCTTTACAAGGTCCTACACTAGATCCAGATTAGATTCTTACAAAAGTCATGAAGGAGGTTATAGAGCCGAACCTAAACCCTACACCACCTAGAAAAGAAGAGAAGATACTTGACTCTAGGGCCTACAAGAAGACTAGGAAGAGAACTTAATATGAGCATCTATTAAAATGGTATGAACAAGAAGATGTAGAGGCCACTTGGATCAACGAAACCAAATTCAAGAAATTTTGAATAGATACTAACTTACTCAATCAAAGGATGGATTTAAATCTTGTCATTTGGGAAGGATGGTGCAGGAGCACCTAGGCTTATTCCTCAAAATGGTTAAATTTTTGTGTGTATTAACCTTATCCAAGTCAGTGATGTTTTTTTGACCTTTCAAGGTCTTGTTTGTGTGTTCCTAGATAGGTTAGACTAAGACCAATCCAACCTAGTTCATTGTTTCTTTAAATGTTGTTAGAGCTAGATTAGGCTTAGAATGGGAAATATAGGTCTAAAATATTGTGAGGCTTGGAAAAGAGTAGAAATATACCTAACATAGTTCCTAAGATGTTTTTACATCATTCTAGGTTATTTGAGACCCTTAACATGATTATAACAAAAAGATATAAAAGTTGTCACAATGTTACTTGACAACATTTTGCAATTATGAAAACTGTATGACAACAAACAAGACTGGGATCTCTTTGAGGCATCATTATGGGTAGTTACCATAATGTCCTAAAATCAAGGGTAGGGCATATTTAATCTTCTAGGATCCTATTCTTGAGGTAGAGTGGGTAAGTAGTGAAGTTTTTGATGTGAATAGAACTAAGAACTCTATTTTGGAGTAACAACATCTTGCATTGAGAGTAGATGTGTTTCTATGGATTGATTTGTGTGATTTAGTGTTGGATTTGTTAGAGTAGATAGATTCAAGAATTAAATGTTTAGTATTTTAGTGGATTTGATTTCATTAGAGTAGTTTTAGAAATTGTTCTGTAAATAGACAATTTTTTGGGGCAGTAGTTGGTAGTTTTTAGTTTTATGGCTCCCTCATAGTTCTCTACGATAAAAATCACTATATCTCATAGGAATATGTTAGGGAATTCATTGGAGGTTATGTGTGTGAAAGGAAGAGCTCTAACCAAGTTTAACTATTTTTAAAATCATGACCTAGGTGAGATCAACAAGCCTGGCTAGGTGCATGACAGTAAAAAAATTAATGTGTTTGTGTAGGGGAAAGAGGGAAGGCATTGAACCAAGTATGGTTTTGGAAGCCTAGAGTTCAAATAGACACCTAGGAGTGATATTGGAACTTTTCCAATCCATTAAGTTAGATTTCCAAGTAGAAATTAGAAATCAACACAATTTCAGCCCTATGAGCCCTATTAGCTCTATATTTTAGGATTCCATTGTATGGATAACTTAGGGACTTAAGGCTACCAAAATCCTTGAGACCTCTAGAAAGGGTTTCCAAATATCTAGTTTTTTATTGGGGTTATTTGGAGGTTTTGAGAAAGAATTGGGAAAAACCCATTGACTAGGGCTAATTGACCAATTAAACCTATTACGCCAAAACCAAAACAAATCCTAAACTTGATAGGGAAACCCTAGATGCCCTATTCAAATGGATTTGGTTGGGAGTTAAGAAAGTGGTTTTGTGATGGATAGACCCCCTGTAGCACTGGTGAAGGTCATTTGATGAATTTGCCTTTGGAATTAACCAAGGAAGAGTGAAGACTTGAAACACCCTATTGATAGTTATCTCTTTAGGTGAAGCACAAAGGAATTGACTCATAGAGTTGAGTTAGGGAAGTCTTAAGCTAGGTTTGTCAAGAATTGTGAGGCCCAAAAAGTGAGCTTAGGTTCTAGAGGAGACTAGGTCTAGAATAGCCTAGTTAGAAATTGTGCAAGCACACCAACGAGAATATATATCAATTAATTCTAAAGACTTCTAGAGTTACACTTTGCTGCCAAGTGACTCTGTAGGAGGCTCCACATGTCAAAATATTGCACAACCACAAGATAGAGATATTAGAGATGAGAATATGTGAGATGATGCCATGTGATAATGACATGATGAAGCACCTAGGTGTAATATGGCAAAGCTAGTGATAGGGATCAAGCAACCAGTCATAGAAGGTCATGTGTTAGGAAGAGTCAACCAAGGTTTGACTAATCTTGGAAAGGGCCTAATTTTGATTCAAATATATGAGTATTGTATATGAACAAAAAGGAGAAGAGATCAGCTTTTCAATTTTACCATTAGATTAAATGTAGGTATTAGTGGGTAACTATGATTTTTAGATGTATTTAGCATGCTCACTCTTAACTAGATTTTTGTTTAATGGTCAAAATTTAGTTTTGAGCTTAATGGTGAATTGGGTCATCTCTAGATTTGGCAAGAATGTTCCTAGTAGGGTTATTTTTTCCATAAAACCTTTTGGAAGGAATTTTAGCACAAGTTTTGGTAGAATATTTGGCTTTTGTAGGAATTTTTCTTTCCTCATCATTAAGTAGTTTCAATTGTGCTTTTCAAACAACATTGTTGTGATTTCGCAACGCACACCCCATTTTGACTAGAAATGGGGACCCCTACTTTATTTTTAATTTTCAAGAACCCTAGTCTAGGGTCTAAGTCTTTTTTGGAGTTTTATTTAGTGTCTTTTTTCATGTCCAGGTCCCGATCCAAAGATCTAGATTCTGGAAACTGAGTTTTGGGAGGAGATTAGTCATTTTGCAAAATTAAAAAGGGGTGCGCTAGTGCACCAAAACTCTTGGTAAAGGTCATCACCCTTGGTGATGCACAATAGCATAGTTTTATAGAACCAAGGGGTGCATGGGTCCCTAGTTCTATAAAACCTAAGGGACCCCCTTCTTCCTCCATCATTTTTCCTTCTCTACTCTCATGAACCATAGCTCCCCATCAATAGAGGTGTGGCTTTCCACCTTTTTCACACTTGTAAAAGATAAACCAAAGTTAAAACACACACAATAATAAGGTACATAGTAGCACATGACCTATCTAGGTGTGCTACTATGCACCTTATCTCTCTTCATAAAACTCTTGAAAAACTATAGAAACACAAAAAAATGCACATTTTAGGTGCACTTATATGCACCTAAAATGTTTAAATATCTTTGCATCTAAGTTTAATAGAGGGTGCACATCAGCACACCCCAAGAGGGTCACTACTATGCACCCAATTTTAAAGAAGTTGTGTAAGGAATGATGCGCACCATGCACACCTATCTAGTGTGGCCAGTGTGCATTTTTGTACTTTCTAAGGTTAAAATTAATGGTTTTTTGGTATTTTCAAGTAACTAGTTTTTAGGGTTTTGGTTCATGTTAGTACTAGGGTGTCATTAATTATTGTTCCTTCAATTCTAAACTAATAGGCATGCTTTCTATGTAGATTTTATGGCTCCCTCATCATCCTCCCTTGCAAAAAAGATGATTCCAAAGCCCATAGTGTTCAAGTTTCAAGGTGTGCCAACAAAATCATGATTTTAGGATGAGTACTCAAAAATCTAGGATACCAATTTAGGTCACACAGATTTGGGCATATTCCTAACACTACATTATCAACCAATAGAAAGATCTTAGATAGTTTCTGCATTGATCAGATCTAGAATAGTTAATGTAGCATCACATCTAGCTTCAGTGTAGTCCTCAAAATTGATCATGACACTAGTAGAGAAATATGTTCCTGAAGAAAGGGTCATGAAAAGCATAACTAGAGAGATCATCTTGGAACTCCAATCTAAAAATATAGATAAGGTGTTCCATCTACCAAGAGTAGATCAATTTATCAGATTAACCTACCACCAAATAGAGAGATGGTATAGGGAATATGTGGAGGAAGCCTCTAAAATCATATAGGCATCATACCTCATTGAGAAGACTCCTCTAGGGTAGAAGGCATGAAAAATAGCTATGACACAAGGGTAAATGAAGGAAGACATTGGTGTTAGAATATTCAAATATGGAAAGAGTACTTATGAGAGGGGGGGTGAATCATAAGTATCCCATTTTGTCCAATAAAACTTTTAATTGAAAGTAAATTGCATGCATGTAAATACATCAAATAAACTTGAAACTAAACACATGCATCAATAACTCATAAAACTAGAATTTGGTAACCCAAAAACCCTCTAGGAATAAGAAGGTAAAACTGGGGTGGGGATGATACCCACAAAAATTACTGCAGCAATATTGTTCAACCACTTCTAATGGTCTGCCTTGTTAAAGGCCTGCCCTGCTAAAGGCTTTACATTATGTCAATAGTGACCTGGTTAGAGGATTTCAAACACTTAACATGAAGTGTTACCCTATTAAAGGATTTAATCACCTAATTCGAAATAGTTATTAAGCTAACCTATCACCATAAGATATTCATTCTAATACAATTGCTAGAGAGTATTAGGTACAATAAACCTGACTGATTACAATCCTTGATTGCTGAATGCATGCACTTGTTTTTCTTTATCTGATCTAGATCCTTTTGTGATCTGATAATCCTCGCTTTTGAAAATAGAATTCCTTGTGAACCCTTGTATGTCTTCTCACACCTCTCATCTCCTTTACAAAGAAATTTCATCTTCCTTATAAAGACATTTGAGAATTTAGGGTTAGGTATGGATCTATGATCCACATTCAATCTTCATTTTCTGCTCAATACTTATCTTTTTTTGATTGGTTGCATGCCTTCATCATTATTCTTATTGGTTGCATGTAAATTGCATAGGAAAAATAAAATATTTGATCTCATCATTAAATCCTTGGAGATTTACTTTATGTCGGCTGTAAAAACTATTTGCATCATGGTTTGTGCAATTTCAAACTGTTATGCTTATCTACTCAGTTACTCGGCTCCTGAAGTATTGCTGATACTCGACACATGTTGTTTCCTGGATAGCTCGGCACCTTAACAAAATTGTATCACTCGGCACTTATACCTCACTCAATATCAGATCTTTACTCGGTATCTGATCTTCACTCGGTATCTAATCTTCACTAAGTATCTGATCTTCACTCGGTATTTGAAAACTACTCGACACATGAAGATCACTCAACATATGTGATGTACTCGACTTCCAATGTGGAATGTGATTAAGTGTGTTGGCACTCAAATGTCAAAAACCATTATGAGGTTAACAATCTCCCCCTTTGACATGAGTGACAAAAAAACTTAACAGACCTTGTTTGTACATTTACTAATCTGATTGGTATATATAGAGTTTAAAGAAAACTTGATCAAAATTTGTAACTTACAATACATACTTCAAAAAAATTTGTAACTCCCCCTGAGTTGATTGTGCCTTTTCTACATAACAAGCTCCTCCTTTGTATTTTTATTCTCCTTTTATAACTCCCCCATTAATTTATCTCATATCTGTATCTCCCCCTTGTAATCTGATCTGGTTGCTGCTCTAGCTCAGCTGTTGCCATTTCATCCTATTTTTGTGTCTCTTCCTCCTCTTCCTCTTTCTTTTCTTCATCCTTTTCTTCTCTTCTTCTCTTTTCTTTTCTTCTTCTTTTTTCCTTTTTCTCATCTCTTCTATTGGTACAACAAATTCTTCCTTGTATTCTTCCTCAAGAAAATCTTCAATGCTTTTGTACAAATTCTTCCATGATTTCATTGTTCTTTGAACAATCTCTTCCATTCTATTTTGAAGTATGAAGAATGCCCTGTATTTAGGTGTAAACCTATTATTATGCCTTTTGACTTCTTTTCTAACTTGTTCCCTAGTCAAATCTGGCAATACATTGGCTAGGGTTGATTCCCTCATCTCCTTCTCCATTTTCAAACAAAAATGCCATCTGTCTTCTACAATTTTTGACAGCTCCTTTGGCAATTGACCATCTAGTTCAAGTGGAGTGTACTTGAACTATGCCATCATTCCATACACTGTTTCTTCTATTTTATTTTTTTCTTCTTTAGTAAATTTACTAAAATCAACTTTATTTAAATTATTCAAGTCACCACTTGCAATCTTTTTACATAAGATATCAACTAATGAATTGCTTATCTTTTCTAATTGGTCTTCTTCATCAGTTTCAGGTTGAGCCACATACCTTCTTCTTTTCCTTGGCTCTTCCTGTGATTCCTTGACTTGTTTATTCTTGGTAACTTCCTCTTTAGCCTTTTGAGTAGAGGCTCTTGTTGATGCTCATGTTGTTGGCTTTTGAGGTGATGGAGTGGTAGCTTTCTTTGATCTGGGCTTAGCTGAAGGTTGTTCTGTTGCTTTTCTCTTCTTTGGCTCGGCTTCAGTTGGTGCTTCCTTAGCTTCTTCTTCCTTTGCACCTTCCTCCTTTTCTTCTCCAAGACCTTGAGTTAGTTCCATTGGCCCTTGTTCTTGCTCATCTTCATCATCATTGTCATCTTCTTCTTCTTCTACCTCAGCCTTTATTTATTTGCCAAACTTCTTCTTAATCTTCTTGATTAGTTTGTCTTTCTTCTTCAATGTAGAAGTAGTGTTTAATTCAATGTCTATCGTTCATCTTACCACATCATAAGTGCCAAAATGTGGTGCACTTTTATCTGCTTCTTCTGCCAATAATGCAGTTATTGCTGCAGATGCCTCATCAATATTGATTTCGTATCAAAATGGCCTTAGCCATCTTACCCTTGGTATTACTGCTTGAATATAAGTAAAATCTATGTCAACTAAGAAACATATATCATTAGTATGTTTTTCCACTAAAGAAGCTGGTATCCTTGATCTTTGCTTCATGGATTTCTTGAAATCTTCAAAATAGCTTGTCATCAAGGTATCAAAATTTTCTCCCATTTTCTCTATATATTCATTAATTTGTGCAATGATAATTCTATCATTCCTCCATGCTACTTTACCAAAAGAAGGAAATTCATTCTGTACATAAAAGAATATGCAAACTAGGATTGCTTCAAATTTTCATTGAGTGCCTTTTGTTCTTCTAATAACAGCTAGGTTTTCATTGATCTATTGCAATTGGAGTTCTGCAAGATCATAAGTATGATCTTTTTTCACCAATTTGTAACCTACATCTACTGCAATGCATGGTACTCTGTTGAGTCTACTGGATTGATAGAATTTGTGAGCAATGACTCTAACCGCAAATTCAACTAGAGGATCATGTATGGTATGAATTGTCATTCCTCTTTTGTTCCACTGTACAACAGTATTGTTTTCAATGACCTCCTTTGATTCACTTCTTAGGGTTTTGTATCGATCTAGGGTTGGGTACCCTGTTACTCTATGTATAATTTCCTTTGTCAATTTGATGGGCATATCTTCTAACCACAACTTTCCTCCATGAATTCTACTCAGTACAAGTCTAATCCATTCAGTTTTGAATAAGATAGAAAAATTTAAAACATGGGTCAAACCTTTCTTTCTACGATTTTGAATTCTTCTTTTAGTACTCCATCTACACACAGTTTATCATATGCTTGTCTAATTTCCATGTCTCCTAGAGATCCTATCTTGCAATTGTAACATTTCCTCACATCTTGAACCATTACAACTTTTGGGGGAATGTGGGAGAGAGCTCCAGTTGGGTCATTTTTGTAGGCAACTTTGGGAATAGGACAAAAATCAGGTTTCTTGACTTAATTTGAAACTAACTGAACTTCAAATGACTCTTTTTCCTAGGTTTTCTTCGAACTTGATGCCATTTTTGCGAACTAGGATTTATACAAAAAATGGGTATGAAACTACGTAGCTTGGCACAAATGAAAATACCTTTAGATTGATGAAAAACATGTTGAATGAGGTTGCAATCTACTTGAAACACTGGATTCTTGCTATGAAGTCGGTCAGCTCTCTTTCTTCTCCTTTGCTTCTTGATCGTCATGCAAAAAATTGATTAAAATCACGATAATATACCCTAATTTCATTGCATTAAATGCTCACCTGCCAACTCAGCTTCTAAAGAAATTTTAACCTAACTCAGCTTCCACTATATTTCACTTTACTTGGCTTCCATTGAAATTATCTAACTCGGCATTGGTTATCAGCTCAGTCGATGTTGGGAGCTTGGCATCTGTTTTAACTCGGCATCTAGAGACAGCTCAACATCAACATTTAGTTTTTGTCTTGACATCTTGTTTCATGTAGATTTATACTTTGCTTAGCTTCTTTGTCTTGGGACTGATGTGTGATATAGCTTTGTATATCAGTCCTTTGTACTTCTCATGCTTAGTTTGATGAAGTGTGATCACTTGACCCATTGGGTGAAGTGATCCCTCCACTTGATGTGTTGCACTCATCTTTCTTTTTCCATGTCTTATTCATTTGCCCCCTTATCTTTTCGATGTCAATCTTTTGTTTTCCTTTGTTCTCTTCAGTCTTGGGTGCCTTTGATCTTGTAGGATAGTTTCTGCTGATATGACCAATTTTCAAACAACTGAAGCATTTAGTTTGATTCAACCATCTTTTGTAGTTCCCTTTGAAATGTGTTCTTATACAGTTCTGTGAAATATGTCCATATTCTTGGCAATAGTGACAACGGTACCTGGTGTTGTAATCCCAATGATAATGACTTTCATTTCCTTCTATTTTTGCTAGATGATTTGATGTCCACATAGGTTTTGATTTGCATTCAAATGCCCTATGTCCATACCTTTTGTAATTATAACAATGTCCATCAAATTTTTGAGTCCTTGTGACATTGGATCTATAATTTTGTGTCATATGTGCTTGCATGTTGCACTTGTGACAGAAACTTTTGGGTATGTTTGATTGATTGAATCTCCTGCACACATTACCTGTATGCCCCTTCTTATTATAGTAATGACAACTGGGTTTTGAATTCTTACCTTTATCACTTCTTTGTTTAGCAATTTTTGATAATTCTCCAACTTCAGTGCTATTATATCCTAGTCCTGATGTATCATGGGAAGATTTTGGGGATTTTAGCAACTGTTCAAAATACTTGATGGCTTCACTTGATTTGTTGAGATTCTCTGCTACCTCTTTTTCTTTGTTCAATTCATTCTGCATTTTTTCATTCTACATCTTCAAAGTAGAGATCTCAATATCTTTTACATTGAGTTCATGATGAAGGTGCATCATTTGGGCAAGTGTATCCATCTGCATGTTTGAGATCCTTGTCAATTCAGTACATTTTTCTTCAAGTCTGTTTGCAAGATTTCTTTTGTCATTTTCCATCACGACCTTCTCATCAACTGCTCTTTTTTTTGCTCAGTAATTTCACATATCATTATGGCCTGTGATTCATGTTCCATCTTGAGAGATCTTATCTCCTCTGCTTGAATTTTTTTTTTCTCCATCAGTTCTGCTATTGCTGCATCAAACTCTTTAGTGTCTCCACTAGAAAATATGTTGGTGGTATCAATCTCCTTGTAGTGTATATCATTTTCAGCTATGGCTAGATCCTTCCTCTTTTTTAATGAGTTTCTCAACTTTTTTCTGAATTCCTCCAAGCTATGAAAAGCAAGTTGCACATCTATCACCTGATTTTCAATGATCTTTCCAAGTTTGAAAGCTTCCATCTTTAGATCTTTTCTTCCAAGCTGTTAGGCTTTTCCTTGTGAGAACCTGGATTAGCTCTGATACCAATTGTTGGAATATTTGAATATGGAAAGAGTACTTATGAGATGGGGGTGAATCATAAGTATCCCATTTTGTCCAATAAAACTTTTAACTAAAAGTAAATTTCATGCATGTAAATACATCAAACAAACTTGAAACTAAACACGTGCATCAATAACTCATAATACTGGAATTTGGTAACCCAAAAACCCTCTAGGAATAAGAAGGTAAAATTGGGGTGGGGATGATACCCACAAAAATTACTACAATAATATTGTTCAACCACTTCTGATGATCTGCCCTGTTAAAGGCATGCCCTTTTAAAGGCTTTACACTGTGTCAATAGTGACCTGGTTAGAGGATTTCAAACACTTAACATGAAGTGTTACCCTATTAAAGGATTTAATCACCTAATTAAGGATTTATCAAAATAGTTGTTAAGCTAACCTATCACCATAGGATTTTCATTCTAATACAATTGCTAGAGAGTAGTAGGTACAATAAACCTAACTGATTACAATCCTTGATTGCTGAATGCAGGCACTTGTTCTGCTTTATCTAATCTGGATCATTTTGTGATCTGATAATCTTTGCTTCTGAAAATAGAATTCCTTGTGAACCCTTGTATGTCTTCTCACACCTCTCCTCTCCTTTACAATAAAATTTCATCTTCCTTATAAAGACATTTGAGGATTTAGGGTTAGGTATGGATCTACGATCCACATTCAATCTTCATTTTTTGCTCAATACTTATCTTTTTTTGATTGGTTGCATGCCTTCATCATTTTTCTTATTGGCTGCATGTAAATTGCATAGGAAAAATAAAAGATTCGATCTCATCATTAAATCCTTGGAGATTTACCTTATGTTGGCTGTAAAAATTGTTTGCATCATAGTTTGTGCAATTTCAAACTCTTATGTTGATCTACTCAGTTACTTGGCTCCTGAAGTATTGCTGATACTCGGCACATGCTATTTCTTGGATAGCTTGGCACCTTAACAAAATTTTATCACTCGGCACCTTAAGTAGCTCAGCACCTATTAACACTCGGCACTTTGTGTTACTCGGCACTTATACCTCACTCAATATCTGATCTTTACTTGGTATCTGATCTTCACTCAGTATCTGATCTTCACTCAGTATCTGAAAACTACTCAACACATGAAGATCACTCAGCATGCGTGATGTACTTGGCTTCCAATGTGGAATGTGATTAAGTGTGTTGGCACTCAAATGTCAAAAACCATTATGAGGTTAACAATCTCCCCCTTTGACATGAATGACAAAAACACTTAACAGACCTTGTTTGTACATTTACTAATCTGATTGGTATATACAGGGTTTAAAGAAAATTTGATCAAAATTTGTAACTTACAATATATACCTCAAAAAAATTTGTAACTCCCCCTGAGTTGATTGTGCCTTATCTGTATAACAAGCTCCTCCTTTGTATTTTTATTCTCCTTTTATAACTCCCCCATTAATTTATCTCATATCTGTATCTCCCCCTTTTAATCTGTATCTCCCCCTTTTTGACACTTATGTCAAAGAATGTTTAAGGGTTAAGACCATATTTAGCCAAAAATGTGCTATTTGCCTCCATAATCATTCTGAGAGCTGCATCCCAATTGTTCAAAGCAATTTTCAGTGACTTATGTTGGATAGCACTCTCGGCAACAAGATGAATAAGTCCATCTAATGTAGAAAGATTTGGGTCTTTCTTGAGAATAGTTTCAGCATAGACTTGTTCTTTATGGATTATATCTAAATGTGGGGTAATGGAGGACTGAAGCTGTATTAATTTGGCCTTGATATTAGCCTCATCTGCTATTAAGACAGCTATTTCTTTGTGAGTGTGAAGTGATTGAGCAAAATGCTTCTCACTTTGAGCTGGATCACTTGGTAGTTGCATGCTTGAAATGTTTAAATTTCTTTCCAAGCTTAGTATATTTTGGCTTGTTTCTTGTGTGAAGTATGAAAAATCATACAACTTTTTGTACAGTGAGAATATATTCTCAAGTACCTTCTTCACTTTATCAATAAGTTTTGCCAATTCAACTTGTGAAAGTGTAATTTGTCTTGATATTTTCTCATTCACTTTCTCCTGAAATTTTCTTTTTGACCATTCCATAAGTTTTGCATTGGTTTCTAGGTCTTCATTTGTCAGCTGGTCAACAATATCTATTAGTTTCTCTGTGATATGCTTTGACTCATCCGGTGATTGCAAACTGAAGGCATCCATAAAGATGTCCTTTATCTCATAAAGTGTTTGCTTATGTTTATACTTCTTCCTGAGTATCTCCTGTCTTTTCCTTTTATTCAGTGCATCCTACACCTCATTGATTTGATCAATGGTTATTGATTTTGAGTCATAGCTTGGTATGATTATCTCCTCATCTAATTTAGGGTCTCCATAGTGAAGTACCCCTGCAACTCTGGTAGTATTGGATGATGGTACAAAAATTTGCAATGGCTGGTGCGAAGGAGTTCCTAAGGTAGGAAAATTTATTAATTTTTGTATTACCTCCTATTCTCTAGGGGTTTTTACTATTTCCTCCTCCTTCTATCTACCATGATCAATTATTGTAATCTGTGGAAATGCACCTTGTGTTTGTGTTGTAGGATCAGATGTAATAGACTATCTTGTTTGTTCTGTTTCTTTTTCTGTA
The DNA here is from genome assembly GCA_028749045.1 of Cupressus sempervirens. Lineage (NCBI taxonomy): Eukaryota > Viridiplantae > Streptophyta > Pinopsida > Cupressales > Cupressaceae > Cupressus > Cupressus sempervirens. The sequence continues at coordinate 272,761,189 of CM053785.1, forward strand.
GTTGCACTTTGCTTTTGTCTTGCAACATCAATTATGCTTATTGGTATTTCGAATTCACTACTATTATTTGTGATAGAAGGTGGTTCTTGTGGATTCACCTTACCTTTGACTATGTTTTCTACTAGTTTCTGCAATTCATCTACACTTACCAATACTAGATATGTACACAATATTGCTTGTTGTGTAGATTGGTCAAGAATTCTTTTCAGATCTTCTACAGTTAATGGATTGATATTCTAACCATAAGTATCAAGAACATCATTAATCATCATGGTGTCTACAAGTGAGATGGATGCTTGTGGAGGGCTAGGAGGTGGCAATTGTGTGTCTTGCACACTCTTATCTGGTTGCTACTCTAGCTCAGCTGTTGCCATTTCATCCTATTTTTGTGTCTCTTCCTCCTCTTCATCTTTCTTTTCTTCATCCTTCTTCTCTTCTTCTCTTTTCTTTTCTTCTTCTTCTTTCCTTTTTCTCCTCTCTTTTGTTGGTACAGTAGCTTCTTCTTTGTATTCTTCCTCAAGAAAATCTTCAATTCTTTTGTACAAATTCTTCCATGATTTCATTATTCTTTGAACAATCTCTTCCATTCTATTTTGAAGTATGAAGAATGCCCTATATTTAGGTGTAAACCTATTATTATGCCTTTTGACTACTTTGCTAACTTTTTCTCTAGTCAAATCTGGCAATACACTGGCTAGGGTTGATTCCCTCATCTCCTTCTCCATTTTCAAACAAAAATGCCATCTGTCTTCTACAATTTTTGACAGCTCCTTTGGCAATTGACCATCTAGTTCAAGTGGAGTGTACTTGAACTGTGCCATCATTCTATACATTGTTTCTTCTATTTTATTTTGTTCTTCTTTAGTAAATTTACTAAAATCAACTTTATTTAAATTATTCAAGTCACCAATTGCAATCTTTTTACATAAGATATCAGCTGATGAATTGCTTATCTTTTTTTATTGATCTTCTTCATCAGTGTCAGGTTGAGCCACATACCTTCTTCTTTTCCTCGGATCTTCCTGTGATTCCTTGACTTGTTTCTTCTTGGTAACTTCCTCTTTAGCCTTTTGAGTAGAAACTCTTGTTGATGCTCATGTTGTTGGCTTTTGACGTGATGGAGTGGTAGCTTTATTTGATCTGGGCTTAGCTGAAGGTTATTCTGTTGCTTTTCTCTTCTTTGGCTTGACTTCAGTTGGTGCTTCCTTAGCTTCTTCTTCCTCTACACCTTCCTCCTTTTCTTCTCCAAGACCTTGAGTTAGTTCCATTGGCCCTTGTTCTTGCTCATCTTCATGATCATTGTCATCTTCTTCTTCTTCTACCTCAGCCTTTATTTATTTGCCAAACTTCTTCTTAATCTTCTTGATCAATTTATCTTTCTTCTTCAATGTAGAAGCAGTTTTTAATTCAATTTTTATCGTTGATATTACCACATCATAAGTGCCAAAATGTGGTGCACTTTTATCTGCTTCTTCTGCCAATAATGCAGTTATTGCTGCAGATGCCTCATCAATATTGATTTCGTATCCAAATGGCCTTAGCCATCTTACCCTTGGTATTACTGCTTGAATATAAGTAAAATCTATGTCAACTAAGAAACATATATCATTAGTATGTTTTTCCACTAAGGAAGCTGGTATCCTTGATCTTTGCTTCATGGATTTCTTCAAATCTTCAAAATAGCTTGTCATCAAGGTATCAAAATTTTCTCCCATTTTCTCTATATATTCATTAATTTTTGCAATGATAGTTCTATCATTCCTCCATGCTACTTTACCAAAAGAAGGAAATTCATTCTATACATAAAAGAATATGCAAACTAGGATTGCTCCAAATTTGCATTGAGTGCCTTTTGTTCTTCTTATAGAAGCTAGGTTTTCATTGATCTGTTGCAATTGGAGTTCTGCAAGATCATAAGTATGATCTTTTTTCACCAATTTGTAACCTACATCTACTACAATGCATGGTACACTGTTGAGTCTACTAGATTGATAGAATTTGTGAGCAATGACTCCAACCACAAATTCAACTAGAGGATCATGTATGGTATGAATTGTCATTCCTCTTTTGTTCCACTATGTAGCAGTATTCTTTTCAATGACCTCCTTTGATTCACTTCTTAGGGTTTTGTATCGATCTAGGGTTGGGTACCCTATTACTCTATGTATAATTTCCTTTGTCAATTTGATGGGCATATCTTCTAACCACAAGTTTCCTCCATGAATTCTACTCAGTACAAGTCTAATCCATTCAGTTTTGAATACGATAAGAAAACTTAAAACTTGGGTCAAACCCTTTCTTTCTATGATTTTGAATTCTTCTTTCAGTATTCCATCTACACATAGTTTATCATATGCTTGTCTAATTTCCATGTCTCCTAGAGCTCCTATCTTGCAATTGTAACATTTCCTCACATCTTGAACCATTATAACTTTTGGAGGAATGTGGGAGAGAGCTCCAACTGGGTCATTTTTGTACGCAACTTCGGGAATAGGATGGAAATCAAGTTGCTTGACTTCATTTGAAACTAACTGAACTTCAAATTACTCTTTTTCCTAGGTTTTCTTCAAACTTGATGCCATTTTTTTGAACTAGGGTTTATACAACAAATGGGTATGAAACTACGTAGCTTGGCACAAATGAAAATACCTTTAGATTGATGAAAAACATGTTGAATGAGGTTGCAATCTACTTGAAACACTAGATTCTTGCTATGAAGTCACTCAGGTCTCTTTCTTCTCCTTTGCTTCTTGATCGTCATGCAAAAAATTGATTAAAATCATGATAATATACCCTAATTTCATTGCATTAAATGCTCACCTGCCAACTTGGCTTCTGAAGAAATTTTAACCTAACTCGACTTCCACTATATTTCACTTTACTTGGCTTCCATTGAAATTATCTAACTCGACATCAGTTATCAGCTTGATCACTGTTGGGAGCTCGACATCTGTTTTAACTCGACATCCAAAGAGAGCTCAGCATCAACATTTAGTTTTTGTCTTGACATCTTGTTTCATGTAGATTTATACTTTTCTTAGCTTCTTTTTCTTGGGACTGATGTGTGATATAGCTTTGTATATCAATCATGTGTACTTCTCATGCTTAGTTTGATGAAGTGTGATCACTTGACCCATTGGGTGAAGTGATCCCTCCACTTGATGTGTTACACTCATCTTTCTTTTGCCAAGTCTTATTCATTTGCCCCCTTATCTTTTTGATGTCAATCTTTTGTTTTCCTTTGTTCTCTTTAGTCTTGGGTGCCTTTGATCTTGTAGGATAGTTTTTGCTGATATGACTAGTTTTCAAACAACTGAAGCATGTAGTTTGATTCTAATATCTTTTGTAGTTCCCGTTGAAATGTGTTCTTATACAGTTTTGTGGTATATGTCAATATTCTTGGCAATAGTGACAATTGTACCTGGTGTTGTAATCCCAATGATAATGACTTTCATTCCCTTCTATTTTTGCTAGATGATTTGGTGTCCACATAGGTTTTGTTCTGCATTTAAATGCCCTATGTCCATACTTTTTGCAATTATAATAATGTCCATCAAATTTTTGAGTCCTTGTGACATTGGATCTACAATTTTGTGTCATATGTCCTTGCATGTTGCAGTTGTGACACAAACTTTTGGGTATGTTTGATTGATTGAATCTCCTGCACACATTAGTTGTATGCCCCTTCTTATTACAGTAATGACAAGTGGGTTTTGAATTCTTACCTTTATCACTTCTTTGTTCAACACTTTTTGATAATTCTCCAACTTTATTTCTATTGTATCCCAGTCCTGATGTATCATGGGAAGATTTTGGGGATTTCAGCAACTGTTCAAAATACTTGATGGCTTCACTTGATTTGTTGAGATTCTCTGCTACCTCTTTTTCTCTGTTCAATTCATTCTACATTTGTTCATTCTACATCTTCAAAGTAGAGATCTCAATATCTTTTACATTGAGTTCATGATGAAGGTTCATCATTTGGGAAAGTGTATCCATCTACATGTTTGAGATCCTTGTCAATTTTGTACGTTTTTGATCAAGTCTGTTTGCAAGATTTCTTTTGTCATGACCTTATCATCAACTTCTCTTTTCTTTTGCTCAATAATTTAACATATCATTATGGCCTGTGATTCATGTTTCATCTTGAGAGATCTTATCTCCTCTGCTTGAATTTTGTTTTTCTCCATCAGTTCTGCTATTGCTGCATCAAACTCTTTAGTGTCTCCACTAGAAAATATGTTGGTGGTATCAATCTCCTTATAGTGTATATCATTTTCAGCTATGGCTAGATCCTTCCTCTTTTTTAATGAGTTTCTCAACTTGTTTCTAAATTCCTCCAAGCTATGCAAAGCAAGTTGCACATCTATCACCTGATTTTCAATGATCTTTCCAAGTTTGAAAGCTTCCATCTTTAGATCTTTTCTTCCAAGCTATTAGGCTTTTCCTTGTGAGAACCTGGATTATCTCTAATACCAATTGTTGGAATATTCAAATATGGAAAGAGTACTTATGAGAGGGGGGGTGAATCATAAGTATCCCATTTTGTCCAATAAAACTTTTAACTGAAAGTAAATTGCATGCATGTAAATACATCAAACAAACTTGAAACTAAACACATGCATCAATAACTCATAACACTGGAATTTGGTAACCCAGAAACCCTCCAGGAATAAGAAGGTAAAATTGGGGTGGGGATGATACCCACAAAAATTACTACAGCAATATTGTTCAACCACTTCTGATGGTCTGCCCCATTAAAGGCATGACCATTTAAAGGCTTTACACTATGTCAATAGTGACCTGGTTAGAGGATTTCAAACACTTAACATGAAGTGTTACCCTGTTAAAGGATTTAATCAACTAATTAAGGATTTATTGAAATAGATGTTAAGCTAACCTATCACCATAGGATTTTCATTCTAATACAATTGCTAGAGAGTATTAGGTACAATAAACTTGACTGATTACAATCCTTGATTGCTGAATGTAGGCACTTGTTTTGCTTTATCTGATCTAGATCCTTTTGTGATATGATAATCCTTGCTTTTGAAAATAGAATTCCTTGTGAACCCTTGTATGTCTTCTCACACCTCTCATCTCCTTTACAATGAAATTTTATCTTCCTTATAAAGACATTTGAGAATTTAGGGTTAGGTATGGATCTACGATCCACATTCAATCTTCATTTTCCGCTCAATACTTAACTTTTGCTGATGGGTTGCATGCCTTCATCATTTTTCATATTGGCTACATGTAAATTGCATAGGAAAAATAAAAGATTCGATCTCATCATTAAATCCTTGGAGATTTACCTTATGTCGGCTATAAAAATTGTTTGCATCATAGTTTGTGCAATTTCAAACTCTTATGCTGATCTACTGAGTTACTCGGCTCTTGAAGTATTGCTGATACTTGGCACATGTTGTTTCCTAGATAGCTCAGTACCTTAACAAAACTGTATCACTTGGGACCTTAAGTAGCTCGGCACTTGTTAACACTTGGCACTTATACCTCACTCGATATCTAATCTTTACTCGGTATCTGATCTTCACTCGATATCTGATCTTCACTTAGTATCTGATCTTTACTTAGTATCTGATCTTCACTCGATATCTGAAAACTACTTGATACATGAAGATCACTCAACATGGATAATGTACTCGGCTTCCAATGTGAAATTTTATTAAGTGTGTTGGCACTCAAATGTCAAAAATCATTATGAGGTTAACAATTGGACATTCGATCATATTATTAGTTAGAGTCATGGGTTTGCTAGCATCAAGGCATTTAAATATTTGTATGGAGCATTTTATCAAGACCATCAAGGCGGAAAAGATACCACTTGATTGGGCCTCCATTCTTAGCAAGAACTTATGTGAGCAGTTGGTGGTAGTGAAGAATAACAAAAAAAATTACTTGACATCATACTTGTTGTACCTGTTAGTCATAAGGGTGATAGATTATCTAGGGCTCTATAAGAAGGGTAGCATGCAGGATGCAAACACATGGCCTTACATTATATATCCTTAGCTAGTAAAGAAGAAGCTTTTAGAGAAAAGAAAAGAATATAGGATTGTAAATGATGCTTTCATATTCATAATAATCTAGTTCATAGAGGGGGATTATGTGAAGAGGATGTTAGTAGAGGTAGCTACAAAGATATTAGAAATTGGAGCTTATTATATCCAATTCTGAACATTCACATATTTAAGGGTAGCAGATACAATTCTCAACCCTAAGAAGCTCCCTAGGTATCCCAATGACAGACTTATTCTCCTAGACATTTCTTAACAACTCTTGTTTGCATATGAAAGAGTTAGAAAGAAACACAAAATATGTTAGACATGGTCTATGACTAGAGGACCTTTTAGGGTGGATTAGAGGCAAGATATTCCATCTTTTTAGTGTGAATGGGATCAATATCCCTTGGATGAATATAATTCACCTTGGCCCTATTTTGATAACATCGAGAGAGTGAAATACATAGCAAGTAAAAAATTTCAGCATGAAGATGCCCTTGACAATCACTGGATGAATGCAACAGATGACTATGATGTTCACATAAGGGACTATTGTAGGATGACTCTATATCTAGTAGAGAGTTCTTTGAAGATCAAGATTCCATTGAAGATTGTGCAAAAAGAGACAAAAGATCTTCTCAATCTATTTTTCAATAGGGATAATATTAGTGATAGACCTATAATGAATGCTAAGATTGGCAAAGAAGAGAACTCAAACATTAATCATAGGGCAAGGCATGTCATCAAATTGACAAATGATTGGATCAAGAAACCTTTCAAACTTGATCCAATTGTGGAAACAATGGCTTTCCATGTTCAAGACTACCTAGCTAAAGGTCAAGGAGCAAAGGTCATAGTGCCTACATTTACAACCCAGTCACTAGTAAGACTGGAAATGGTGTACCAACTTGATAGGCTAGTTGGATATTATAGGGCTTAGAATGTAAAAGGGAAAGGAAAGAGAAAGAGGACTTATCCTTAGCAAGCCAAGCTAGAAGAGTAAGAAACTCAAGTACCTCCATAGCAAGGAGAGGAAAATGTACAAGGGTTAGAGAATGTTGAAGTTGCACAAACCCCAAAGGTTCTCCAAGTGCCACCAGTTGAAAAAGGCCAAGGGGAAGTGAAAACTAAAGTACAAGAGGTATCTCTACCTCAACAAATAGAACAAGCCTCCCCCTTTGCACCTAAAAGAAGAAAGAGATTATTACGAGAGTGATCCCTTCCCCATCAGTCCCTAAACCAATCCCTAAAGAAGAAAAAGAAGAGAATGATGAGGATGAAGATGAAAATATACCTTTGAACTAAAGGACTCAACTCACAAGAGCTATAGAGTTAGAAAGGAGAAGAAGCTCCACAATCACACTACCATTTATCCTTGAGGAACCCATCCAGACTACAACATTAGAAGATGAAATGTAATAATGGATAGATGAGAAATATGTGGAGGGCACTAATGTCTTTCAAACATTAGATTTTTATTTCATGCCTGTGGGTACCGAATTGGTTGGAGATAAGACAAGGGATATTCCAACTAATCAACCTCAATAGGAAGATTGGAGTTAATAGCCACCCAAACCACAAGGACCTGAGGTAGCACCATCATCCCTAGTACAAATCACATTTTGTGTAGATAAGGGAATGGCTACCCCTCTTCCTCCAAGCACAAAAGTAGTACAAGTCTAAACAGAGCAAGAGGAAGAGCCACAAAAAACATCTACTAAGGAAGTGTTAGAAGAAGGGCGGATAAGTGAATAGCCTTTGTAAACTTCCCAAGACACTAAGGTAAGGACTATGGACTCTATAGACATAGAGACTCCTAGTACAAATCTTTTACAGAAAAGACTCCAAAAAGGAGTGATAAAGGGAAGGGTATAGCTGAGTAGAGACCTTCATTCTCAAAAGGCAAGTCTCTGATGGAACATATCCTAAGATGGTTGAGAAAGGAAGTGATAAGAAATAAGAGGCAAAAATTCACCACTAAAGAGGAGGATAGAATGGAATTTATTGAAGTGCTAACAAAACTTGAGTCACCACTAATGGATGCACATGCATTAACCTTTATCATGAGTGATTAGATCCAAGACTTATTTTCTCAAGTGGTTTCCCTCCTTTGCATTAAAATGTTGAAGAATTGACTCTAAGGGATTATTAGACTAAGGAGGTCGTGCTTCGGAAACCAGCCTTGAATACTACTAAACTAATCATTACAATAGGGATCAAAGAGGTATTTAGGAGCTTAGAACAAGATGGGGCAGAATTGATAACACTTTGGTGACAAAATGAGATCCTAAAGGGATGTTTAAGAAAATTTGTTGGTTTCTTGGACCTTGAGCATCTAGAGGAGACTTTGACTACAACAATAGAGAGAAGGGGTAAGGGTTTGGTACAATTGGACCCATTTTTTAGAGTAGCTTGTGAACAATGGAGAGGAAGTTTTGAAGAGAAAGGTGTATAGATCATTCAAGAAAATCTAAAGCTATTACATGTCATGTAGGAGAAGGAAAATAGGCTAGTAGCCATTTTGAATCAAAATTTTGGTCTATGGATGAAGTACATACCTGGGGGAAAGATTTGCAAGCATTGCAGTCTATCAAAGGACATAGGTATTGGATGCTGATGGATGTATATATAGCTAAGGAATTAGACAAGATTGATGATTGGATTGAAAAAATTGTGGATGGAAATAAATTAATGGAGATATTACATGTGGAGATTCACTGGCTCGAGGATCAAGCCCAAGAGAAAATTTTGGAAGCTAAGAAGCAATATAGTGATGCTTGTTTAGATATTTTTGAAGATGATACATGGGAGAAATTAATAAAGGTAGAAGTTGTAGTAGAACAATTTTAGAGAACTTTTGAGGAAGCTACTAATGATGATGATATCAAGAAAGCATTTAGAATAGAAGAGGCTTTACTAGATTTGGAGGTGAAATTAGGAGATTTTGCACAGACTCGTATTGAGATTGGTAACTACAAGCAGAAGGTAATGGATAAATGTAAAGCCTTAGATTTTCTAGATGTAGCTAAATTCAATAAGATAATTAGGAAATTCAAGGGAAAATACACAAACATAACTCTGGTATAAAGGGTTTAAAACCTTGAAGCCAGAATTTCAATTTTGACTCTTTGTGAATTTTTTCAATTTTTGGAACCTGCTTCCAAGGTGCACTACTACATTGGTGTGCCAGGTGCACAGGTGCACTTTTTTAGTAGTGTTCTGAAAGATTAGGTGTGTTGATAGTTAATTGCCAATTCTAAATTTAGAGTTTTCCATGCATCAAAAATGCATTCTGACAATAGTTTAACTCCTATAGATGCCTAGTGAATAAGGAGCTCCTATTTTTGGCACTTCTAGATACTTCTACATCAATTGAAGGCTTTCTCTTTCATATTTTCTCATGCTTTCTTTGTTTTATGACATGTAAAGGCTCATGCATCCAATTAATGATATAAATATAGATGGAGTCCTACTTAGCACCAATTAGATAGTTAGTTTGTACATAAGTAGATTTGTTTTATTAGTTCAAAAGCATATGATTGCATATAGATATCTCTCACTCTCAACACAAATTGAGGAGAAGATTTCTTATAAATATGGGAATGTAATATGTATTCAAGGCTACCATTATTTTTGTAATAATATATGCTTTTGGTGCTCACATTTGGAGTGTAGTGATTCTTGCCTTAGTGTGCTATTATTTGTGGATGTATGTTCATGGAATGTAATTGAGCCAAAAGTTTTGTTACATTATTTCTAGTTGTGTGATCTTTTAATTCTGGTGTTTGTTACAGGTTTACAAATTCCACTGACGCACTTAGTTTGAGAAGAGATCATCATATTTTTCCTACATAGCTTTTCCTCTCGCATGAGTGCACTTTCCATGGCCTTACAATTTGATGAAAAGTGAAACATCTTATAGTTACTAAATTTCCATCGATAATTGCAGAAGTAGAATTAAGGGAAGCACTGCTCCTATTTTCATTAGTTACCAACTAATCTTTTTGAAAGCTTAATCTATAAACCTATTGTTTTCATAGCTTATGTCCATTAGTAATTTCCTTTTCATTTTATTTACTTAAAATTATTGTTACCTTATCTTGGTTATATTCTTCACTAACCCCTGGTTAAATTAGGAATTCATATAGTTGCATTGTTATACTGCATTTGTTAAAAAATAGAAAATACCAAAAAACATATCTCTTTTATGGTTAATTTTGAAATAGCAATAAAATTCAAAATCTTATCTAAATTTTTTAGAACAAACAAAGGCCTCCTTGTAAACATTCACATTTATCTTCAACTGAGTAGATTCCAATAGGTCACAAGATCACTCAGAACCTTGGAGTTGATCCTTCGATTAGCTTTTTGAAAGAGATGAGTTCAAAAGGATTCTTGTTGTTAAGCATCATGCAAAACAATAGCTCAATAAAAACTAATGGTGATTTGATTTTCAATTGAAAGAGGAAAGATGAGGCATACTTTATAGCAACATATGGAGAAGATTCAAGTGGACAAATGTTAGTTTCAGATCAGATTTGTAATTATTCATTCCATTATATCTTTATATTCTCTCTCATTATATGGGGTTTGAATTATATGGGGTTTATTCTAGTCTATTGGGCATAGCTCTAGCTATAATTCCACCATTCTTCATTATTTCTCCATGTTTGAACAAAATTGTGATTTATTTTGAGAAATTAGTTAATACAGTCATCTTTGGTGTATTATTTGAGGTTATTGTGTGCACCTAATGTATTTATTTCAAAGAAATTAATACAAAAAATTCTTGTTGAAAACTTTCATTCTAAATCTTGTCTCATTTATGTGGTTTATAATTTTCTATGATGTATGGACAAAGAACATATTGTCCAATTGCAACTTGGTTTAAAGTTGAATTCCATTATGCTTTTTGTTGTTGAGTCAAAGGCTTGAATAAATGCTTAATGTGCATTGACATAATTGTAGGGATCATGAGAGGATTTGATAAGCATGAAATTCATTTAGAATATTGGTGTCTAATTTACAAAGTAAATGGATAGATAAAAATGATAAGGTGTATGTTCTAATTTGTGTGATACCAAATGGATAAGGGACTAATGAACTTGGAGATTGCATATCCTTGTTGTTGCATAGATGGGTTATGCCAAATATCTTTTTATAATCAATATATTCCTTTCATGTTGAAGAGATGAAAAGGTTAATCCTCACTTAGCTTGTGAATGTGTGGTCATGTTATTAGTTGTTTCATGTCTCTATTATTACATAAGTATAGAAGAACTCAGTATTTTCATCTACCTTATATAGATTCATATCTATCTTTTTTGCACTGGTTACATAATAGAATCTAAGGTCTACTTGCCCAGGTCTTCTAGAGTCTAATGAAGAAGGAGTTTATCATTATAGTTGGCCTTGATTTATGAATAGGTGTTTTGAACATGGGAATTAGCTACACTTTATAAATATTTGTTCTCAATATTGGATTATTCAAAAAACTATTAAATCAAGAGCCAACAAGTTGCATATGCCAAAAATATTCTTTCTGCTTCTTATCTAGAAATGGGTGCAAAAGTTTCTTCAATGTCAATTCATTCTTGTTGTCAATAACCTTTACATTCTGATCTTTCTTTATTTCTTATAACTTCACCATGCCCATTAATCTAGATTGTGAATACCCATTTAGCTCCAATATCATTCTTATCCTTGGGTCCAGTAACCAATTCCCATATTTTATTCCTCTCAAAATCTACTCTAGTTCTTCTTTCATAGCTTTAATCCAATAGTCATTTTTGCAAGCTTCATCAACATTCTTAGGTTCATCTTGAGAAATTAAACATGGTTCTTCTTGCACCTTATTTTTGGTCATCACTCTTTTATCTCTACTTCCAATGATCTTTTAAGCATGGTGGTTGTTTATCATATTTATATTAGGTTTCACCATATCAACTTTGATTTCTTCTCTAGGTTCAGATGTAGGTTCTTATCTTTGTAATTTTCACTGAATTTTAGTCTACAAATAAGTGTCAATCTCATTAAATAATTTCTTCTCAACATTCTCTCTATTAGGTCTTGGATTAGTTTCTTCATCAAGATTCTAATTAACTATCCTTTCATGAACTCTAAACTTTTCATCAATTCTCACATTACTACTCTCAACAATAGTCGTAGTTCTTTGATTCAAACATCTATATGCCTTTCCTTTCAATGAATATCTAAGAAAAATACCTTCATCACTTCTTGAATAAAAAAATTCTACATCATCATCTCTTTTAATGTAATATTTACTTACAAAGATTCTAAAATACTTCATGGAAAGTGTATTTTCAAACCCAAATTCATAAGGTGTCTTACTAGTGCCTTATCTGATTTATACTTTGTTCATTAAGTATATTGATATATTCACTACTTCTCTCCAAAAAAAATTTGATACATTGTTTTCAAGCATCATTTATCTTGTTGCATCTATTATTGTTCGATTTCACTTTTTTGCTATATCATTCTATTCAAGTGTCTTAGGGGGTGATATTTGTATCTTTCTACCATTATCTTCACAAAAATTATTTAAGTTATCTAAAGTAAACTCTCTTCCTCTATCATATCTCAAACATCTAATATTCAAACCATATTCATTCTTAACTCTACTCTTAAATATCTTGATTTTCTCAGAAGATTTTTATTTTTTCTCTAACAAATGTTACCCACATCATTCTAGTGAAATCATCAATAAGAATCATAAAATACCTTTCACCATACAATTCTCTTGTCTTTGTAGGACCACTCAAATATGTGTGCACAATATCCAACTTCCTTGTACAAATATCAATCAATGTACCATTTTTTTCTTTGATAATGCAAGTCTACTTTGTAAACTATAACTGATATCCCTTGTCAAGTAGTTGTCCAAAAATCAAATGATTATGTTTCAAGAAATTAAAAAAGTAAACACCATCAGTGTTGGTATTTCGATCAATTTTAATAGATCCTTTTCCTTTTATATGATGGGTTGCATTATTTCCAACTCTAACTACTCCTCCATTAAAGCTATTAAATTCAACAAACTTATTCATATCTCTAGTCATGTGATGGGAACAACCACTATGATACAGAGAACATACCAAAACTAACCAATCCATAGGATGCATTTTTTATCCCTTCAAAATTAATTCAACAATTTCATTATTTAGAGGCATCTAATGAGGTAAAACAAAACTTATTTCAACATAAGTTTATCAATATTTCTCCATTCACACAATTTGATTTCTATATCAAATTGTATTATTCATAAATTTTAATCCTAACATCTTCTTGTAAAACCATTTGGTTTTTTTTTTCAAAACTAGGCCTTTTAAATTTCATCCAAATTTTAGACCAATCAAACTATTGGTTTACACATTATGGTCTCTGCACTAAGGCCCATTTTCACTATCGTAAACTAGAAAGGATACATGCAACCCTGCATAGGGAATCCAATATCTTTCACACAAAAACCAAATGATCCCAAAAAAATTTTAATATTAAATCTCAATGAGCCTACTTTCCGAATACATAAGCCACTCAGTTTTCCAATTCATAAATCATTGTATGAGGGGGAATCTTTGCATGGAACTCCATTGAAAATATTGAAATACCATTTTTTAGTAAAAGAACCATAACTTTCAGATATGTGCATAAGAATGAATAAATAAATAAAGGAAAATGAAATATTGTTTTTATATATTTATAATTATTCTATTTATAGGTTATAATGTTTCCATATGTGTCAGTACCAAACACTACAACATGACTATTATTAGAGAATCTTAAATCTACAAACATACAATTTCACTAAAATACATATAACTTCCTCAAAACTAAATAAATTTAATCCAAAAAAAAAAAAAAAGAATAAATATAATTCATACTAGTATTCAAATATATAACTTATATAGAATTTCCAAACCATAAATGTCTATACAAGGCCTAAAAAAATCATGAAAATAGTTAACACCAATCAAGATAGGTAGAAATGAATGCACAAACTTGTACCAAAATATTCTCCTCCTTCTCATTATGATTTATAATGACCAATACATGTTATTTATACTATTTTAGGTAGTTAGAAATCATCCAACTACCCCTATGACCTTTCATCTTCCTTTTTGCAACATTTTGCAAAAATTTGCAATATTACAACTTTGCATTTTTGCACTTTCTTGACAACTTTTAAGACACTTCTCCAAAATGACCTCAAACTTACTAAACCATCTATACATGTCCAAATTAACTTTTAAATAAATTTTACATTATTTCTTGACTTTTAATGGCTTTTTTACATCATTTTTTCCCCCTTTTACTCAATTAAGTCTTGAATGACAACTTTACATTTTTATTTCCCTTAGGAGAGAAACCAAAAATCTATGTCACCCTTTGGTAAAGAAAAAGGCTAACACAAGTATAATTGTTCACCTTCAATGACATAAAATTGGTATTATTATTTTGAATTTGAAAATGAAGTAAAATAATGAAATATGTAAAAAGTGATGAAGTTTAGGATTATAGTTTTTAATAATTATTTGGAATAAAAGAATTCATATATTTTCCTAATTTTTAAAGACAAGTTTTTAGCTACTGAAAAATGCTAAAAATTGGGGTTCTAGTTCCCACCACAAAACTATAGGGAAATAAATTTATTTCCTTTTGATCTTAGACTATGTTATCGATAACATATGCAACTAGAACAATCAAAAATAAAAATCATCTTTAGAACTATATTTTCTCTTTTGTAATGATTCACATTTCAACTCACTTGAAATCAATAGTTTTCATCTCCCACCACATTTTTCAAAACAAATCTATTCTAACCAAGAGAAAAATGATACATTCTAGAAGATGAATCTCTCCTCTAGAATATCATATAATTTTTAGATTTTTTTAATATAATTCAATATTTTTTTCTTTCTCAAAATTGACATCTTTTCGAGTGTTAAAATATGTGCTTGTAAAATTTTTTAATTGCAATATACTATATCTAATTAAAACACTATAAACTCTATATGAGAATATTATTGACTTTGAGCTCTATAAAATGGTGTTTATATGTTATTAAAAAAAAATCATAAAAAATAGTAAGAGTTATTGAAATGTTATTTTTCTATTCAATAATTTTATTTCTTTAGTAATTGGATGCAAACTAGTGTAAAATATGCATTTATTAGTAATTTCCAATTGGAAAGTATGAGACCATATATAAGTTATCTAGAATAAATTTATCTAGATCATATGTTTTAACAAAATTGATTTTAGATAGAAATACTAAAATTCATTCATTATGATAAGTCAACCTAAAGGTGACATAACTTTGTACTTTTACTTTATACTTTATACCTTATCCTTTATTACTTTATACTTTATAACTTTGTACTTCATATCTTATCCTTTTCATTGGTGTCAAACAAGATGATTAGAAGCAAGGGAGGGAAATCAAGATTTAAAATTTTGAATCCTGCTCTGGGCAGGATTCCTCTGGACTGTCAGATTCAGGCCCTTGGATTAGATCATGAGTGATAGGATGTGGAAGGTCAAGCATCTGGAGATCTAGAGGAGAAAGATAATGGGGACCCACTTGTGTCCCCCAAGGCCTTGGTTGAGATTTCATCTGCCCCCAAGATGGATTCTCTAGCAGCTAAATGGTCTTCACTTTTTGGCATCAAACCTAAAGGTAAGTCCTCTTTCCCTACTGTTAAGACTCCCTGAAGTGACTAAGGGGTCCTATGCCATTGCAATCCTAGATGAACTGGCAGATCATAGTATTGCGGCTATGGCGTTGACTCTGGTTGGCAAATTCATTTGTCCTAGAGCTAACATTGATTTTGTTAGAGAGTTTATTAAGAAGAATGGGTTTTAAAGGGCCAAGTCTTTGTCATAGCCATGGCTAAAGGGATCCTATCCTTAGACTTTACTTGTCCAAAAGATCTTTTTGCTATTCTATGTGATGGTCCATGGCCCATTGGTTGTTCCACCTTGGTTCTCTAGAAGTGGACCTCTAATCTAAATCAGAAGGAATCCTTTTTTTCAGCAAGCTCCTATTTGGGTTAGACTTCTAAGATCCCTTTGGAATTTTGGAATGCCTTACTTATGCTCACATTTGTGTTGGGGATGTGGAAGGTGTGGACATGTCAAATTTAGTGTCCTTTCACTCTAAGCTGGGAGTGCACAAGCAAAAGATGATTTATGAGATGATTCATTTCACCTATTTTAATTGCCTTAAATTAGGACACAAGGCTAGCAAATGCCCAAATTCTAAAGTAGATAAAAAAGGGATGCCTCCTGCCTCCTCCTTAAGGAAGGTTTCATCAGGAAAAGATGAGAAGAAAGTTTGGAAATAGGAAAAAACCAAGGCCCTAGACAACCAAAACAAAGTAGATGAAAAAATAGGAAAATTTGAAATAACAGAGACCCAAGTGACCTCAGGTCAGGAGGATATTTAGAGTAAAGATAGGACTAGGGTTGTGGAGAAGATAAGCTAGAATGAACCAGTCAAGAAATCAAATGTAACTACAAAGGATGAAGCCTTGCACAAGAATGAAAATCATGGGGCTGAGGTGTTGGAGTTGGACACTCTACCCTCTATTCTCCAGCTTTGTGAGAAGAAAGATAATGATGTTGTTGTATCAGAGAAGATGGCTTAGGACATCACACCCTAAATAGTGAAGTCTTTCTAGGCATGGGAGATAGTGGTTTGGATGGGGCCTATCCTCTCAATGTTAGGACCCTAGGAGAGGAACATAGCCAAGCCCTAGCCCTTGTAGACATAGTTGAAACCCTTGAGAAGAGAGATATGGCCCAGGCCTATGGGAAAAAAAGGGATACCCTTGTAGAACAAGATTTAGTGTACAAAGAACATTAACAATAAGGAAAAAATTCACAAACTAAAACTATATTCACATATAAGATTAGACAAAAGAAGGTGTAAGAGAGTGAAAACTAAGAGGAATATCACTCCAAAAGCCTCCTTGATTTTGTAGATGCATCCTTTGATGTAGATGTGTTGTTGGATGAAGATGTGTGCTCAATAATGTTGCTCGAGCTTCAATGAAAAATATGGATCAAAGTGGATTTGTGGATGGATTTTTCCATTATGATGGTATTTTGGTAGTCCTTAGTCTCTCAAAATAGCATTATAACATTAGCATAGAAGTGGATGATGTTTGTGAAGGGAGAGGCTTCTATTTATAGGCCAAGGGGTAGATGGATGGATGGTCAAGATGTAAGGATAGCAAGATGCTGAGGGAGGGCTAGGATGCACTCAAAGGGGAGCACATGGATTGTGCTTGTTTGAAGCCAATTAGGAGGTGACACATGTCACAAGGTGATTGGATGTGAGAGGGTAGGATATGGGTTGGTCAAAGGAGTAATGAGGGAGGTTGAGCCATAAATGGGGATGTTTGGGTCATAAATGGAGATGGTTGGGGGGAGAATGAGATTGTTGACTTTGGCTTGGGTTAGCAAGTCTTAACCCATGTTTATGATTTTGCACATGATTAGAAGAGGATTAGGCTTGGATTAGAGGGGGATTAGGGGGTAAGTGGCTTAGATTTGATGGGATGGGTTAGTTAGGTGGCTAAGTGAGGTTAGTATGTGTGAATGGGTTGGATTAGGGGTTAGGATAGGGTTTAGGGAGGCTCTTAGGATTTTAGATATTTTATTATATGATTTATTTAATAAAATGGGGATATAGAATTAAATTGAATAGATTTGAGGATTTATTCAATTTAATAGAGGAATAGGGATTTCATTGATAAATTGATTTTGGGTGATCTTTTAATTTTATCAATTAGACTATAGTTAATTAAATTAACTAATTAACTAGGGGATGACAATAGATTAATTAAATATTAAATACTTAATTAATGATGCCTTAGGAGATGACTAAATAGGAATACTTAAGTGATGTAATCAGATTTAGGTGTCTACATTTTGCCCCTCTTTGAGATAGTGTTGGAACAATACTATTTCAAAGAAGTTTGAAGATAGACGACATGAAGAAAAATTTGAAAGCAACATGATTGCTCCAGTCTTGAATAGAAGAGGAGAGAGTGGACTATGTGATGGCCCCTCAAGAAGATGGTAGGGAGAGAAGGTGAGGCCCGATAGCTTCTTGAAAGGTACAAGAATCTAGGGCAAGCAGGAGGATTGAGAGTGGTGAAGAGAGGTGGTTCAAGGAAGAACATACTCTCACTATGGGAGAATGATATAGAGGAAAATCGGAAAACCTTGGGTGCAAGGATAACCAATGGGGAAGAACACTAGCTACATGGAGAGGGGGGAGGGTGAGTGGCTTTCTAAATTGAACCCAAGGAAGTGATTTGGAAGATGGGAGATTTGGGGAGATTTATGATTCAAGGATTTATGATGGGTGATGACTAAGATTTCAATTGATGTAGGTGCTATAATTATAATTGATGTTGGAGCTATGATAATGAGTGATAAAGGAGCTATGATTATGATTAATGAAGGAGCTATGATTATGATTGATAAAGGAGCTATGATTATGATTGATGAAGGAGCTAAGATTATGATTGATGAAGGAGCTATGATTATGATTGATGAAGGAGCTATGATGATGATTGATGAAGGAGATATGATTATGATTAATGAAGGAGATATGAGTTTGATTAATGAAGGAGATGATTATGATTGACAAAGGAGATAATATTATGATTGATGAAGGAACAATGATTATGATTGATGAAGTAGCTATGATTATTATTGATACAGGATTAGATACCATGGGATTGATAGGAGATATGATTGTGATATGGATAAAACTGTTAGATCATGATTGTAAGATTGATTGGATGGGATGCTTGGATAGGATGGGATGTTTTGATAAGATGGGAGTATTAAGTAATCCATTGAAGCTTGAGCATGTGGGTGTTCCAAATGGGAGCACCACCATGTAGTTGAGCACTTATTTTGATATAGGAATATTGGGGATTTGCCAAGGTTACTAAGAACATCAAGGCCTTTTTACCAATATTACATAGGACTGACACGAAAAAAACACACAAAAATTGCCCCAGCATCACACATCAAACCCAAAAGAATCAAAGTGGAAATGATACTAGGTAACCCACAAGAAAAAAATATTTCCCAAGTGCACCATGTAACCACAAGTGATCACATGTTTGGACTATGCAAGGGTCATATCCAAATGACTCACAAGCAGAAAAGAAAAAGAAAAAGACCTAATCAAAACCTTGCTCTTGAATTTCCCCATTCATAGCACACCATGATATAAAAGATCATGTCTATCATGAGGAGGGAAAAACCCAAATCACTTGGAAGAGATACTTTAAGAACCAAACATGAAATCCTGAAAAGAAAATAAATCAAAAGAAAATGTAAATCCATGAAAAAGTAACCTTTTTCCAAAGAGATCGATAGGACTAGATACTAAGGAACCAAGATCAGACGAGAGGAAGGATGCATCCTACAAGGACCAATTGGTAATATCGAGGACTAGGATGAGTTGGGAAATCAGAAATTTTTAGGAAAACATTTTGATGACAAGGGATCTCGTATGAGGATTCGCTAAAGCACCTAACCAAGAGAACTGCAAGTTATGATCAAGCAAGAAGTGATGTGAAGAGATGAGAGATATACAATGATACCAAGTGAAGGACTGACATGCAAGGAACATACTGTGGAAAAATCAAAGTATTTACAAGGGATTACCATACAAAAGCTTAGCATGATAGGATAGTGGTGGGAAAGATGAAGATGAGAAGGTTAGTAGAAAAAAATCTAGGGATGAGGAGATAGTGCAATAAAAAGCGTGAGATGAGAAGCTAGTGGAAAGAAATAGGATATAGCATATTGTTATGATAAGGGAAGGGAGGTGTGGAAAAGACAAAGGTAGTTGCCAACTTGACTATTATGATGGTGGGTATTGAATCTTGTTGCCAAAGATATGGATAGCATGTAATGGAAGCAATGGAGAATGTTGTTGGTTCTATAAAAGGTGAGTGAATTTGATGAAAGCCCAACAACAAGAAGTGTTAGCTGAAGCATAAGAAAAGTGTGAGTGAAGAATTAAGCTGGGAGTGAAATACCAATGGCTGATTTGCAGGAGCAGAGGAAAAAAATGCCATAGGTGATAGAAGGAGGAATGGGGGGATGGAGTGAAGAGGAAAATGAAAACCAAGGAGAAAGGAAATGGTTGCGGTGGCAGAAGCAGGGCATAAAGTGGAGCCAACAAGAAGGAAGAGAAACCTTGCCATGTTGAAGTGTGGGACATTGTGATCGGGGAGTGGTGGAGGCTAGTAAAATTAATCCAGCTCAAAATCAATCAGAAGAGGAAGAAGAAGATCTGACCTTGCTATAGCTATTAGTAGAAGGTGCAATGCAACAAACAGAGGTGAGGGAAAAAGAGGAGACAAACTTACCAAGTGTAGGAGTGTTTTTAGAGGGAGCAAGTGTAGAAGATCAACCATCTATAGAAGAGACTCTTCTAGAAGGGGAACAAAGATCCGTGATGCAACCAATAGTGGTTGTATGGAAGAAGGGAAAAATTAATTTAGGCGATATGATGCAGAGCTCTAGGGAACAAAAGGGTGACCCAATGTTGTCTGCATTTTAGCCATTTCAAGCATTGCAATTCGATGCTATAGTACAAGTGGCTCATGATGCAGTGGTGGTGATGGAGAAAGAATTAGCAGTGGAAAAAGAATGAGCTGACCATCTAGAGAAAGATGCAAGTTTCTTTCAAAGCTTGATTGAAAGAGCGTGAGAGGATGGTGCATGGATAGAAGTTGAGTGCCTAGGGATGATGTTAATGATGGATCAAACAAGAGTGGAGACTATGGAGGCGACTTTGGCAGCTGAGAGAGTGGCAATGGAGAGATGTGAAAATGAATTAGTGCTCTTGTAGTCGCAAGTAGAAGCGTTCAAGGAGTCAGCAGTGCAAACCAATAGTTTAGCACAGAGGTCACAAGAGTAGCTGAATTCAAGTAATGCATGCATTACATGGTACCAAAATTAGTTGAATACAGTGAAAAATGAGAGGGAGTCAATAAAAATGCTAGCGAATAGATATGAAAGAAAACACAATATTGTGTAGAGGACAACAACTATTTTAGGAGCAGAAAGACTACGAGCAAAAATGAAAGACGTCATGGAGCAATTAGTGAGCATTGTGCAAGAGGCAGCATACTACATGGGATCATATCACCAAGAGATCCCTTTGGAGCAAAGGAGAGGAGTTGTATACTCTGAAAAACATTTTATGGAGCAGATAAACACAATCTTGAGGCGTGGTAACATCCCAATCCCCATGGATACACTTTGGGAAGGTGTGAGGATGACTTCAGGGGCATCATCATTTGGGACTGCGTCTAAAGGAATGCCATTGATTGGACACCCTATCTTGCCACCTCCCCCAAGGAGGCCAGAATAAAAAAATTTCCAAACATTATTAGTTAAATGGAATGTTGTTGTTGCTATCATAGGAGAATAAAAAGTTTGTGCTTGTTGTTTTGGTAATCAAAGGGACAACAGATGTTATTTTTAAATCAATCTCATGTTTTGTTGTTGGGATTTTATGGAAGATATATGGATGTTTTTGTGTTTTTGTCGAATATTTAATTTTTTTGTGGGATGTTTGATATATATTTAATTTTTTTTGTGTTATTGTGATAAATAATGAAATAGTTTGACTCTTGTAAAAGTGGAAATAATACAATCTGTAGAGGAAGGGTAACCATGACTCGTAGGCGAGAATGTTTGTGTAGATTTAGCAAGTATGACAGACAATAATAAGATAAAATGTGGGGACATTTCTCTAGGTGTGTGATGAGATGGATGTTTATGAGGCATGGAAAAGGCATTGGGACCTATGCAAGGTTTGTGATGGCCAAAAAAGGTCAAGAAGGGCCCTGAAAAGGCCAAAAGAGGGCCTTGAAAAAGGCGTATGGGCCAAAAAAGATGTCTCAGGGGCCTGAAAAAGGTGCTTGAGCCTAAAAAGGCATCTCAGGGGCCTGAAAAGGTCAAAATAGGGCTTGAAAAAGGCGTTTGGGCCTAAAAAGGCATTTTGAGGGGCCTGAAAAAGGCGCTTGGGCCTAAAAAGGCATTTCGGGGGCCAAAAAAGTTCAAAATAGGGCCTTGAAAAAGGCATTTGGGCCTAAAAAGGTAGTTTGAGGGCCTGAAAAAGGTACTTGGGCCTATAAAGGCATTTTGGGGGCTTGAAAAGGTCAAAATAGGGCCTTGAAAAAGGTGTTTGGGCCTAAAAAGGCATTTCGAGGGCTTGAAAAAGGTGCTTGGGGGTCAAAAAAGGTCAAAATAGGGCCTTGAAAAAGGCGTTTGGGCCTAAAAAGGTAGTTCGGGGGCTTGAAAAAGGTGCTTGGGCCTATCAAGGCACTAGTGGGGTCCAAAAAGGACGCTTGGGCCGTGAAAAAGGCTTTTAAGGCCTAAAAAGGCGCTAGAGTGGTCCAAAAAGGACACTTAGGCTTTGAAAAAGCATTTTAAGGCCCAAAAAGGCACGTCAAGGGTCCAAAAAGGACACTTGGGCTTTTGAGATAGTATTGATATATTTGTTGAAGGTAGGTAGACTAGTCGTGGCCACTACAACTTAAATAAGACTAAAAATCCTTCTTAATTCATATTAATAATGGCTGCATGAAAGGAAGGCGACAGTCGGCATTGCAGCATCTCTTTTGCTATCCAAGTTGTGTTGGATTTTCTTAAGCCTGGAATTATGTTTCAGGACACTACCACGCTTCTTCTTAATATCAATTTTTTAATATCAAAAATTGAGAGGAATTTTGGGGTGGTGTTTTAATGTTTCAAGCTTTTATGGCCATATTTGGCAATTATTACCCCCTTTTGAATGCTTTGGAATTTTATTTTTATTTTTTGATATTGTTTTGGGCAATTTTTGAATTTTTTGAAGGTATTTTTGGGTGATTTTTGAATTTTTTTGGTAAGTTTGGATGATTTATGATTTTTTTGGGTAAGTTTGGATGATTTATGATTTTTTTGGTAAGTTTGGATGATTTATGAATTTTTTTGGTAAGTTTGAATGATTTATGAATTTTTTTGGTAAATTTGGATGATTTGTGATTTTTTTTGGTATTTTTGGGTGATTTTTGAATTTTTTTGGTAAGTTTGGATGATTTTTTATTTTTTTTGGTATTTTTGAGTAGTTTATGATTTTTTTTCGTATTTTTAGGTAGTTTATGAATTTTTTTGGTATTTTTGGGTAGTTTCTCTATGTGCCGCAAATAGGCAAGCTATTGCCTTGTTGATTCCCATTGTTGTGTTGGCTATCAACATTGTCTTTCCCTCCATCCTTGTGGGTTTGATTTTTGGGGTGGTTTGTGCATAATCCTCTAGCGATCTAATGGAGGACATTGAACAGCAAGTTTGGCTTCATTTTCTAGATGTATCGATGGTTGGTAGTGTTCAATAATGTTGTCCTTGATGTCACACAAATGTCATATTAGTCATTAGTCTCAAGTTCACTGAGCTCAGACAGTCTGCAATGCAATCTATAGTGCCAACCGAGCTCACTCAGTCATCGAAGGAAATGTGGAAGATAGTGTTAACCAAGCTAACTTAGTCAACAAAGGAATCATGGAGAAGACAGTGTTCACCAAGCTCACTCGATCATCAAAGGAATCATGGAGAAGTCAATGTTAACCGAGCTTCACTCGGTCTCCAAAGTGTAGTTTCCACTTAGCTCACTTGGTCATCAAAGGAATCATGGAGAATTCAGTATTAACCGAGCTTCACTCGGTCTCTAGAGGATAGTTTCCATCGAGCTCACTCGGTTATCTCAGGAAACTCAATACTTACTGAGTTCTCTCAGAGATTGAAGGATTGTCACGAAGTTCATTGTATTAACCGAGCTTAGTTGGTTAACATAGGAATTATTTTCTGAACAAAGTTTATCGTGCAGGGTCGGCCAGTATAGGGATATGCAAATTAATCACTTCTAGCTGACCGTTGTAATTGTTTGTTTAGTCAGTAATTCGAGTTGACTAAGATAATCTGAAAGGTATATATGGTCATTCAAGTTATGAATTAAAGTGTGTGTGAGATTGTGAAAAAGAAGTTTTGAATGTGAATTATAGTATGAAATGAAAAGGTGAATGTTGAGCGAAGTCTAATGAAGGATCAGATGTGTTGAAGGAGTTGTAAAGTTGCATTTGATCAGTAAGGATCTAGTCAAGCATAACAAAGATCTGTAATCAGCAAAGATAAGTTATACATTATATCAGGTTACTTCATTGTTGCTTTCTAACCATTGTTATAGTGAATTCAAAATCTCTTAACAGAGTTGGTTTAACAACCATTCAATAAATCCTCTAACAAGGTGACAGTTCAGTTGAATTGTTCTAAAGACCTCTGGCAAGGCCACTCCTAACAGGGTGATTAAATCCTTTAACAAGGTCACACCTAACAGTGTGTTTTTGTAACCTTTAATAGGGTCACACCTAACAGTGTTTTTTTGTAACCTTTAATAGGGTTGACTCCTAATAGGGCTCACTTCAAAAGAGTG
Organism: Cupressus sempervirens; assembly: GCA_028749045.1. Classification (NCBI taxonomy): domain Eukaryota; kingdom Viridiplantae; phylum Streptophyta; class Pinopsida; order Cupressales; family Cupressaceae; genus Cupressus; species Cupressus sempervirens. Next base: position 272,785,750 of record CM053785.1, read on the forward strand.
AAAAACAATATCTAGTTACATTGGTGGTTTTTCCCATATTGGGTTTCCACGTTAAAACTGGTGTCTCTTGTTTCTTAATTGCTGAATTGCTTTGTGCATGATAACATAATAGTTCTTAATATTTATCATTTGCTGCATTATCAAGTTTCAGCATTTTATATTAATCAGATCAAGGATATATTCAGACATCTTAGGGACTGTGGGAAGTTTTTTAGTAACTAATTCACCCCCTCCCCCTCTCAATTACTCTATTCTCATTTCCAACAATTGGTATCAGAGCTTTTGGTGCTTGCAAGAAGAGATTTCAAGGATCTAAGCCAAAGATCAAGATGTCTTACAAAAGAGAAATTCCAAAACTCAACAGAGATAACTTCTCCGCATGGCAAGGATTGATGAGACTTCATCTGGCTACTGTTGGTGATACTAGACTAAAATACCTTGAAGAAAAATATGAAGAACCTCCTAGCACATTGTTTTTTAATGACATTTCTGAAAAGAAGACTCACAAAAATATGATGATAGACATAGCATCCGCTCTCAGTTATGAAGAATTTGATGACATTAAAGACTGCAAAACTGCCTTTGAGATGTGGAACAAGCTAAAAGAGATCTATGGAGGAGATGATAATGTGAGAAGAGCAAAAGAAAAAAGTCTAAGAGGACAATTTGATCAAATGAGGATGAGAGAGGATGAAAACATTGCAAAGTATGTTGAAAGAGTTAAAGCATGTGTGAGTGCAATCAGAGCATCTGGAGGTGATATCAAAGGAGAAACAGTTATAAGAAAAGTTCTTAGAACCCTGCTTCCCATTTATGCAATCAAAGTTTCTACAATTCAGGAAAGAAGGTGTGAAAAAAATCATAAGATAAATCTTGAGGCCATAGTTGGAAGACTAACTACATTTGAACTAGATAACTTTGACAACTATGTTCCAGCCTCCAAGAACATTGAATTAGCATTTCAAGCCAAGCTCTCACTCAAGGAGAAAAACAAAAAGGAGAAGGAATCTCAGTCAGAAAGTGAAAATGAATCAAGCCAAAGTTCAAATAGTGACCTCGAAGTAATTGAAGCTCTACTAGCAAAGAAATATTCTAGAGGCAGAGGAAAATACAAAGGTAAAGTTCCTCTAATCTATTTTTCTTGTGAAAAAATTGGTCATATTGCAGCAAGGTGTCCAAACAAGCAAAAAAATGATGAAAAGAAAGATTACAAATGGAATGGCAAGAAAGACTTCAAATCATCCAAAAACAAAGGTAAGAAATCATGCTTCATGGCTGAAAATTCTAAAGATTCTGATAATAGTGAGGATGAAATTGTTTATATTGTCGTTAAAGATGATTCTGACAGTGATGAAGAAGATAAAATGGCACTTGTTTCTAATATAAGTAAGAATGATACATGGATTATAGACAGTGGTTGCTCACATCATATGACTGGTGATAAAACTAAGTTTGATCAGTTTGAAGACTATGATGGTGGCAGTGTAAGGTTTGGTAATAATGAACCTTGTTTCATAAAAGGAAGAGGAAGAATCTTTCTAACCAAAGAACTTGTATGTAATAATGCCTATTGGGTTGAAGGTCTTAAACATAATTTGCTAAGTGTGGCATAGTTACTCAATAGTGGATTCAAGGTGGAATTCATGCATGGAAAGGCAAGATTGTTGAATGAGCAAGGAAAGCTGATAGGATCTAGCACCCAAACTAAAGGTAACTTGTTCTATCTAGAACTTGAATGCTCATGTTTTATTCTTCAAATTGATGTAAGTTGGTTATGGCATAAAAGGTTGTGTCATGTCAATTTTGATAATCTAGTAAAAATAAGCAAATTCAAGAAAGTGAGAGGCATTCCTAACATTAAGAAACCTGAGATTGGTCTATGCAAGAATTGTTAGATTGGTAAAATGGGAAAGACTAGTTTTAAAAGTAAGAACTATCAGTTTGAAGATATATTAGAAATTGTGCATACTGATTTATGTGGACCCATTGGAATAGAAAGCTATACTGGAGAAAAAAAATTTATTCTTTTTGTTAATGACTACTCAAGAATGATGACTGTCATGTATCTAAGAAATAAATCAGAAGCATTTGAGAAATTCAAATGGTATTTGGCAAGAGTAGAAAAAGAAACAGAAAAAAGACTAAAATGCTTAAGGTCAGATAGAGGTGGTGAATTCATCTCACATGAATTCAACAACTTGTGCATTGAAAAAGGTATTAAAAGACAGGTCTCAGCACCAGGAACTCCTGAACAAAATGGAATAGCTGAAAGAAGAAATAGATCCATCATGGATTGTGCAAGAACCCTAATGATAGAAAAGAACATTGCTATCAAATACTGGAAGGAAGCCATCAGCACTGCAGTTCATACCTTAAACCAAGTACAGTTGAAGAAGGACTCATTCAAAACTCCCTATGAATTATGGTATGGCTACAAACCCAATGTAAGTTATCTGAAAGTATTTGGAAGCAAATATTATATTTTAAAAGAATCTAGAAAAGGAAAATTTGATGTAAAAGGTGATGAAGGAATATTTTTAGGATATTTTTGCAAAAGCTAAGCATATAGATGTTTAAATCTATCCACTCACAAAGTCATAGAAAGTGCACATGTGAAAGTTGATGAGTTTGTAGACAAATCTGAAGAAGAAAGAAAAAAGGTACTTGAAGATTACATAATATTTGTTTACATTGAACTAGATACTATAACAAGCATACCGTTCACTCAAGAATCCTCAACTCTCGAGTCATCAGTAACCGAGTTGCAAAAAGTTCAAATCGTGCCACAACAACATTCAGACATTACCAAGAAAGTGTCTACTGAGTCTGAAGCACCTGAGCCAATTCTTACTGAGCCAGAACAGCCAGAACATGAAATTGAAGCACAAGGAGATAGCAATGAAACTCATTCAAGAGGCAAAGAACCTGTATTAGCTAAATATGTCAGAAGACATCATGCACCAGATTAGATCATTGGAGACAAGTCTGAAGGAACCTTGACAAGAAGCAAGCTAAAAAATACTTGTTTACTTGCTAATTTTGAACCTAGAAGCATTAAAGATGCATTGACAAATGATAGTTGGATTGAGGCAATGAACAAGGAAATAGAATAGATAGAGGAGAACAAGACATGGATTCTTGTACCCAGGCCTAAAAATAAGAATGGCATCTACATCACTCAATCAAAATACATCAAGGAGATATTGAAAAAGTTTGGTATGGAGGACTATAAACCTGTTGGAACTCCTATGTGTACTAGATTGAAACTTACCAAAGATGATGAATCCAAAGAGGTAGATCAAACATTGTATAGATCTATGATTGGAAAATTACAATACGTAGTTCATAACAAGCCAGATATTGCCCTTGCAGTTGGTATTGTTGCAAGATTTTCAGCAAAGCCAAGAGAAACTCACCTGATGGCAATCAAAAGAATAATGAGATATTTGAAAGGAACTAAAGATCATGGCTTATGGTACAAATTTGGAGGTAATTTGGATTTGAAAGTGTTTATTGATGCTAATTGGGCAGGAAACCTTGATGATAGAAAAAGAATAAGTGGAGGAGCATTCTTTCTTGGAAAAAGATTGGTTTCTTGGACAAGCAAAAAGCAGAATTGTACATCCCAATCTACAACATAGGCAGAGTATGTTGCTGCAGCAGTAAACTATTCAAATTTTGTTTGGTTTAAGCAGTTATTGCAAGGAATGAAGATGGAGATCAAAGAACCAGTTGTCATGTTCTGTGACAATACTAGTGCAATCAAAATTTTTAGTGTAGTTTTTTATTTTTCCTATTTTGATAGGTTTTTCCTACACTTTTAATAATCTTGCTTAGGTTAATAAAACATGTCTTATTAGGTGAATGGTTGTGAGGTGTCACCTTCCTACATGTGAGCATCCATTAGCTATCTTGGGAAGATACTTTGCTATCTTTAGTCTAATAGATGGTTGCTCCTCATTGGTTGGTGTTGCCACCTCCTCCCTCTTCCTAGCCTATATAAGCATGCTACCTGGCTTGTATTTGGATCTCTTATTTTTGCATCCTCTTAGTGCTATTTTGCTTCTAGCATTTGCATTACTCTCTTGGAGACTAACTCTATGATGCTATTTTGATTTTGTATCATTTGCATTCATAGTTTAGATATTTATTCTTTGCACTAGTTTTCTAGGTTATTAATCTTATCAGATTCTAACATGGTATTAGAGCTTTTCTATGTGCAAGAGTAGATTTTAGTTTCCTTATTTGAGAGATTCGGGGGGGTAGGGCAAATAAACTTTATTGTAGTTTTTTGAAAAATGAAGTATGCTCTTCTCTTGCATCTTTGGATGATCCTGAGAATCCGAAAAGTTTTGAGAAAAATAGTTTTTCTCTGGGGTTTCAATCTCAAATCTGACAACCAACTTGCATATTTGGAGTTTTCAATCAGTTTTGCAGGTTCTAGCATGTCATTGATGGACTTAGGAAGCTGATCCAGCATTTGCATGTCATATTCTAGTTGTTGGGGTCATTTTTTGATTTTTGGAGCCATTTTTTACTATTAAAGGTTTCTGATTTACACTACAGCAACATCTTCTTTAAATCAGCAAGAAAAATGCTTTTTGGGTTTTGTTCATAGCCTTGAAAAACCATCTGGGTATCTTTTAGATTTTGCATGCAAGCTGTATATTTTACAGAATCAAGCATGCAAAGCTACAGCCATACTCCTCTCCATTGGCAGTCGCAGATTTGAACGCAGTTTTCAAATGTCTCATTCTTGCTCATACAGACTCTGATTTTGATGGTTCTTGTTATGAACTTGGCTTTTTTTTTGTGCTCTATCCACTAGTGGAGTTGTTTTTTGATTTTCATGCATGAATTCTTCAGAAATTGCAGATTGTCAGCTGTGACTGTGCACAGTTCTCATTTTGGAAACTTCAGAGGATCATAACTTTCTCATATGACCTCATATCGAGGCGATTCTTTTTTTGAAAGTGCATGATTTTTTGAGTAAATCGCAGTGGTGTTGTTTGTTTCCTTGATTATTGTGCCCAAGTTTCACTTTTAGCATATGCTCTTCATGAGGGTTTGTAATGCATTGAAATCAAGACCACTAAGTATTTCTTTCTAGTGGTAGTTGTAAACGCACTAAAACAAAGTGCCAAATAATGTTTCTTTGGGGGGGGTTCTTTGATTTAGTAAAGAGGGGGGGCATTGTCATGGCTAGGTTCTCTTCTTTCTAGCATTTCTTCTCTGCATTTCTTCATCATGGATCAAACAAATATGCCCATCCTAACTCCATATAATTACTTTGAGTGGAAATCACGCATGACAATTCACTTAAGGAAAGTTGGATTAAATAGGATAACTATGGGACTTGAAACTGAACCTGCTAAAGATGAAGATAAGCCTAAGTGGTTTAACAAATGTGATGAGGCATTTGGAACATTGTGTTTGTCTATTTCTCCTGACTTTCTATTTCACATTGAGTCTTTGGATACACCAAATGAAGTATGGACAAAGCTAGAAACACTATTTGGCACACAAGATTCAATGAGGGGTCATATGTTGGAAAATGAATTAATTAGTTTGAGTCTAGGCAATTTCAACACAATCCAAGATTTCTTCACGAAATTGAAATCACTAAGGCTACAGTTAAAACAATGTGGAATTGAAAAGAAAGATGAACAACTGATTCTTAGTATTCTCTCTAAGCTAAGTTTAGAATATTCTGTATTTGTCTCTACCTTCTATGCTACTAAGGGTGCACTTGGTACTCAATTCACCATGCCATCTTTAGATGATTTTGCTGTCAATCTCACTTGAGAACAGGACAAGCTAATCCAAATGGGCATTCTTAAGTCCTCTAAGTCACATGCCTTGGCTACCAACCAAGGCACAAAAGAACAACAAGGACAAAGTAGTAAAAATAATAGTAAGGACAAGAAACAAAAGAATAGCGAGGAGAAGAAGAATCAGATGCTGGTTTCTTCAAAAGTAACTATTGATACACCATCTTCCAAGGGTGATAAGCCTAAGAAAGAAAAGGTCAAATGTGCCTATTGTAAAAGACCTAGTCATGATGAACATAAATGTTTGCAGAAACAACTTGATCACTTAACATACATTCTTGAGAAGAATAATATCAGTGTTCCTAAGTCTATCAAACAAAGTTCTAATGAAGGGTCTAACAAAGAAAAAGATAATAGCAAGGGGAAAGGAAAGGGCAAGGCCCTTTTTGCAGTTGCTTCCTCACCATCCACTTGGGTTCTTGATTCAGGTACTTCACACCACATGGCTTCATCTAAGGAAGAACTTGCATCCTTGGAGCCGTGTACTATGCCTTCTATTTTGATGGGTGATAACACTCTTGTTGAGGTGTGTGGGAGAGGGTCTATTGATGTGGGGGATGGCACATTCCATGATGTTCCTTATGTACCCTCATTGTCAACTAATCTCCTATCGGTACACCAGATCACTCACACAGGTTTAGGCAAGTGGGTTGAGTTCACGCCTGATTTAGTAGAGATACATGAGTTGCAAAATGATTATACAGTTGTAGTTGGGAGAGTAGATCATTAGTCACGACTCTATATGTTTTCTCACTTTGTTCCTGATCCTCCTTTGACTGTTTTGCTCACTCACTTTAATGATGTGAGCAGATAATGGCATGAGTGGTTTGGCCATCTTAACTTTCACTACTTGCATCAGCTTAACTAGTAGAGCATGGTCACATGGTTGCCTTCTACTTTGACATTGGAGTCACTTGGAATACATGATAGATCTTCTAATGGGTCAGATTCACTTGAGCAGTCTTCTACCTCCACTTTTGATGCAGAGAGTGATTTAGAGGACTCACCTCCTTCCTCTCCTAGTCATCATTCATAGGTTGATGATTCTCCTCTAGATTCTCCATCTTCTGGTCCACTTTGGGCTAGATAGACCTTGCAGTTTATAGGTGATTGGGTTGGGGATCCATCAGACATCAAGCATACTCATTCACAATTCCAGGATGCTCTACATATCTTCGTTGCTACTATCTCAAATCCACAGTCCTTTCATGAGGCTTCTAGTATTTCTGAGTGGGATATAGCTATGCAAGAAGAGTATATTTCCTTGATGAGGAACCACACTTGGGGTCTTGTCCCTTTTCCTAAGGGAAGAAAACTTGTTCGATGTAAGTGGATCAATCGGACAAAATTTGCAAGCTTTTCTGGAGGTGTGGGATGCTTCATCTTTTGGGGGGGCCTCTTCCTCTCACTTGGAGTCCTAATTTTCTTTGGGGAGTCTCTTTTCTCTCTCTTTTGGGAGAATTTTATGTACATGGGTACCTCATCAGGCTTGACTTGCCGAGACCCATTTCTACATCCACCTAAGCTTTCCTTATGGGGGGGTGTTAGTGTAGTGTTTTATTTTTCCTATTTTGATAGGTTTTTCCTACACTTTTAATAATCTCACTTAGGTTAATAAAGCATGTCTTATTAGGTGAATGGTTGTGAGGTGTCACCTTCCTACATGTGAGCATCCATTAGCTATCTTGGGAAGATACTTTGCTATCTTTAGTCCAATAGATGGTTGCTCCTCATTGGTTGGTGTTGCCACCTCCTCCCTCTTCCCAGCCTATATAATCATGCTACCTAGCTTGTATTTGGATCTCTTATTTTTGCATCCTCTTAGTGCTATTTTGCTTCCAGCATTTACATTACTCTCTTGGAGACTAATTCTATGATACTATTTTGATTTTGTATCATTTGCATTCATAGTTTAGATATTTATTCTTTGCACTAGTTTTCTGGGTTATTAATCTTATTAGATTCTAACAAAAATATCTAAGAATCCAGTGATGCATTCCAAGACCAAGCATATTGCAATAAAATATCATTTTCTCAAAGAATTGGTGCAAGACAAGGAGATCAAATTGCAATATGTCCATACAAAAGAACAAATTGCTGACATATTCACAAAGCCTTTACCTAAGGATGCGTTTTTGTATCTCAGAGGTAAGTTAGGGGTCATTCCCCTATCTGAAGTCCACTAAAAATGAGTTCTAGAGATGCATCAACGCATACAAGATTGAAGATCTATCTGCTGATGCAATTTAATCAGATATCATTACATATGAATTAGTACTAAAGGTACATTACAATTCACTTAACTTCTATTGTCTTTGGCATGTGTTGTCAAAGAGGGAGAGATTTATTGTCATATCCTTATGAAATTTGTGAGATTTGAAAAGTTTTCCATGAAGTCCCTTAATAGAGGGAGATTATTGAAAGAGGGAGAAGTCTGTTATCTTGTTGGACTTGTTTTCAAAATTTTATTCTGTTATGACATATTGTGTTGCCATCAATGCCAAAGAGGGAGATTGTTGAATAATGTTGTCCTTGATGTAACACAAATGTCATATCAGTCATTAGTCTCAAGTTCACTGAGCTCAAACAGTCTGCAATGCAATCTACAGTGCCAACCAAGCTCACTCGATCATCGAAGAAAATGTGGAAGACAGTGTTAACTGAGCTAACTCGGTCAACAAAGGAATCATGGAGAAGACAGTGTTCACCGACCTCACTCAGTCATCAAAGGAATCATGGAGAAGTCAGTGTTAACTGAGCTTCACTCGGTCTCCAAAGCATAGTTTCCACCAAGCTCACTCGGTCATCAAAAGAATCATGGAGAAGTCAGTATTAACCGAGCTTCACTCGGTCTCCAAAGGATAGTTTCCACCGAGCTCACTCGATTATCTCAGGAAACTCAGTACTTACCAAGTTCTCTCGGCAATTGAAGGATTTTCACGAAGTTCACTGTATTAACTAAGCTTAGTCGGTTAACACAGGAATTATTTTCTGAATAAAGTTTACTTTTCAGGGTCGGCCAGTATAGGGATTTGCAAATTAATCACTTCTAGCTGACTATTGTAATTGTTTGTTTAGTCAGTAATTCGAGCCAACTAAGATAATCTGAAAGGTATATATGGTCATTCAAGTTATGAATTAAAGTGTGTGTGATATTGTGAAAAAGAAGTTATGAATGCGAATTATAGTATGGAATGAAAAGGTGAATGTTGAGCGAAGACTAATGAAGGATCAGATGTGTTGAAGGAGTTGTAAAGTTGCATTTGATTAGTAAGGATCCAGTCAAGCATAACAGAGATCTATAATCAGCAAAGATAAGTTGTACATTATATCAGGTCACTTCATTTTTTCTTTCTAACCATTATAACAGTGAGTTCAAAATCTCTTAACTGAGTTGGTTTAACAGCCATTCAATAAATCTTCTAACAAGGTGATAGTTCAGTTGAATTTTTCTAAAGACCTCTAGCAAGGCCACTCCTAACAGGGTGATTAAATCCTTTAACAAGGTAACACCTAACAGTGTGTTTTTGTAACCTTTAACAGGGTTGGCTCCTAACAGGGCTCACTTTAGAAGAGCTAAAAATAGTATCTAGTTACATTGGTGGTTTTTCCCATATTGGGTTTCCACATTAAAACTGGTGTCTCTTGTGTTCTTAATTGCTGAATTGCTTTGTGCATGATAACATAACATTTCTTAATATTTATCATTTGCTGCATTATCAAGTTTCAACATTTTATATCAATCAGATCAAGGATATATTCAGACATCTTAGGGACTGTGGAAAGTTTTGTAGTAACTGATTGACCCCCTCCCCCTCTCAGTTACTCTATTCTCATTTCCAATAGGTAGAGGAGTGATGGGGTTGGTTCTCCTTTTGTGGTGTCAGGCAACTAGCATGGGCCTTGCAAATGGTTACAACTCCAAAAGATTCTCTTCAAGAGGTTTATGTGAAAGGGTTGTAAGTCTATTGGTTTCCCATTATGTAGGATCTGTGAATGGTTTTTGTCTCATGTCAAGGCTTTATTGTGGAAAGTAAGGTGTGTTCAAAAGGATTGTGAGAGGAGGAAGCTCTTTTTTTTTTTTGGATGATTTATGAATGTTTTTTTATAATAATTTTTTGGCAATTTTTGAATTTTTTTGTTATTTTTCAGTGATTTTTGAATTTTTTTTGGTAATGTTGAGTCATTTTTTAATGTTTTTGATAATGTTGAGTGATTTTTGAATGTTGTTGGTAATTTTGGATGATTTTTGGGTCTATGGGGGTGAAATAGAGGATGTGAGCGAGATTTGGTGGAATACAGGGGTAAAAAAGACCATGTGAGGTACCTAAAGAGGTAATGAAGGGAGTTTATGGATGACATTGAAGTATATGGGAATAGCCGAGAGCTAGATACCAATGACAAGGGATGTACCAGGTGAGGGAAAGATGAAGAGATGGTGAGAAGTGCAAGGATAGAAGAAAAGGGAATGAGTGGTTTTGGGAATGACAAGAGAAAAAATAGGGCTAGGATGGGGGGAATATAAGGATGAACATGACATGATCTCCAAGGAATATAGTGCCCCCAGTCTATGTGATTCAAGGGGAGGGTTTATGAGGGAAGTGATAGGATGGAAGATTGGTCAATAAGAGGATAAGGGAGATATATGGAAGCTAGGAGGAGTTTTTTATGAGGGGTGTGATAGGATAGAGGGGTGGATGGTATAGAGGGAAGCTAGGATAGAAAAGGTGAAGGAGCAAGGAAGATAGGGGATAATAATATTTAGTGGATGAGGATGAGGGAGGATTTATATGGATGAAAGGGGGGGTGGAGAAAGGATAGGTGGAGACAAACTTCAATGGGGAATGGATGTCAAAAGGATAACCAAAAGCATGTATCTAGTGGTGAACTTTATTTTTATCAAGATCCGAAGGAGGATGGAGGGTGAAATGGATAAGATGTGGTGGGTATGGTGGGATGAGATGGGTATGGTGGATGATGGAACATACCCCCAAGTGCATAGAGAATTTGGATAAAGGGATTATGCATGATGCTTGTTTGCCAAGTTTTCATCATGGTACTTATCGATGGAGCTTGAATTGCCAAGTTTTCACCAGTGGATGATTTTTTTGTTTTTTGTTTTTTATTTTTTTGACTTTTTTGATGCATTTTGACTCATAGATGTTGGTAGGAAGGGAGAGAGTTGAAAAGGATTGGATTATACAAGCAGAACGATAGTTGAGATTTGGCCAATAAGGGATGGAAAGATATGAGGCTTGTGGGTAAATGAATGAGGAAAATGGAAGGATCATCATCGACACACACCCTGAAAGGTAATGAAGTAATGGGAAAGATGGTATTGAATGAGGTGAAGGAGAAAATGGAGAAAGAAAAATATAAGGACTATAAAGTTGGAAGATGGAGGATGGGAAATTTAGGATAAGAAGCATATGGTTTAATAGTGGATTGGGGGGATGAAGGATGTATATATGGAGATTTGGATAAAGAATGAATGGATGAGGCTTTTTGAGTAGCATGAATGGATGCCAATTGAGATTTTTCTTTGAGATGCAATTCTTTTATGAGCATCTTAGGTATCCACATGATTTTTGACTTTTGCAGCTTGGGCCTTTGTGGCCTCTTGACTTTTTCTTTGATTGGGATTACATGTTTCGCTTTTGGAACATGTATTTTAGAAGGGACATGTCGAAACTTGGATTTTTGTGGATTTCTGGATTTATGCTTTTTAATTTTGGCATCCAATTTGCTTCTATTAGCCATGGTATGGGAACAAGAGCATGGGGGATATGGAGGGATTATGGATGGAATGATAGAATTTGAAGGTTGGAAGGGATTCAAGGATGTGTGCCTTCGATGATCTAGCTTATGGATATGAAGGGATGGAATGGTGGATTGGAATATAGGATATGGATGGATATAATTTCCCAAGATGGATGGAGGGAATGAAGGATATGGGCCTAAAATAGATGGAAATGGGGAAGGAGCAGGTCCCAAAATAGATGGAGGAGATAAAATATTCATATTAAGTATATAAGGACCCAAAATTGATGGAAAGGGTGGGGGATTCAGATAAGGGATATACAAACCCAAAATGGAGGGTTGGAAATAAGTAGTAGGATAAGGGCCCAAAATAGATGTAGAACAAGATGGATGGGAACTTTGGGGTAAAGATGGAAGGACTTGGGACCATGTAGGGATAGAAGGGATACCAACATCTAGAGATACACTTTTATTTATTTCTTCAAGATGATGTTCATTATTTGAAACACAAGATGTGAGTCCATTACTAGCTAAAGGAGTCAAAGCTTCGAGTATGATGGTAAGTATTTCTTCTGTAGATCTATCACTAGGAAGTATAGGAGACGTATAATCATGAAGCAAAGGGGATGGAAGGAGAGGATCTTGATTTGGATCGGTGGATGGAAATGGATCTTGAGATGGATTAGGTATGATGGTAGGATTTGGATATGGAGGGGATGGTGATTACTCATTAGATGGAGTGAATGGTAAAAGTGGATCATGTAGGGGAATAAGTGGGATGGTAGGATTGTCTTTTGTGTTGTAGGATATTTTAACATGCTTTTGGACAAGATCCTAATAGGGATGGATGGGAGTGGATGGTATGATAGGAGAAGTATGAATGGTTTCTTTAAGTGAGGTGGATGGATGGGTGAGAGGTTCTTCAATGGAGATGAGTTTATGGGGGATGGAATCATTAGGTTTATTACACAGGATTTGGAGGGATTCAATGGATGGGAGGTAGGAGATGGAAGGGGTTTGATAAGTGGGGTGGATGAAATAGGGATGATAGGAATAGGATTATGTAAGAGGAATGATGGGTGTAGGAGATAGATTTTCTTTGGATTTCCTTGTAAAATTCCTTGGAGATGTGTGTGTTGGAGCAAGGGGAGTAAGGGAATTAGGCTGATGTGTTATATAACTAGGAATGGTTGGAGGATTTGGAAAGTGGTTTGGAAGATATTGAGATAGTGGGTGTGGACTAGGGATGTAGCTACTAGCATTGTACTTGAATGGTGGAGACTAGGATATGAAGGTGTAGGAAGATGGATATATGACTGATGTATAAGAGGAATATGTGGGCACAATATAGGAAGGAGGTGAGGATGAGGGTAATAATGGATTTCCTTTGTCAAAGGCATGATAAGGAGTACTTGTGGGTATGTTTGTAGGAATAATGGAGTAGTTTGGAGGAATGTTTGAATTTGGGATGATGTTGGGAGTAATATCTCTAAGGCTTTCAATATACCCATCATAATCAACAAGATATTCATCATCACTAGAATAAGATGGAGTGGAAGAAAAGGTGGGATGATCAAACTCATCATAATAGGATTGTGATAACATGTTTTAATGATGAGTTGGATGGGGATGAAGGATATATATGGATGGACTTGAAAAATTTATATTAGGATAAGTTGGTAAGCTTAGATTTGGATTAAGCTATTGATATAAGGAAAGACTAACTCCAAAGGGGAATGACTAAGAAGACTTAGCTATCTTAGGATAAGGAATACTTGATGGAAGACATAGAATGATGTAAGAAAGGATGTGATTAGGATGACAATATTGTGGAAGTTTTGGATGAATCTTGGATGAGGTAGTGACTATGCTAAGTATGCCTTTCATTTGGCAGTGACAATAAAGCATAGAAAACTAGACATATAGTTGTTGCAAATGGACTTGCTAAAAACCGTTACAAATGGTGTATAAGTGATCTCTTTAGCAAAAGGACTTTATTGTTTTTGAAACATGGGGAGGATTTTGAATACTCAAGCACATAAAAACATCAATAGCCCTATAAGGTTTTTGCTAGGATATACAAGCTTAGCTAGGGGTGTCCTCAATATATGTAAGGTACATGAGGCCCAAATCTATAAATGAAAGAAAATAATGCCACTCAACCAGGAGGAGATGGTAACCCAAATCTCCACCTTCACTTCCCAAAGGTATAAAGTTCTTTGGGGCTTATCCAAGAGTGACAAGATTATGCTTCCAAGAGAGGTGTCTTTTAATTCACCTCCCGATATTTATACTCTGCTAGAATGCTTGAGTTGAGATCATCCCAAGGGGTGATGAAATCCCCAAGTAGGCCTCCTAAAAAGTGTAAAACAAGACCACATAAGTGATCTTGGGTTTAAAAGACACTCGTTCATTTTCAATTGATGATTTAGATTTTGCAATCTATGATTGGAGACACTTGTGATTATGGCATACAATATTCATTCCAATTTGATAGCATCATCAGCATAATGAAAATTGAGAGTTCGTCAACATAAGAAATTTGTGCACATGAAAGCTTTTAAAAAGGAGGGAATAAGAACATTTTCACTTTAGAGCATTCAAGAGTGAATGAAGTTCATTTTAAGCACCAAAGTTGAAGTGTGTTGATTTGTAATGTTCTTTAATACCCAAAATCAAATGTTCATTGCATTCATTCTTTTTAACCTTTAGCATCCAAGATTGTGTTGATCATGCATTCCAATAAAAATGTTATATTTTAATCCATGGCATTCAAGATTTGATTTTAGCAACATGCATTCAAAGACAAGTGTTTAAACATTCAAGTTCATTTTCCAAGACCTTTAAACCATGTAAGGAGAACTTGCAAGAAACATGGTTAGTGGTTTCATAGAATTCTTCAACCTACAATGCATGAGTTAGCAAATATCCTCGCAAAAATCACCAAAGTTCAGTCATTGATAGTGAAAATAAGTATCTAAAAGGCTAAAAAATATGATAAAAACCAATACCATCATGACGGGCTCGAAACTAGCTTTTCGACGATATTTCATTTTCTAAAAATGGAGTTCGTATGCTCAAGTTATGAGCAAAACACCAAATGTTCTTCTCAAGGCTTACAAATTTTGGGGGGCAAAATCCGTGCCAAACTTTACACTTTTTTTATTTTTCTTTTTTTTAAAATACATATATATGAATATGCATATTTTTACCAAACTTTCACAAAAAAAAAGGTGTACCCAAAAAAAAAATTATTATTATTATTATTTTAAAATAAATATTAAAGAAAATTTGAAGAAGAGAGAAGATGAGATTTTTTTTTTTTAAAAATTTTTAAATAAAATAAATTTTAAAAAAATAAAATTCACCTTGTGATTTTTGGGGGTCCCACCGGGCATGCCAAAATATAGAACAAGATTTAGTGTGCAAAGAACATTAACAATAAGGAAAACATTCACAAACTAAAACTATATTCACATATAAAATTAGAAAAAAGAAGGTGTAAGAGAGTGCAAACTAAGAGGAATATCACTCCAAAAGCATCCTTGATTTTGTAGATGCATCCTTTGATGTAGATGCATTGTTGGATGGAGATGTGTGCTCAATAATGTTGCTCAAGCTTCAATGAAAAATGTGGACCAAAGTGGATTTGTGGATGGATTTTTCCATTGTGATGGTATTTTGATAGTCCTTAGTCTCTCAAAATAGCATTATAACATTAGCATAGAAGTGGATGATGTTTGTGAAGGGAGAGGCTTCTATTTATAGGCCAAGGGGTAGAGGGATGGACGATCAAGATGCAAGGATGGCAAGATGGTGAGGGAGGGCTAGAATGCACTCAGAGGGGAGCACGTGGATTGTGCTTCTTTAAAGCCAATTAGGAGGTGACACATGTCACAGGGTGATTGGATGTGAGAGGGTAGGATATGGGTTGGTCAAAGGAGTAATGAGGGAGGTTGAGCCATAAATGGGGATGGTTGGGTCATAAATGGGGGATTCATTGAACCTCGTTAGACCCATTAGCCTTTTCAACTCTTTCTACAAAATCATTTCAAAAGTGTTGAAATCTCATATCCGTAAGGTTCTCCCTTTGGTTATCTCCCCACAACAAACTAGCTTTGTTCCTTGCAGCAAATTTTGGACTCCATCATGATGGTTCACAAAGTTATTCATTCTTTGGAGGCTGGGAATAGGGAAGGCTTTCTTCTAAAATTGGACCTTTCAAAGGCTTATGACAAGGTGGACTAGGGATTCCTCAAGGCTATTCTCTAGGCCTTTGGTTTTGATGACTAGGTTTGCAAAATCATCCTTCAACTAGTTTCTAGTACTTCCCTTGTTGGTATGGTCAATGGTGCTCCCTTGAATTTCTTCTTCCCCTCTAGGGGGCTTAGGCAAGGTGATCCTATCTCCCCTATTCTTTTTATTTTTCTTGCTAAGTGCATTGGCAGACTCATTCAGAGGAAAAGATAGGACAGATCTCTGCAAGGCCTCAAACCATCATCTGGTAATGTTTCTTTCACTCATCATAAATTTGTGGATGACATTATTTTGCGAGGGGAAGCCATGGTTCAGGAGGCCAAGGCTCTAAAAAAAGTTCTCAACATCTACTCTAAGGGGACAAGATAGACCATCAACTGGGAAAAAAGCTCTATATTCTTTGTTAATACTCCAGATGAGCAACAAAGGAAGATTGCTCATATTCTGGGTTATGAGGTAGGATCCCTTCCTTCAACCTATCTTGGGCTCCCCCTAGGTTTGAAGCCTTCGGACTCTTTTTGGAATGGAATCGTGGATAGATTTGATAAAAAGTTGGCCGATTAGAAAGGAGCCCCACTTAGCCAAGCAGGAAAATGTATCCTTGTGAAGTCCACTTTGCAAAATCTTCTTACTTATGCTCTAAGTCTTTTTGTGATTCTGGCCAAATTTCCTAATAGGATTGAAAAAATCCAAAAAGATTTCCTCTAGTCTAGCCTTGAAGATAATAAAATATATCACTTGGTAGCTTGGGATAAGGTCTACCTCCCCAAAAGATTTGGAGGGTTAGGAATTAGGAAAATTAAGCACCTTAACAATGCCCTATTGGCTAAACAAATATGGCACATCTACCATAGCACTGGAGATTAGAGGGATACCATTGTGGAAAAGTACTTGAGAAGACCATTTGTTAGGCCTTTGCTAGGAGAAAGAGACTTTTCGGTTGGTCTTTTATTTGGAATGGAATTCTCAAGGCTAGACCCTTGGAAAAATCAAAGGTAGTTTGGAAAGTGGGGAGGGGGGATAAAATTCTCTTCTAGTAGGATAACTAGCTAATACAAGGACCTCTTATTAATGATCCCATCTATGAACGACGAGCTCACACTTGCATCAGGAGATTCAGCCCCAAAGTTAGTGACTATAGGACTGACCAGGGTTGGATTGACTTGGCTTTAATTTCACAAGATCTCAAACCCTTAATCAACATGTTGAACTCCATCATCCTCAACAACAAAGGTGATGAAGTTATCTAGAGTGCTAATTCTACTGGGATCTATTTGGTGGCTTCTAAATACCTATCGCTCTAGAATAGAATGGAAAAACTAGTCTGGGCTAAGGTATGGACTTTGGGCCTTACTCCCAAAATTAATATATTCTTTTGGCTGATGATGTAGGATAAAATCCTCACCTTGGATAACTTAATTAAAAGGGGTCAGTACATCCCAAATTGGTGCATTCTATGCAAGGAAATTTTGGACATAGTTTATCATATGTTTATTCACTTCCCCTACTCTTTAAATGTATGGGATCTTATAACAATGGATTGGAAAGTTTGCTGGTTTAAAATAACCACCATAGTGGATTTCTATAGTCAATAAGATAGCCTGCATAGAGGCCTAAAATCTGAGGTCATCAATTCCTAGTCTCTTCCTCACTTCTATTTGGGTATCTGGAAGGAAAGGAATAATAGAATTTTCAGAGAAAGAGACACTCCTACCTCTGTGCTAGATGATAAAATCTAGGGCACTATCAGATAAAACTACATGGTCATGAAAGGGGGAAAACTTGAGGAAGGGGGGAACCAAATGTAGTGAAAGAAGGATAGGATGATAAAAAGACAGGATGCAAGATGGTCTTTCCCCCTAGAAGACTGGGACAAAGCTAATTTCAATGGTTCAACCAAAGGGAATCTAGGGCTGGTTGGATGCAAAGGAATCATTAGAAATAGCTATGGGATTGGAATTGCTACTCTTTCCTACTCGATTGAGAATTAGATTAACCATTTTGCTAAGGCCAATGCAACCTACCATACAATTAAATTGGCTATCAAGGTTGGAATCAATAACTTATGACTTGAAGGTGACTCGTTAAACATCATTAATTGTTTAAAAGGTATTGTGTCACCATCATGGACAATTCAAAATGTAATAGAGGAAACCTATGCTAATCTAGGCAAATTCAAAAGGGTACACATCAAACACATGTACAAAGATGCAAATCCTATGGCCAATTGGTTTGCCAATGAAGCGGTGAGAATAAATATGGTCATGAGTTGGAATTATCATGATATCTTTCTGACGACTGTGAATGAGATCTTACACCTAGAGCATATCCAGGGAAGTACATTTAAAATCTTGAGTTCATTATGCTAAGTTATGTGAGACATCTCACATGCTAATGCCTTAATGAAAATTATAAGATGATAATGAATCATAACTTCTTTACGTACCTTTGCATGCTTTCTGGGTGTTATCCCTTTGATCAGTTGAAACAAATATTAATGCAAAAGATAAGTTTACATGCAATTTGTAGAGAGAGGAAAAATGCAAAGGGAATGAGAAAGTGAGTTGTTTTTCTATTATTGAAATGAAAATGGTGGGAGAGCATAGCAAGAGGGACCCTGTGGGGGAGGCTGAGAAGTGGGAGAGTAGAACAAAGGTCTGGAAAAGGTTGGAGAAAGGGGTGTCACCCAGTATATTGATAAATTGCTTGGTTTTGATAAAGAGGTGACCAATATCATGGTAAATTCATGGAAGGCAGGTCGAGTGAAAATTGATGGCATCTCACATCAGCTCAATGTGGACATAATTGGCTAGGTCACTGAAATCCCCAATGTGGGATTCAATTTCTTCAGGGAAAAAAAACTTTCTGTCGGTGTTGTCAAGGATTTCACTAAGGATGCAGAAGAAATGAGGAGACTAGTGAAGGTGAAAACCTATTATGAAATGGACTCTATTAATAAGATATGGTGGTATATCCTATGTGCAATCATTGAGTTTATCTCATTGGACACCAAATTTGACTGGGTAAGGACTCACCATTTCATTTTATTGAATTATTTTCAGCATGGGGTTAAAATTTCCTTTCCTTTCTACTTATTCTCTTCACTCAACAAGAATATTGAGGTTTTAAAAAGAATCGAAGTGTAAACCCTACCCTCCATGAGGGTTTACTACTTCATGTGTATGAGTTCTTTAAATCCCAAACAAGGGAAAAAGCCATTAGCTCTAATATTTTGGAAGCTCTAATATTTCTACCAACTCTAAAGATGTTCAAAGCTTAGACTCAGAAGCAAGGGAAGACAAACCTTCTTCGGGAAAGAAATAGAAAAAGGGAGAAGTTGTTTCTCCATCTATGAGTAACATTCCCAATGGAAGGAGCCCTAGGATTTCAAACCCTAAACCCATTATCCATGGTGAGAATGACTACTATTAGGAAGGAGATGAAATGGATTCAAATGATGGGGATAAGGATGATGAAGTTATAATTCTATCCAAAAATCCTAAAAAAGTGGAAAATTGCAGAGGAATTGATCTTAGAGAGGAGCTTTGAGAAATCCCTTGAAACCCTTGGTCCTCAACCCCAAAGCCCCCAACATCCCATGGCCCCTATTCTCTCCCTGCCTTGGTAGAAGAATTTAGATGTTTTAGTGGATGTTAGTGCAGGGGAAGTGAAAACAGAGAGGAGAAGGACATTAAGGAGGTTCAATGCTAAAATGGCCAAAATGGGGATAGTAAGAGAGGAAATGAATTCACAGATCTAGGAGGATAGGGAGGGGAATATAAATTGGGAGTAACTTATTGACCCTTCCCTAGTTACCATTTCTGATAATGCTCATGATCCTAGGCTTGACCTACTTAATAATGCAAAAAGTTGCATGATTGACAATTTTTGCTCAATCAAGTGGATTTTTCATGAGCTTGAGGAATTAAAAGCTAAAGTTTGCCAAATGGATATTCAAGTCAATGATAGCAATTAGGCTCCTCTAGGGGACCAGACAGGTCGCATCACTAAGGTGGAAAAGATACTGTAGAGCTTAGAGTCCTTTAATCATAACCACACCAACTAGATGATTAACACCTTGGCCACTCTGAATGAGAACATCATTAGTTTGGGTCAATCCCTTAAAGTAGCTAGTATTGGGAGGGTCTAGGAGGAAAAGGATAGGTGCAAACTCATGTAGACTGATGCTAATAAGGAGGAGACCAAGGACCTAGTTAGTCAACAAGATGATTAGAAGTAGGAGGCTATAGCTATGAAAACTCAAAGAGACATTGATGTGGCCAAGACAATGTAGGAAATCGAAGGACAGACAGATCAATAAGGTTCTTATGTCCTTTTGTCCTGCCTATTTTCCTATATGGTTCCCCTGGCTTTTTGTTCTATCTTTTTCTAAGTTGTTTAGGCTGGCTTTTTCTTTCTGTTCATGGGTCTATTGTCTTTTGGTCTTATGTAGATAGCTTCACTTGGATCAGGCCTTTGTTTTTATGCCTATTTATATGTAAAAGCTTTTGGGTTTTAGGATCCCTATAAAACCTATTTTTCTTAATCAAAAACTTTGTACTTTTACCCTTAGGCATTACCATTGATTCTATTACATGCAATGCCACATCCAAACATATGGATTTACATTAAATAATTAAAATATACCTTGGGATCATATGAAATATCTTGATGTCTAGGTGCTCCTACACCATACTGTCAGTCTTGAAAGATTTCCATGTCTCATGGAAATGTGCTTGCCAAAACCTACAAGAAAACTTTGCCTCTTTTTCCTCATCTCTCTCTTTATGTCTTTGTTCCTTCTTTCACTATTTTTTAAATGAATTCCATCAATAGAGTTTAAGTGGCTGCCTTCAATGGTTCTTCTTGTATTCCATGTTAGAATTCTTTAGAATAACTGAGAGGGGGGGTGAATCAATTATTCAATGTCCAATAATGTCCAATACAACTTTTTCTTCTAATCCTTAATGGCACATAACTGAAATTATCATGCATGCAATTAAACATTAAACAACCATGAAAGAAAACATGCATCACACCATAACACTAAGGATTTTGCTGACCTAGAAACCCTCCAGGAATAAGAAGGTAAAATTGGGGTGGGGATGATACCCATAGAATAACTATGCAATTGATTTCAACCACTTTTGATGGTCTGCCCTATTAAAGGCTACAACACATTGTTAAATGTGAGCCTATTAAAGGGTTTCTACACCCTGTTAGGAGTGTGCCCTATTAGAGGACTTAAGAACATTTAGCTTGGAATGTCACCCAATTAAAGGATTTACATAGATCTGTTAGGCTCACCCAAGTCAATGGGATTTACAATCACCTTCTCAAAAGAATCTTTCATCCCTCTCTAAGGATCTCCTATGCTCCTCCTAAGGATCTCTTATCCTTCTCCTAAGGATATCTTTATCCTTCTCCTAAGGCTTATCCACCTAGCTGTTAAGCTAACCTAGCAATGTAGGATTTCAATATCTAATACAATGGTAAGAGAGTATTAGAAAGGTTTTGACCTAATATAGATTGAAACTCTAACCTTGCAGATTTTAGATCACTCTTCAGTTCTTTTCTTTGCTTGGCTTTCCTCCCTTGTAGTGCTGATAGCTTGTTCACCCTTCAAGATCTATCTCATTGAGTTCTTCCACTCGTTATGCCAATGCACTCCATGATCACTTGATCAACTTAGAGTCTTGGTGCTCTGTACTTACACCTCACTGTGTCCTCCTTCAAATTAGCCTTCTCTTTACTTCGACCACACTTGTGACCAACTCTCCCTTCTCACACTTCTTTGATCTTTGACCTATAGCTCCTTATAAAGAAGTTATGTTCTTCATTTCCCACTCAAATCTTGATTTGATCTTGAGAAAATGGTATTGTTTTCCCTCCAAATTTCTTCTTCTAGAAACTTCATGATAAGTCCACTAGCATTCACCTTGAATTGGTTTGCATGGTTTACATAGAATTTTGTGACATCTACTCATCATCCTTATCATCCAACTAATTCACAAAATTTGATGTAACAAACTTATCGTCACTGATGTGGCGAATCTTTGACTTAACAAATAATGCAACAACTCAGCATCATTGGATTACTGATGCTCGACACCTTCTGTATTACTTGGCTTCTACTACATTTACTGATGCTCAACACCTGAAGTCTTTTCCTGAGTTACTCAGCACTTGACCAATTACTCGGCACCTGAACAATTACTTGACACCTAAAGGATTGCTCAGCTCATACTGAAGTTGAACTTGCTCGACTTCAACTAAGAAATTTCTCATCTTCAACTAGCTTGCTCGGCTCTCTCAAATGAACTTAGTTAGGCTTTTACAAATGACTTAGGTAATCCTTACATCTTTGATGTGTCTCAGTGTGTCCATCCTCTATGTCTTAGAGTATGTCATCAATACACTATTTCATCAATGGCTTAGTTGATCCTTATACTTCATTTCAACATCATAACTCCAACCTTTCTCTAGGTGCTCTAGTTACATCTTATTGATTACCTTCTCCTTGTCAATCAACCAATTGATAGTATTAGGATCACTAAAGCAATTATCATTCCTACAAGTAGCAAGTTTGACATCAATGACAAAACAATGATTGAAAACATTCTTTACCAGTTCCATTATTCTTCATTAATGATCTTTTCAATCATTTCCAATAATCTCCTTCTTTGGCATTGATGGCAAACCAAACCAATCAATTGATTGAGATTGAGATGATCAACTTAGTTACCACCAAAATTACATACATTTTCTATTTGGTATATAACTCCCTCTTTTGCTGATACAAATTGAATCCTTTGTTATGCTTCTCCCTCTGGACTGTTGCATCCTTCCTTTGTATTCTTGATCCTTCATAGCTGCTTGTTGATTCTTATCTCTTCTAAATCTCCTTCTGTCATCTCTTTTTTCATATACATATACATCTCCCTCTTACCTTTCTTTGATCAGTTTCTCATATCTCCCTATTTAACATAAATGCCAAAGATGTAGCATCTTCAACATGCTAAATATAAGCTTTGCATCTTCATGTGTTCTCCTTTATCACCATGCTTGTGCCTAATCTGAAATTGTTGTTCCTGTTATCATCTATTGCATCATTCTTCTGATATTTCAATGATCTACTCTTGTTGATGCAGGGAAACTTCTATGTTTCTTTAGACTGCTTGAGTTAGGGGCATTACCCCCAACTTGCCTTTAAGATATTCATAAGGATCCTTGGGCAATGGTTTGGTGAAGATATCTTCAATTTGTTTCTTTGTGTGAATGTGCTCCATCTTCACTTGTTTGTCTTCCACCAATTCTCTGACATACTGATGCTTGGTTGCAATATGCTTGGTTTTTGCATGCATTACTGAATTCTTGGATATGTTTATAGAACTTGTATTATCAAAATATAGTATCATAGGTTTGGTTACCTCTTCCTTCATTCCTTTTAATAGATGTTTAAGCCACAAAATGTTTATGCAATTGACTACTGCTACCACATATTCTACTTCTGCAGTGGACTGAGATGTGCATGTTTGTTTCTTGCTAGTCCAAGTAACTAGCCTTTTACCTAAGAATAATGCTCCTCCACTTGTGCTTTTCCTGTCATCAATATTGCCTCCCCAATCTGCATTTGTGTATGCATTGAGCTCAAACTTCTCATTATTTTTGTAGTATAGGTCAAAATCATCCGTTCCTTTGAGATACCTCATTATCCTTTTTACTACCATGAGATGATTTTCTCTAGGATTAGCAGAGAATCTAGCCACTATTCCAACTACTAATGCTATGTGTGGTCTGCTATGTACAACATATTGTAGTTTTCCAATCATAGATCTGTACATTCTTTGATTGACTTCAGCTGATTCATCATTTATAGATAGCTTATGTCCTGTTTCCATTAGTATGCTGATTGGTTTGGAGTCTTCTAATCCAAACGTCTTGAGTATCTCTTTGATGTACTTTGATTGTGTCACAAATATACCATATTTTAGTCGATGTACTTTCAATCCAACAAATAACTTCATTTCTCCAAACATAGACATTTCAAACTCATGTTTCATTTTGTCAGCAAAAATTTTGCAAAGTACTTCCTTTCCTCCAAAAATTATGTCATCCACAAATATTTCAGATACAAGAATATCCTTACCTTCTTCTGATTTGATGCAAAAAAAAATTTTATCATCAGTTCCAAATCCTATTTGTACTAGATACTTGTGAAGCCTCTCATACCAAGCTCTAGGGGCTTGCTTTAATCCATATAGATCCTTATGCAATTTACATACCTCTTTTTTGTTATTTTTATCAACAAATCCTTCTGGTTTCTCTATATAGACTTCCTCTTCAAGTATACCATTTAGATATGAGGACATAACATCCATTTGATAGACTTTAAATCCTTTTAAGGTTGCATATGTCAGTAAGGTCCTTACTCCTTCCATTTTGGAAACTGGAGCAAATGTTTCTCCATAATCTAATCCTTCTTCTTGTGCATACCCTTTACAGACTAGTCTTGCCTTGTTCCTTGTGATTTCACCATTCTCATCTAACTTGTTTCTAAACACCCACTTGGTTCCAATCACATTCTTGTTAGCTGGTCTTGGGACTAAGGTCCATGTCTTGTTCTTTTCAATTTGTTCTATTTCTTCTTTCATAGCATTGTTCTAATCATCATCTTTTATAGCTTCAATTACTATTCTTGGTTCCATTTTGTTGAGCAGAAATGTCTCATTTTTGAGTCTATTCCTTGTCATTGGTTCTGCCTCTTTATTTCCAATAATTTGATCTGCAGGGTGATCTATTTTCACATACTTTTCCAATAATGGTTCTTTCCTTGTTTGCATATTGTCTCTTTCAAAATCTGAATCTTCATGTATATTTTCATTAGATATTTCTTCATTTCCTTTATGTTGATAGTTCTCAGAATCTAAATGAACATTCTCTACATTCTGCAGCTCGACTTTTGAATGTGTTTGCTACTCGGCATTCACTGTCTGTGACTTGGCAGATATTGGATTTTGTTGCTGATTGTCATTCTGAGTTGTAACTTCACCATTATTAGGCATACCTTCATAAAATTATACAAAGGTCTTGTATTCTTCTACTTTCTTGGTGTCCTCAATACTTTGAACTTCTCAAATCTCATCAAATTTCACATTTGTGCTTTCTACTACTTTGTTAGTGTTAGCATTCAAGCACTTATAAGCTTTGCTTCTAATAGAATAACCAAGAAATGTGCCTTCCTCACTTTTTGCATCAAACTTTCCATTTCTAGAATCTTTATATATATTGCATTTGTATCCATATATTTTGAAATTTTTTACATTAGGAGAATGCCCATACCATAATTCAAAAGGTGTTGCATTTGTACCTTTCTTGACTTGAACTCTATTGAGTGTGTAGACTACAATACTTATAGCTTCTCTCTAGTACTTGAGTGCAACATTTTTCTCCATCATTAAGGTCCTAGCATAGTCAATAACTAATATATTCCTTCTCTCTACTATACCATTCTAAAGTGGAGTCCTAGGTACTGATGTCTACCTTTTGATTCCTCTTTCATTGCATAACTCTTCAAATTCTCTTGATGTGAATTCACCTCCTCTATCAAATCAAAGAAATTTTAGGCTCTTCCCAGTCTCTTTCTCTACCTTAGCCAAGTACCATTTAAACATTTTAAATGCATTTGATTTTAGTTTCAGGAACATGACTGTCATCATCCTTGAATAGTCATCTACAAATAGCATTATGTATCTGTCACCTTTGTAGTGAGTCTTCCAATTATTCCTTCAAATGACAATGTGTTGCCTAGTACACACCTTAGCTCTTGGATGGCTGATACTATTATAGCATAGATAGGAAGCAAAATTCTCAAGTATTTGCTACATACTATTTCTTCTGATAACTTTCCTCCTAGGCTTCTTATGGCATTTACCACTTCTTTGATCCTTGCACTGCATTGAGTAGCATTCTCTCCTTCTTCCATTTTCATATCATCAAAATTTCCTCTTAGGCTCTCTCTTTTGGCTCTCTTGACATTATCATCTCATCCATAGATTCTTGATAATGTTTCCCACATATGATGTGTAGTATCAAATCCTTTGACGTCATCGTACTTGACATAGCTTAGTGCTGAAGAAATATCTAACATCACTTGATTGTGCTCCTTCTTCTTGCTCATGTCATCTGCAGTGAGAGGTCCTATAGGGTCTACATGATAAGCTATAATTGAGGTCTATGCATAGTCACCTATTGATCTGAGGTGTAGCTTCATCAGACTTTGCCATGCAACAAAGTTGTCTTTATTTAGCTTGGGAACTTCTCTCTTGGACATCTTGATCTTCCTGCTGCTAGTACCTTGAAACAAATCAGCAGTGTGCTCTGATACCAATTGTTAGAATTCTTTAGAATAACTAAGGGGGGGTGAATCAATTATTCAAGGTCCAATAATTTCCAATACAACTTTTTCTTCTAATCCTTAATGGCACATAACTGAAATTATCATGCATGCAATTAAACATTAAACAACCATGAAAGAAAGCATGCATCACACCATAACACTAAGGATTTTGATGACCCAAAAACCCTCCAAGAATAAGAAGGTAAAATTGGGGTGGGGATGATACCCACAGAATAACTGCGCAACTGATTTCAACCACTTCATATGGTCTGCCCTGTTAAAGGCTAAATCACATTGTTAAATGTGACCCTATTAAAGGATTTCTACACCCTATTAGGAGTGTACCCTATTAGAGGACTTATGAACATTCAACTTGGAATTTCACCATGTTAAAGGATTTACATAGAGCTGTTAGGCTCACCTAAGTCCATTGGATTTATAGTCACCTTCTCAAAAGAATCTTTCATCCCTCTCTAAGGATCTTTTATCCTCCTCCTAAGGATCTCTTATCCTTCTCCTAAGGATCTCTTTATCCTTCTCCTGGGGATCTCTTTATCCTTTTCTTGAGGCTTATCCATCTAGCTATTAAGCTAACCTATCAATGTAGGATTTCAATATCTAATACAATGGTAAGAGAGTATTAGAAAGGTTTTGACCTGATACAGATTGCAACTCTAACCTTGCAAATTTCAGATCACTCTTCAATTCTTTTCTTTGCTTGGCTTTCCTCCCTTACAGTGTTGATAGCTTGTTCACCCTTCTAGATTTGTCTCCTTGAGTTCTTCCACTCGTTATGCCAATGCACTCCATGATCACTTGATCAACTAAGAGTCTTGATGCTCTGTACTTACACCTCAATGTGTCCTCCTTCACATTAGCCTTCTCTTTGCTTCGACCACACTTGTGACCAACTCCCCCTTCTCACACTTCTTTGAATTTTGACTTGTAGCTCCTTATAAAGAAGTTCTATTCTTCATTTCTCGCTCAAATCTTGATTTTATCTCGAGAAAATGGGATTGTTTTCCCTCCAAATTGCTTCTTCTAGAAACTTCATGATAAGCCTTGAATTGGTTTGCATGGTTTACATAGGATTTGGTGACATCTACTCATCATCCTTATCATCCAACTAATTCACAAAATTTGATGTAACAAACTTATCATCACTAATCTAGCGAATCTTTAACTTAACAAGTAATTTAGCAACTCGACATCATTGGATTACTGATGCTTGGCACCTTCTATGTTACTCGACTTCTACTGCATTTATTGATGCTTGACACTTGAAGTCTTTTCTTGATTTACTCGGCACTTGAACAATTACTCGACACTTGAACAATTACTTGGCACCTAAACATTGATGTGTTACTCAGCACCTAAAGGATTGCTTGATCCATACTAAACTTGAACTTGTTCGACTTCAACTAAGAATTTCCTCAGCTTAAACTAGCTTGCTCAAGTCTCTCAAATGAACTTAGTTAGGCTTTTAAAAATGACTTAGTTAATCCTTAAATCTTTGATGTGTCTTAGTGTCTCCATCCTCTATTTCTTAAAGTATGTCATTAATACACTATTTCATCAATGGCTTAGCTGATACTTATACTTCATTTCAACATCATAACTTCAACCTTTCTCTGGGTGCTCTAGTTACATCTTATTGATTGCCTCCTCCTTGTCAATCAACCAATTTATAGTATTAAGATCACTAAAGCAATTCTCATTCTTGCAAGTAGCAAGTTTGACATCAATGACAAAACAATGATTAAAAACATTCTTTACCAATTCCATTATTCTTCATTCATGATCTTTTAAATCATTTCCAACATTCCAAAGTCCACTCCTTCATGGTTCTCCACATACCAACAACTTATGCCCCTCACATGGGAGTCTTCCCCTTGCCTCTCTTGTTGAAATATCTTAATGGAAAGGATGCTTCTGAGAGGGGGGGGGGGGGGGGGGGGGGGGGGGGTGAATCAGAAGTACTAGCTTTTTACCTATTTTTCACAAATCCTTAATAACATAATATTGAAATGTACAAGCATTGATATCAACATTAAGCAATTATGAAAAACACATGTGCATCACCACATAACACTTGAAATTTTGGTAACCCAGAAATCCTCCAGGAATAAGAAGGTAAAACTGGGGTGGGGATGATACCCACAAAATCACTGTAGTAATAATATTTAACCACTTCTGATGGTCTGCCCTATTAAAGGCCTACCCTATTAAAGGCTTTACACTGTATCAATAGTGACCTAGTTAAAGGATTTACAAACACTTTACATGAAATTTTACCCTATTAAAGGATTTAATCGCCTATTTAAAGGATCTACAAAATAGTTGTTAAGCTAACTTATCACCATAGGGTTTCCTTTCTAATACAATTACTAGAGAGTATTAGGTATAATAAACCTGATAGTTTACAATCCTTTGATTACTGAATATAGGCACTTGATCTACTTTCTCTGATCTTGATCCTCTAAGATCTAATATTCTTCACTCTAAAAATAGTTTTCCTTACACACCATTGTCCATTCACATATACAATGAGTTTTAGTCTTCCTTATAAAGACATTCGATGACTTAGGGTTAGATGTGAATCTACAATCCATATTAAATCTATATTTCCCACTCATTCTTTGCATTTTTATTATTGGTTGCATGCCTTCTCCATTTTTCTTATTGGTTGCATGTAGATTGCATAGCAAATACAAAAGATTTGATCTTATCATTTTAATCCTTCGAGATTCATCATATGTCAGCCATGAAAATGGTTTACATCTAAATTAGTGAAGTTACAAACTCTTATGTGTATTCTATGTTACTCTGCACTTACTAATTCTAGATGCTTGGCACATGTAACAAACTGGCTTACTCAACTTCTATTGCATTTTTGTATTGCTCGACATCATTTATGACTCAACACTCAAATATCACTGGACACTTGTATCATGCTCAACACCTAAAGTCATTCGACACTTGATATTCACTCAGCACCTAAAGATTGCTTGGCACCTGAAGACTGCTCAGCACCTGAAGACCACTCAACACCTATTGGATTTCCTAACTCAGCTCATGTTGTGGCTTGGCATACATAGTGTGCTCAGCTCCAATGTAAGAAATGGTTAAGTGTGGTGACACTCAAATGTCAAAACCATTTTGAGACTAACAATCTCCCCCTTTGACATGAGTGACAAAAACACTTAACTGACCTGATGAGTACATTCACTAATCTGCTTGATATATACAAAGGTTTTAAAACCTTGATCAAAATTTTGTAACTTACAATATATACCTCAAAAACTATTGTAACTCCCCTTGAGTTGATTGTGCCATAATCTGCACTATCTTGGTAACCAAAATTTTATGTTGTATATCATGCTCCCCTTTTATCTTGTCTCCCCCTTTTTGACTTGTCTCTTTTCCTCCCTCATTCATCTTGTCTCCCCATTTTTGACACTTATTTCAAAGGGTTTTAAGGGTTAAGACCATATTTTTCCAAAAATGTGTTGTTTACCTCCATAATCATCCTGAGAGCTACATCCCAATTGTGCAAAGCAATTTCCAATAACTTGTACTATATGGTAGTCTCTACAACAAGGTGAATAAGTCCTTTTGAAGTAGAAATATTAGGATCTTTCTTGAGAACAGCTTCAGCATAGACCTATTCTTTATAGAGTACTTCTAAATGGGGGGGTAATGGAGGGTTGGAGCTGTACAAGTTTTGCCTTGATGGTGGCCTCTTTTGCTATTAATATAGCTATTTCTTTCTGAGTGTGAAGTGTTTGAGAAAAATGCTTCTCACTTTGGGCTGGATCTTTGGGTAGCTACATTCTTGAAATATTCAAATTCCTCTCCATGCTCATTATCTTTTGGCTTGTCTCCTGTGTGAAGTATGAAAAGTCACACAACTTTTTGTACAATGAGAATATATTCTCAAGTACCTTTTTCACTTTGTCTATGACCTTTGCCAATTCAACCTGTGAAAGTTCTATTTAATGATATATTTTCTCATTAACTTTCCCTTGAAATTTTCTTTTAGACCATTCCATAAGTTTTGTATTTGTCTCTTGGTCTGCATTTATCACCTGGTCAACAATATCTGTCAATTGTTCCATTATATGCTTGGACTCATCTGGTGGCTGAATACTGAAGGCATCCATAAATATGTCTTTAATTTCATGTAAAGTTTTTTTTTTTTTTATACTCCTTCCTAAGTGTCTCTTGCCTCTTTCTTCGATTTAATGCTTCCTACACCTCATTGATTTGATCAATGCTTATTGTTTTTGAGTCATAGCTTGGTATGACTATCTCCTCATCTAGTTTAGGATCTCCATAGTGAAGTGCCCTTGTAACTTTTGTAGAACTTGATCCTGGTACTGATATTTGTAGTGGCTATTGTGAAGGAGTCCTCGAGGTAGGAAAATTTATCAATGTTTGTATTGCCTCCTGCTCTTTAGGGGTTTCCTCTATTTTCTCCTCCTACTGTCTACCTTGATCAATTATATTAATTTTAGGAAGTGCACCTTGTGTTTGTGCTATAGGATCAGATGTAATAGTCTATCCTATTTGTTTTACTTCTTTGTCTCCTACTTCAATCAATTTTTGTACTGTGGTGTCAACTATGTCTAATGAAACAACTGTTGGCATTTGAAGTTGACCACTAGTAGCTATAGAGATGAAGAAAGGTGGTTCTTGTGGATTCACTTTATCTCTAACTGTGTTTTCTAGTAGTTTTTGTAATTCATCCATACTGATAATTACTGGATCTGCACATAATCTTTCTTTTTGCATGGATTGGTCAAGGATTCTTTTGAGATCCTCTGCAGTTAATGGATTGATGTTCTAAGTAGAAGTGTCAGGAACATCTTGTATAGTTACAGTTTTTGCATGTGTGATGGGTACATGAGGAGGGCTAGTAGGTGGCAATTGTGTGTCTTGCACACTTTGGTCTTGTTGCCACTCTTGCTCAGCTATTACCATTTCATCTTTCTTTTGTGTCGCCTCCTTTGTTTCTTTCTTTTCTTCTTCCTTCTTCTCTTCTTCTTGTTTCTTTTCTTCTTCCTTCTTTTCTTCTTTTCCTTGCTCTACTTCTATCTTCTCTTCTCTCCTTTTTCTTCTTTCTTTTAGTGGAGTAGTAGCTTCTTCCTTGTATTCTTCTTCAAGAAAATTTTCAACCTTTTTGTACAAGTTCTTCCATGATTTTATTGTTCTTTGTACAATTTCTTTCATTTTGTTTTGGAGAATGAAGAATGCCCTATACTTAGGTGTAAACCTAGTATTATGTCTTTTAACTTCTTGGATATAGGTGAAGTCAATATCAACTAAGAAGCATATATCATTAATATGTTTTTCCACTAAGGAAACTGGTATTCTCACCCTTTGCTTCATGGATTTCTTAAAATCCTCAAAATATCTTGTCATCAAGGTATCAAAATTGTCTCCCATTTGTTCTATATATTCATTAATTTGGGATATGATAGTTCTATCATTTCTCCATGTAACTTTTCCAAAAGAGGGAAATTCATTCTGAACATAAAAGAATACACAAACTAGAATTGCTCTAAATTTGTATTGAGCACCCTTTGTCCTTCTTATGGCTGCTAGGTTTTCATTAATTTGTTGTAGTTGTAGTTCTGCAAGATCATAAGTATGATCCTTTTTCACCAGTTTGTAGCCTACATCTACTATAATACATGGCACACTGTTGAGTCTACTGGATTGATAGAATTTTTGGGCAATAACTCTAATAGCAAACTCAATTGGAGGATCTTGAATGGTGTGAATTTTCATTCCACTTTTGTTCCACTGAGCACCTATGTTCTTTTCAATAACCTCCTTGGATTCACTTCTCAAGGTCTTGAACCGATCTAGGGTAGGATATCCAGTTACCCTATGAATGATTCTTTTTGTGATTTTATAAGGGACATCTTCTAACCATAGACTACCACCATGAATTTCGCTCAACACAAGTCTAGTCCATTCTATTTTAAATATGGTGGGAAAACTCAAAACTCATGTTAAACCCTTCCTTTCAAAAATTTTGTATTCATCTTTCAAGACTCCATCGACACATAGCTTCGCAAAGGCTTCTTTTATTTTGATGTCTCCTATGGCTTCTATCTTGCAATTATAGCATCTCCTTACATCCTGAACCATAACAACGTTTGGGGGTATGCAAGAAAGGGCTTTGGAAAGATTGTTCTTTTATGCAACTTCAGGGATAGGGAAAAAATTAGGCTACCTAACCTCATTAGATACTAGTTGGACTTCAAACGATTCTTTGTCCTGGGTTGTCTTAGAACTTGAAGCTATTTATGCAAACTAGGGTTTCCTTTACACAGAAATATGAAACTGTGTAGCTTGGCACAAATGAAAAATACCTCAAGATTGACGAAAATGTGTTGTAAGAGATTGCAATCCACTTGGAATGCTGGACTCACTATTATGAAGTCGCTCTGCTCTCTTTCTCTTCTTTTCTTCTTGATTGCAATGAGGAAGAATGATTAAAATTGCAATAATATACCCTATTTCCTTCACATTAAATGTTCAACTACTAACTCAATTTCCATATGAGTTACTCAACTCGACATCAGTTATCAACTCGGTCACTATTAGGAACTCAACATGTATTGGAGTTTTACTTGGCATCCAAAGATAGCTCGGCATCATCATTTAAAATTTTGTCTTGGCCTCTTGTTTCATGCTTATTTCTACTTTTTAATACTTCTTTATCTTGGGACTAATGTATGATGTAACTTTGTATATCAGTCCCATACACTTCTCTTATTCTTAGTTTGATAAAGTGTGATCACTTGACCCATTGGATGAAGTGATCCCTCCACTTGATGTGTCACACTCATCTTTCTTCTTCCAAGTCTTATTCATTTGTCTTCTTATTTTCTCGACATCAATCTTTTCTTTGCCCTTATTTTCTTTGTTGGATTCAATTTTGGTGCTTTGGACCTTGTAGGACAGTTTCTGTTGATATGACCAGCTTTCAAGAAACTAAAACATGTGGTTTGGTTCAACTATCTTTTATAGTTTCCTTTGAAATGTGTTCTTATGTAGTTCTAGGGTATATGTCCATATTCCTAACAATAATGATAGCTATACCTGGTGTTGTAATCCCAATGGTATTGACTTTCATTTCCTTTTGTTTTTGCTGGTTGATTTGATGCCCACATAGACTTTGATCTGCATTCAAATGCTCTATGTCCATACTTCTTACAATTATGAAAATGTCCATCAAATCTTTGTGTCCTTGTGACTTTGGATTTGTAATCTTGTGTCACATGTCCTTGTATGTCGCACTTGTGATAGTAACTCTTGCTCTTGGGTGTGTTTTGCTGATTGAATCTTATACTCCTACAAATATTAGCAGTATGCCCCTTTTTATTATAGTAATGACAAATGGGTTTAGAATCCTTACATTTGTCACCTTTTTGCTCAACATTCTTTGATGATTCCCCAATTTCAGTACTGTTGTATCCAAGTCCTGATGTATCATGGACTGATCTCGGAAATTTCATCAATTGTTCAAATTATTTAATGGCTTCACTTGACTTGTTTAGATTCTTAGCTACCTCTTTTTCTCTGTTCAATTCATTCACCATTTGTTCATTCTGCATCTTCAAAGTAGAGATCTCAATATCTTTCATATTGAGTTCATAATGAAGGTTCATCATTTGGGTAAGTGTATCCATCTACATGTTTGAGATCCTTGTTAATTCAGTACACTTTTCTTCAAGTCTATTTGTAAGATTTCTTTTGTCATCTTCTATCATGACTCTATCCTCAACTACTCCTTTCTTTTGTTCAGTGATTTCACATAACATTATGGCCTATGATTCATGTTCCATCTTGAGAGATCTTATCTCTTCTGCTTGAACTTTTTTTTTCTCCATCAATTCTGCTATTGCTGCATCAAACTCTTTAGTTTCTCTATTGACAAATAGTTTTGTGGTATATATCTCCTTGTAGTTTGTATCATTTTCAGCTATGGCTATATCCTTCCTTCTTTTCAAGGATTTTTTTAGTTCCTCCCTTGCTTCCTCTACTTTGTGTAGAGCCAATTGCACATCAATCACTTGATTGTCAATAATCTTTCCAAGTTTGAAGACTTCCATATTTAGACCTTTTCCTCCAAGTTGTTAGACTTCTTCTTGTGAGAACCTTGTAGCTCTGATACCAATTGTTGAAATATCTTAATGGAAAGAATGCTTCTGAGAGGGGTGGGTGAATCAGAAGTACTAGCTTTTTACCTATTTTTCACAAATCCTTAATAACATAATATTGAAATGTACATGCATGCATATCAACATTAAGCAATTATGAAAAAAAAATGTGCATCACCACATAACACTTGAAATTTTGGTAACCCAGAAACCCTCCAGGAATAAGAAAGTAAAACTAGGTTGGGGATGATACCCACAAAATCACTATAGTAATAATATTTAACCACTTTTGATGGTCTGCCCTATTAAAGACCTACCCTGTTAAAGGCTTTACACTATATCAATAGTGACCTGGTTAAAGGATATACAAACACTTTACATGAAGTTTTACCCTGTTAAAGGATTTAATCACCTATTTAAAGGATCTACAAAATAGCTGTTAAGCTAACTTATCACCATAGGGTTTCCTTTCTAATACAATTGCTAGAGAGTATTAGGTATAATAAACCTGATAGTTTACAATCCTTTGATTGTTGAATATAGGCACTTAATCTGCTTTCTGTGATCTTGATCCTCTGAGATCTGATATTCTTCACTTTGAAAATAGTTTTCCTTACACACCTTTGTCCATTCGCATTTACAATAAGTTTTAGTATTCCTTATAAAGACATTCGATGACTTAGGGTTAGATGTGGATCTACGATCCATATTGAATCTCTATTTCTTACTCATTCCTTGCAATTTTATTATTGGTTGCATGCCTTCTCCATTTTTCTTACTGGCTACATGTAGATTGCATAGGAAATACAAAAGATTTGATCTTATCATTTTAATCCTTCGAGATTCGTCATATGTCAGCCATGAAAAATGGTTTACATATAAATTAGTAAAGTTACAAACTCTTATGTGTATTCTTTTTTACTCAACACTTATTGATTCTAGATGCTTGACACATGTAACAAACTGGCTTACTCAACTTCTATTACATTTTTGTAATGCTTAGCATTGTCTGTGACTCGGCACTCAAATATCACTTGGCACTTGTATCATGCTTGGCACCTAAAGTCATTCGGCACTTGATCTTCACTCGCCACCTGATCTTCACTCGACACCTGAAGATTGCTCAGCACCTAAAGATTGCTCTGCACCTAAAGATCACTTGGAACCTATTGGATTTCCTAACTCAGCTCATGTTGTGGCTTGGCATACATAGTGTGCTCAGCTCCAATGTAGAAAATGGTTAGGTGTGGTGGCACTCAAATGTCAAAACCATTTTGAGACTAACATCTCTCCCTAGTCTTTTTGTGACTAAATGGACCTCCTTCTCAGGCCCTTAGACCATATTCTATGGCCCTCTTGGTATACATCCATTTCCACCTACTATAGTGAGTGAACTTTCACCTACAACCAAAACTCATTAAAAAAAATAAAAAATTGAAATCTTCAAGGTCCTTGTGCTGATTGTCTCATTTGGAATTCTACCCACATACTCGAGATCTTCAAGATATGATACCAATAATGATGTAGATAACATACCAAAACTAGAAAATCCATAGGATCAATTCTGATCTCTTAAACATCCATTCAACAATTTCATTATTTAAAGGCATCTCATGAGGTAATCAAAACATGTTTCAACAAAAGTTTATCAATATTTCTCCATTCACACAGTCTAATTTCTATATCGGATTGTATTATTCATAGTTTTAATCCCTGCATCTTCTTGTAAAACCCTTTTGTGTAAATATTTATAGCTAGACCTTTTAAAATCATATCCAAAGATGAAACCAATCTAACTATTGGCTTACATATTATGGTCTCTACATCGAGACTTGTTTTCACTATCATAAATGAGAAAAGATACATGCAACCTTGCATAGGGAATCCAATATCATTTACAAAAAAATAAAAATGATCCAAAAATAATTTCATACTTAACATCATAATTATTCCATGTGTCAATATCAAACACTACAACATGACTATTATCAGGGAATCTTAAATATTCAAACATGCACTTTCACAAAAATGTCATAACTTCCTCAAAACTAAATGAAATTAATTCAAACCAAAAAAAAGATACTTCACTACTATCCAAATATATAACTTATATAGGGCTTCCAAGTCATAAATTTTTGTACAAGGCCTAAAAATAACATAAAAATAAGTTAACACCAATCAAAATATCTAGAAATGAATGCACAAACTTGTACCATTATATGATCATATTGATCCTAGAGTTGTTAAATCCCTTTTGAGATCTCCCATTTTTAATGTGTTTGTTTCACTCAAAGTGTTCTCTTTTGGGGGCATTTCATAGTGGAAATATTTCTAGTGGATGCATGTACTCTTTTTTTAAAGTCATTTCTCTTTTTGAGATGTTTTCAATCACTTTAACATTAGGGAATACTCCTCTCACTTGTGCACACACACTTTGATGGTTATTCTTTAGGATCTTTCTTTGGATCCCTCAATCAATTTATTAATCGTTCAGGAGACCTAATCCTTGTAGCTCTTTTTGGGGTCTCTCTATCAATTTATTAATAGTATGATAGGCCCAATGCATTCTCTCTTTATATTATCAAATAGTTGAGTATTCCTGATCTTTTATTTTTTTTATCCTTCCTTGGATTACCAAACAATTTGGAAAGCCTATATTGGCTCTTGTGCCTTTTTTATCCCTTAAAGAGACACACATCCTTATGCCTTAGTCATTTTGCAGATTTTCCTCTTGGGACATGAGGATGAATCTTTAATGTACTAACTAGTATGTCGCAAATACTTTCAAGACCATTGAATACCATTTTTTTTGTAGTACATCATTTTTATGTGGTTCACAATAAGGAATACAAACCTTATTGGATGAGTTGAGCACACTATATCTTTCTCTTTTCTTGTGTCAATGTCATCTCCCTTTTTATTTTTCTAGATATGGTGAATACTCAAGTTTTTGGGAGGCTTGGTAGTTTCTTTGAATCCTTAGTTATGATGAGATAAGCTCTTTCTTTCAATCTAGTTTACCATGAGTATGAGGTAGGCTCATACTCCCACTAAAGTGGAGGACAAATGTAATATACAAAAATGGAATCACCAATCATTTAAGACCTTTTATCTCATACCCTTTAGTGATTTTATGGTCCATGTATGCATTTGTGCTCAAACATATATTTTTTATGCAAGAGCATCTAGCGGTGTAAAGCCAATCTTGTATCACCCAAAAAAAATTCCTAGTTTTATTTTATATTTAATGTGTCTATATTTATGTATACCCATTTGAGCCAAATAGAGATCCCAACTCTCATATTACCATTATTACTTTTATGGGATAGTGTTTTTTAGCACCTCATGATACTTTTCAGTATAGAAAATGGGTTATTTTATACTAGGGATATAATTATGATTATTTTTGAGGTGTAAGTTGGAAGGGACATTGTATTTTTTATTTCAAAAACTCCAAAAAAAATATCAAGTCAAAATGTTTCACAGTATGAATGTTATTGAAGTTTTAAGTTGCCTATAGACCTCCTAAGAATGCTTCAAAGCCTAGTTTGATGTAGTGCAAGGAAGAAGAATCCCCAAAGGAGATGTCCTAGCCCCTAGTTATATAACCATACAACAAAAACAAAACAACAAGAAGTAATAATGCAAGATCTGATGCCAAATTACAATAATATATTCATAAAATATAATTGATTACATGCAATGTGTTGGGTTGTGAAGCCTTCCTAGTTAAGGCCAAATACAAAGCA
This sequence comes from Cupressus sempervirens, assembly GCA_028749045.1. Classification (NCBI taxonomy): domain Eukaryota; kingdom Viridiplantae; phylum Streptophyta; class Pinopsida; order Cupressales; family Cupressaceae; genus Cupressus; species Cupressus sempervirens. Next base: position 272,823,923 of record CM053785.1, read on the forward strand.
AGTAACAATTTTGCAAGATCCCTGAAGATCCAACCTAAACACTAGCTACTCTAGATCCCCACTCTGGTAGAAACCCCCAAGGAAGATCTAAACTTGTGCTCGCAAGCCCACCAAGAAATCTCCTTGTTTTCCAAGCTGTAGCTACTAGCTCTTTTCCAAATTCACTCATCTACCACCTCCTCTTCTCCACAAGGATGAATAATCATAATCCTACTTAAATTGTCTCACATTTGGTGCTCTATACACAAACTCAAGAAAAACTCGCTCTCTGGCTACTCCCCACACTCACTCCTCTTCTGAGTGAATGAATAATCCCTCCTAAATGAAAGAAAAAAGACTCCACAAGACCCCCTACTTATACCCAACTAAGCCAAAAGTCAACCTAGCAATAAAAAATTAAAATAAACCCCTCATATTAAATATATGTTGAGCCACAAGTCAACCACAAAACAAATTCAATACCCATACATAAATTAAATGCCAAAAGTTAGCTCACAAACAACTCCACACCAATAGAAACCAAGACCAAGCCGAGCACCAATTTAACCAAGCATCATCAAGTTCCCACAATAAATGTCGAGTTCCAATGTATGCTGAGTGCAATAGACCATGTCGAGCTCCATAGACCATGGCAAGAAACCAAAGACCATGTTGAGTTCCTAGAGCATGCTGAGCTCCAAGACCATGCCAAGTTCCCAAAGCATGCTAAGTAACCAAAGACCATGCCAAGTTCCCAAAGAATTCCAAGCTCCAAGACCATCTTGAGTTCCCAAAGCATGCCAAGCACCAATCCTTCTTCAACTGAGTACTAGTCCAAGAACCCTCCAAAGAAACTACCGAACCTCCTCTAATGAACTCCAAAGTAGTCAACAAGCAAACCCAAGATGCTCCTCCATCAGACTCCCTAGTTAAATAGAAATGTCCAAAGAAAGATCAACAACCAAATTCATCTTTACCAAAGGCTTCCACTCCAATAGGGACAAGAAAACCAATTTGCACATCATCCACATCTGCATCATTCTATTAAACACCAAAATCTCAACCACCCAATTAGCATACTCACTCCCAAGAACAAGATGAACATAATGCTTCATCAACAAACCCTTATTCACATTAGCAACTAGTAAATCCACACCAATAGAAACCAACTCACCAACATTAACCAGATCATCCACAAATGAGCACTCTATAATTTCCAAGTCAAACTCAGCCAATTGATCATGAAAACTAACCTTTATCCCAACATCAACAAGGACAGTAATATCTTCAACAATAACCTCTAGTTGCTCTACATGTTCTATATTAGACTCCATAATCTGATCAACAAAACCAAACTCTTCAACCTAGACCTTATTATGCCATCTTCTCTCATGAACAAGTCTCTTAACTAGCCAAACAATTCTCTTCCAGATCAGTAGACTCCAGCTCCACAAACATCTATGAAATTCCTTCCTCATCCTATCCTTATCTCAATTAGCCTAGTTTCAAATTGAGAAAAAATCTTAGAAAAAATCCCCTTCACCACATCATGAAGATTCACAATCATCTCAGGGTCTAATCCTCTCAGAGCCATCTCCTAAGATCTTTGTGAACTCTCTACAACAAATCCTTCCCATGCTTCTTGTGACAACCTCAAATTGTTTTCAAGTTAGATTGTAACCTACCACCTTGCACAAATAATGAAGAAACACATCATAAGCCTAGGACCATAGATCTACAATCAAAACTCTCTACAATCATTCCTCAACAAGATTAGTCTTCCATCTTTGCATTCACTGATCCATCTACAAGCCCTCTACAATTGTAAATTAGAACCACAATCTACCACCTTGCAACCAATAGATCTAGGACTCTAGAAAGAACACTCCACCACTAGATCAAGATCTACGCAGATCTACTTCTCCAACTTAAGTCCTAGTGCAAACTACCACAACTTCAACGATCTATCTACATGTTGGTCTGATTTTTCACAGTATAGAAAAATTATGAAAATTTGGGTGAAAAATCATTTAGGTCTTTGAATTAAGTAGATTAGGGTCTTCATTCTTCATTTATTTTTAAATTTTTAGGTTTCCCTAGTCATTCCCTATTTCATGTGCTATCAAACTCTATTAATTTCTCAAGGTTTGTCCCTTAATGCAGCCATGAAAATGCCCTAAGTATGAAAAACCCTAGGTTTCCTTTCAATTTTTTGAAAAGCATTTATAAAGTGCTTAAATTTCATCCTTTACGATCTTACGATGTAGGACTTCACGTAAGAGCAGAGTACCATTTTCCTTTTGTTTCCATGGTCACCTTTCATAATGTAGCATAATAGCATAAAGGATTTCATGTTCTACAGGGATACACTTTTTCTTTTCGTACTAGCGAAATGGTGTGTCAAGAGGCTTCCCAATCATATGAATGGTCTTAAAGTGAAGAAGCATAAAGGTTTGTTGTGCTTTGAAAGATCTTATTATAGGGTTATGAGTAAGCAGTTTGAGCAAAAGGGCAGAGAGGTTTTGAGTTATGATTTATGCATGTACATTTTAATGGATAGCATAAGGGTGTGATACCCCAGCATGGCGTAAAGCTTGATTTGAAAGGGTGCATGAAACTTTTTATGGTTCTACGGGTAAAATGATTTCATAAGAACAAAAGTAAGGTTCAAATGTGTTTAAGTGCATATGTTTTTAAGCTCCCAGATAATCATAAAGAATTGTTCTAGCAGTAAAAGTGTCGAGTGAGACCTGTTGAAGTGTCAGATGGACCCTGGTGCAAGCAAATCAGATGAAGACACGACATCTATGTCAGATGGGCCTAGCTTGCATGGCATACAACTTAAGTTTTCAATTTTGCATGTGAAAAAAATCAATGACGATGTTATTTTTTCATTTTATTGGATCAAATATGGATCGTTGATAAGTGGAAAAAAAGGTTTTGTCATTACACCCTTACACTTGCAAGATGTGCGTATGAGCAAAAGGCTATTTTATCCTTTCTTTGTGGTTATGAGTTCAGTTTCAGCGTATAAGCATAAAATGGTAAATAAAGGAAATAAAGGAAAGGGTTGTTTACACTTTTATGAGAAAGGGAAAATAGAGGAGTGAGCTATCATTTGAGAAGGCTCTCCAATCATACGAGGTGAAGGTAACTTGTAAAGGCATAAAGGATTAATAAAAGAAAGCTAAAAGATATTTTGATGTTACGGGTGAAGCTAAGAGCATATGATTGGAAGGTAAATGTTGAAGTCTTACGGTGTCCTAGGTAATGAAGTAAGTGGAGCAACATAGAAGATTTTTTTAGGGTTTTCGCTAATATGTGTACATGTGAGTGTAAAGGGTAAAGAGAAAGTTTTAACAAGGGTTTTTTACGCTCATACGAGGAGTGGTTAAATTGTAACAATGAAGGTTTCAATTGAGAAGGTTTGAGATCTTACAGTGTACAGGGTTGCGTATAGGTGTAAAAGGTGAAGAAGTCTAAGATAAGGGTTTTATGGTTATATGATGAAAGCCTAAATAATAAAAATGGAAGTATCAAGTGAAAGGGTTTAAGGTCATATGAGGTAAAGGTCATCATAAGAATGTAAAAGGGATTTTCAATATAGTGCAAAGACATCATTATGTTCTTATGATTAGGGTATGCTAAAGCATCTCTGAGTGATTGTAGAGATTCATCAAGGGCATTTCTAGTGTTACAAAGATTGAAGGCTTGACTCAGCATAAGAATGAGAGACCAAATTTTGAAAGGAAAGCTACTGATGTGTCATACAAAGTAAGCAAAAAGGATAGAATCACCATAGCCAAGTAAAATAAAGCATTGAAAAGTACACTTAGATTAGAATTTGCAGTTGATATACCTTGCTAACAACTTGCATTAACAGTTTAAAGCTCATGCATGCTAAATTTATTTAAAAATTTGGTAGTTGTATGATTAAAATATCGAAGATTTGATTGAATGTCAGTGTATTTTCCACTGGGAAGAACTTGTTTTCTGGTCCATTTTGAAATTTGAAAATTATAGAGCTTTGTGTGTTCTATGTTATTGTGGAAGAATTCAAAATATAATTTGAAGAGAACATGGCTAAAAAAGAAGTTGAAGAGATGTATGAAGAAGAAATCAAAGTTGAAAAGGAGGGTGACGATGCTATAGAGGTCACACCTAAAAGAAAAAGGAAGAAATCTACTACTAAGACTGAGAAGAAGACAAGAATCAGGAAACCAAATAAGCATGCTAAGGAATGGTTGAAAATTCTCCCAGGATCATCGAACGCAATTTTTGCAAATGACCATATTTTTGAGGCCCATATGTTTTTGTTCGAGATGTTGAATTCCCTAGAGTGATTGGTTATGATCTTTTTATGTACTTTTATCAGAATAGAACGGAAAATGTGCTAGTGTGTAACCCATGGAATAGAAACATGGCAAAATTGATATTTCTAGAAGTATTCATTGATGTTGATTTGTTGAAGGCCCTAATGAATTCCTATAATCCAATAAACACAACATTCCATAGGCATAATGGGAGTGTATTATGCACATTGGATAGAACTTCTTTTGTTGAAGCCTTTGGATTAATAGGACAAATGGATGTACCTATTGACATGGAAAATTTGTAGGGAAAGTTTGATAGGAATAAAACCTATTTTTTGAACAATGTTATGCTACCACATATTCCTTATAGGGTAAAAAAGGTAGGGTTACTTCCAAAAAAGGTGGGATATTTTTTTGCCTTTGAGTAGGTTTTAAAATTATTTGAAAAACACAATGTATGGGTTGCATAAGGTGTTGAGAAGTGATAGTGCAGAAGATCGTGTGTATGGTTCTCTTTTTCTGATGGCATGTGATATACATGACCCTTTCCACCATAAGGAGTATGATTATGTGGCCTTCATCATTGATAGTATACACATGCAGATTTGTGATGCAAAGAAGGGAGAGTTGAAAGACTTCAAGTTCCACCATTTTTCACTATTGATGCACCTTATCCTATATAAAAACAATTGGATACATTAGTGGGGACTTCATTGATCAAACTTCTGATGAATTTGGTGAGTTACCTGTGCAACTTTGGACTTGTATTTTGAATAATGATTTCTATTATTCAAATGCCCTTGTGTTCTTTAATTTGTTTAGTTAAGCTATTATGAGGCAATTACATCAAAGCTTTACCAATAGGGAGTAGTTAGAGAAAAAGACAAAGTTAAAGATTTTATGCTCCAGCTACCATTCGTGGTTATTTCTATTCTTTCTTTTTGAGTTAAGGTGTTCAGATATTTTTGTAAAGGGGTAGTATATTCATTTTTGTAAAAGGACACCTATCAATCACATTTTCCCTTTGCTTGTTGCAACTCATGCTTATATGAGTGAGTTTTCAAGGCAGTGTGATGGTCTGAATTTTGTATAATTTTGAGTCTTTTGAGAAAATATAGTTGGTCCAATAGTGTGTAGTTGTTCTAAGTTTATTTTCTAGTTGTACTTTCTAATGATATATTGAAATGATAGAATTAGTAAGCTATTCTGGGCTTTCATTTCTATTGGTCATTGTATTAGTCATCTAAAAGGATAATACAAAACCGGGTACTTGCATTATACATGTGTCATCAATTTTTGTCTCCATTTTATGTGTTTGTCTTCTTTTAAGTCATGTAAATAAGGTTTAAATTGACTTAATGCAATCTGGATGGGTTGTATACTAATTTCATTGTTCCTTTTAATTCAAGGAATTATAGGAATGCTTCAATAAATCAGTAGGGTTTATGATTTTATGAAAAGGATATTTCATAAGAATGGGAATGGGTGATTACAATTGATTAATTCATTTACATGTTATTTGAATTAGATCTCCCACCAATAGTCAATCTTATGCCCAATGGATAAGACATTGGTCTCACAAGTTAGAGGTGAACAAGGATAAATTATGTTGCTGCATATCAAAACAATTATAAAATCAAAATTATTTTTCATTCAATTTTGTTCAAAGTTATAAATTTTGGTCAATACTCGTTTATATCTATGCTCTGAATCTTAGATAGCTACTACTATAAGGAATATTTGTAAATTCAAGGAGAATGACAACTAGATCTACTGATAAGGGATGCATACAAGTCTGAGAACATTAAAAGAAGTGAGGTAAACGTCTCATGTGTTAGTGGGTAATAGATGAGAATCATAATGAAACTAAAAAAATATCTACACAATAGTTTGCATTAGAATCATCCCTCGGTATACCTGGCTTGGTTTAGCAGAGCCAAAAGAGTAGGAAGCCATCTTTTGGTTTTTTTGAAGTTGGGTAAAAATGGTTTACTTATGTAATTGATGATAGGAATTAGCTAATCCTTAGGTTATATAAGTGTAATCATTCTGGTATTGAACATTTTGTTGTTCAATAGTTTTCAAAGACCAACAAAATGGTGACTCTGTTGGGGAATTACACTTAGTATTGTTATAAAAAGTGAATTATTAGAGATCTGTGTCCCCTTGGGTAGAGTTGCAGATTTTTATGCTAAAGCTTCCCATGGATTTGGAATTTGCATACATTTTGCCCAAGATTTTCAGTAAAGGATTTATCATTTGTTCAATTCTTTTTCCCATTCTGATAGAGTGGGTGGTGACTCAAAAAAGTTTTAACCAGTGTCAAGATTAAGAAAATTGTTGTCCCAAATTATGGAGAATAAAAGAAATGTATGGGCAAATGTGAGGAAAAATTTGACCATCAAACTACAAACTGATCTCCCTCCTAGAAGAAGACAGAATTGGGTTGTGAAGGGAAACTAGATACAGAAAGGAAGCTATTCATAGGAGCAAGTAGTAGATAAAGATAATGCTCACCATTCTGTTGTTGAAAAAGTGTCTTTCTCCAAAGGTCCGAGATCTCATCCAATTCTGTCTGATGATGATTTATATAATACCCCTAAAATGATATGCTAGGAGAAGATTGTGCAACCACATGTATTTAGTCTTTAGGGTAGGACTAGTAACAATATTTTCTAGCATAGCACAAACCCTTTCATGTTAGATTATTCCCCTAAAAAGGTCAGACCTAGACACTTAGAACCTGAAAGTTTAAATGATGAGAAAACATCTGGGTCTAAGTTCACTATCCCTAATCCTAATGAGAATGAAAATTTGAAAGCACAGATTGCTGAACAAGAAGCTATAAATAGGAGATTTCAAAAGGAAAGGGAAGAAGTGATTACAAAGAACTATGAAGAAAAACAAGAATTACTAAGGCAAATTGCTGCTCTAAAGAAGAAGAATGAGATAGCAACTAGTGTGTGGTAACCTGAGATTGTGGGAAAAGTTGAACAACTTAGGAGGCAAGAGTAGAAGTTGTTGGAAACTCAAAAAATAAATCTATAGGGACCTATGATATAGCAAGTTAAGAACTATACTGCTCTAGAAGTTGATAATAATAGAAAAAATGTGGAACCTATTGTAGGGGATAAGGACAAAGGAAAACAAAAGGAGATTGGTGTTAAGATCAATGAGCCAATAAAGACAGTTCAAATCCATGATTCTATGTCATTCTTTAATATTGAATTGGAAAAGAGAAGGAAAGAAAGGGATGCTTTAGCCAAGAGATTGGAGATTGCAGAAAATGAGGCTGCTATAGTTGAAATGAACAATAAGATCAAATTCTTGGAAAATACCAAGAAGCTATCTATAGTTATGACTAAAGATAATGATGGATCTAATGATGCAAATTAGAATACTACTAAGGTACCCTTTTCTTTCTTTTCTTCATCTTCACAGAAAGTAAATCTCAACAAATATGTTGGTGATGCTAGCACTAGTAACACTATAAGTAATAATAAGAAAAATAGTGCTAATCAACTCAAGATTGATGTAAAAGGAGACCTGTCCACTTAGAAGGTTATAGGAAAATATGTTTTGATGGGATCCCTAGTTTTCATAATCCTATACCACAAGAAATGAGGAAAAGATTGCATAAATTTGATGAAAATGATGCTATCTCTTGTGAGGACCATTTGAGGAGTTTTCTTGATATGATGAGTGATTATGAGGTTGAAGCTGAAGATGTCATTATGAAGTTGTTTGTTTAGTCACTAACTAAAGATGCTAGAGAATGGTTCAAGAGACTCCCTAAATTATCTATTGTTGTTTGGAAAGATATTGAATATTGTTTCAAAGAGCAATATGGTGACAATAAAAATTAGAGTTATAGTTTGAGTGAATTCAATAATATTAAGAGGTTGCCTAATGAATCTGTTACTGAATTCAACACTAGATTTTAGAAAAGGATGTACAAGCTAATGCAAGCCATGCGAGTTGATGACAAGGTATGTTTGATTACTTATCTAAATGCTTTTGATGTTAAAATGGCATACCAGCTTAGGGATAAGGAGACTAGGACTTCAAGAGATGCTTTCAGAATTGCTATTAATATAGAAAATAACTTAAGGATTTCAAGGAGGTTAGAAAGAAAAAGAGATGATTCGAGGTTATTTGGGAATAAGGGAAATAGAAAGGAAGAACATAAAGCTACTGGAGGGAAAAAGCAAGAGCCTAGTGAAATGAGTCAAATTATAAATGCTATGAAAGGTTTGAATCTTCCTTAGGTAAAGAATGATAGGAACCCCACTGAAAATAGGGTCCCTTACCAATCAAATTTTGGTAGACAAAATAGATTGCAGAATTTCCCTTGTAGTACTACTTGGAAGGATGGTCAGCCTAATGTTCCTCCCCCAAGAACACCAATAACAAAGTGACCCTTGATCCTTTATCCAAAAACTCTGTAAATTTGGTAGATGGTCCTGAATTCACTACTGAACCTACATGGTGTTCTTCTTGTCAACTACCTCATGCCCCTAAATATTGTGTAGTAGCTTTGTCATTTTCTGGAAATTAGAATATAGTGGAAAAATGTCAGGAATAGGAGGAACCTAATGATGATGTAGGATGTAACATGTTTGATTCACATTTTTCTGACAATGAAGGTTGTGATAGAGATATAAATGATCAGAGATTTTTTCATAGTGTCAATCAACAACAAGTATTTTCTAATGAAAGTGATGTTGAGGATAATGTGTGTAACATGGTAGGTTCAAAAGAAGAAGTGACCCTAAGAGAACCCTCTAGAGAAGAAATTGACCAAACCACTACTAATATGGTGGCTTAGGTTCAAACTAGAAGTATGGTTCAAGGAAATGAGGGGAATAAGGTAGCTAGTATTTTCATAAAGGGGACAGAACATAAGAAAGGGAAAATTGTAAAACCTAAAGAGTCCCCTACTGTGAAGGGTAAATTTGCAAATAAAAAATGGGAATCAAGGAAAGGGGGCAACCTTGAGAATATAGAGTGCTCAAATAATATCTCCAAGAAAATAAATGGGAAGATATCACAAAATGTCACTGAGCAATATAAGAGTCATCATAATCCCTTGAACACTTTGAGTAAGCATGATGAGAAAGGGAATGTAAATAATGATAACCTTTTTGATTCTTCTATTAATATGTTTTTTGTTTTGTCTTAGATTAATATTAAGGTTCCTCTTTCTAAGTTATTGAGAATCCTAGAGCACCGAGATAAAGCCATAGCATGGTTGGGGAATACTGATGTAAAGGTAAGTCAAGAATGTAATGAAAATTATGTTCCTAAAAGAGTGAAAAAGGAAAAGGTGAAGGAACATGATACTGAAGTGGTTGTACCTAAGATTCCTTAGATGTTTTTGGACAACTCTGTCAATGAATTTTTTGGAAATGTTGAACCATTTTTCTTAAGCATCTTAGTGAATGGTAAGACATTAAAGAATTGTATGATTGATTCTGGTGCTTCTAGTACTGTTATTCCTTTTGAGATAATGAAAGAATTGGGTCTGAAGGTTGACACTACTCAAGGAAGATTTTGTGCCATGGATAAGAGGAAAGTTATAGTGATATGCACTATTAGTGCCCTGCCTTATAGATTGACATCCTATCCAAATAAGGAACTCACTATGAGCATATTGGTTGTTGACATACCACTTCAATATGGCATGTTATTATCTAGAAAATGGAGTGCTACCATGGGAGGAAGTTTACAATGTGACTTATCATTTGCTACTTTTAATATTGATGGAAATTTTGTAAAGATCAATAGGGAACCAAAAAGCATATATATGATAGTAGAGGAAGTTGAGGATGATATGACAAATTTTGTGGATATAGATGTCAATGCATTTAGAGCTGAGACCCTGATCTTGAAGAAAAGAAAGAAAAAATTTCAGATAAAAATGGAAGTTGATACAAAGTTAGATAAAGGTGACTTATGGGCCATGTTCTTTGATGGTGCTTATTGTAAAGATGGAGTAGGTGTAGGTATTTTATTACTTTCTCCTACTAGGGTAACTTACAAATTTTCTTTCACATTGAATTTCCCTTGAACTAATAACATAGCAGAAAATGAAGCTTTGTTGTTAGGACTTAGACTAGCTCATAAGCATGGGATAAAGTGTTTACATGTGATAGGGGACTCTAAGTTAATTGTATCCTAGGTGAGAAATGTTTATGTGTCAAAGAATAAAAGGTTAAAACAATATAGAAATGTAGTATGGGACATGATTGAGTGCTTTGATGCATTTGGGATAATTTGGAAAGACAAATCCACCAATAAGATGGCAGATTTGCTAGCAAATATAGCAATAAAACCTGATGATATTACATTTGCTAGTATATCTAAAATTGAAACTCAGATCAGGCCTTTTGTTCCTGACAATGTCCAAAATTGGAAAGTATTTGAGGATGATAAAGATATTTTAAGGTTTTTGAATTGTGAGTGTATGTTATCAGGGCAAGAAATTGATTGTGTAGCATATGTAGAAAACATAAATGGAAAAGATATTGTTTTTGGACAAGAGGTTGTACAATTGAAAACAAACAAAATACCAAAAGGTTTAGTTGTCTTGGAAACTATTTTTGACAATCATGATAGATCTCAAATGGATACTAGTGAATATAATGCTAAGGATTTGGAGGAGATAAATTTTGGAACTAAAGAAATCCCTAAGAAGGTGTATATTGGTAAAAAATTATCTCCTAAGATAAGACGGGGTTTGATAGATCTGCTAAGGAAATATAGACATGTGTTTGCATGGTCATATGATGATCTAAGGGCATATAGGGAAGATCTATTTCAACATGAAATCCCTTTGAAACCAGATGCTATGCCTTTCAGACAAAAAAAAAGGCTAATAAATCCAACCTTGTCTCCCAAAATGCAAGAAGAGTTGATCAAGTTAAGAGATGCTGAGATTATAAAGCCTAGTAGACATTCTTCTTGCGTATCCAATCTAGTACTAGTAAAAAAAAAAATGGAGAATAAGGTTATGTGTTGATTTTAGGAATCTCAAGATATCTTCATTAAAAGAGAATTATGGTTTAACCAATATGGAAGCCATGTTGCAAAGGGTCACTGGTTTAGAATTGATGTCCATGATGGATGGATTTTTAGGATATAATCAAGTGGTTGTCAAAGAATTAGAAGAGTTTAAGACTGCCTTCACTACTCCATGGGGTACATATGTTTATGTCAGGATGCCTTTTGGGCTTACTAATGTCGGTGTTGCTTTCCAAAGGGCCATGGATGTGGCTTTTGCTGATATTATTGACAAATTTTTGGCTATGTATCAGGATGACCTTACTACTTACTCCAAGGATGAAAATGATCATTGCATGCACCTAGAAAATGTATTTATTAGAGCCCTTAAATATGGAATATCTTTGAATCCAAGGAAATGTAACTTTGGTGTCACTAAAGGAAAATTGTTAGGACATCTAGTTGGCAAGCATGGAGTAAGGATTGACCTTGAAAGGGTAGAAGCAATAGATAAGATCTAGAAACCCAAGAGTGTCAAAGGCATCCAGTCATTTTTTGGACAGATAAATTTTCTCAGGAGATTTGTGACAAATTTTGCAAAGATTAGTAGGTCCATATCAAAAATGCTAAAGAAAGGATCTGAGATAAAATGGGATGGTGAACCTAATATTGCATTTCAAAAAATTAAGCAAGCTATTAAAGATTCCATTATTCTCAGAGCTCCTGATTATGACAAATCAATGCATATATTTTCTTTTGCCTCATTTCACATTGTTGTTGTAGTACTGTTATAGAAAAATGAAGAAGGTTATGAACAACCAATTGCATTCTTTAGCAAGTCATTGTAAGAAGCTGAGCTAAAGTATGATATTAATGAAAAATAGGCATATGCATTGGTCAAAGGACTGAAGGCTTTCAGATGTTATTTAATGGGGGCTAAATTTATTTCTTTTGTCCCTACTGCTGTTGTGAAAGACATTTTCTCACAACAAGAGGTATCTGGTAGGAGGTGGAGGTGGATCAATAGAATACAAGAATTCAACATTGACATCCAGATTACTAAATTGGTCAGAGGTCAAGGTTTGGCCAAGTTGATAATAGAAGCAAATCTAGAAGCAAACCAAATTAATCAATTAGATGATAATTGCAAAGAAGACCTATGTGATGTGGACAACTCTGATTGGTACAAGGATGTGATTTATTATTTGCAGAATATGAAGTCCCCACCAAAATTAACAGACAATCAAAAAAAGAGCTTTGAAGTAGTAGGCTATAAGGTATATCATAGTGCAAGGATAGTTATGGTGGAGAGACATGGAAGGGGTACTTTTGAAATGTGTAGATGAAACTAAGGCTGCGAGAATTTTGAAAGATATGCATGAAGGTGTGTGTGGAGTTCATTACATGGCTAAAACCATAGCCCACAAAGTCCTTAGTCTAGTTTTTTGTGGCCAACACTTTTCAAGGATGCTCATGAATTGGTTAATATTTGTTATACTTTTCAAAGATTCACTGGAAAGTTGAATTTTTTTGGGAATTTACCATTAAGACTTGTAGAAGTACATGCACCATTTCAATAGTGTGGGATTGATTTCATAGGTGAAATCTCAAAAAAATCTAGCGTTGGACATTCTTGGATTCTGGTGGCAACTGATTACTTCACCAAATGGGTTGAAGTAATTCCTACCAAGAATGCAACAAGCAAAGTGGTGATCAATTTCATCTTAAACAATATTGTAACTAGATTTGGTTGCCCACATAAAATAATAACTGATAATGCTATATGTTTCAGATCTGAGGAATATAAAGAATTTTGCAGAAAATATGCCATTAGAGAATATACATCTTCACCTTATCATCCTCAAGGGAATGGTCAAGAAAAATCTAGCAATAAGAGTATACTAAAGATTATTAAGAGGATTTTGGGGGAAAACAAGAAAGCATGGGATTCAAAATTGCCATTAGCCCTATGGGCTTACAAGGTTACTGTAAAAAAGGCCATTGGTTGTGCCCCATTTGACTTGATTTATGGTATATAAGCTAGACTTCTCTAGAATAATCTAAGGGATATGTATAAATTCATTTAGCTATATGAAGATGATATTAGTGATGAGATGCAACTCAGAATGGATGACATTAAATAGTTAGAAGAGAAAAGAAGAAGTTCCTCTGTTCAGAATGCTAAGCTCTAGTCACAAATGAAGCACTTATATGATAAAAAGGCCATTGAGAGAAAGTTTGAAATAGGAGACATGGTACTGATGTGGAATGCTAGGCTTGAAGATAAAGGAAAGCATGGTAAATTTGACCTAATCTAGCTTGGTCCATATAAGATTTGTGATAGAAATGGGGAAGATTCATATTTTCTAAAGGAATTAATTGGAGGTATTCTTGAATTGCTAGTTCATGGACAATTCTTGAAGAGGTACTTTTCTTAAAGTATCTATTTTCCATGAACAGTAATTTTAGGGTTCTTGGTTTTTCCTGTATATTCTGTATATTTTATAAATCTCTGTAAATTAGTCTCTATACAATCTAGTTTCTTTGTTCTTGTGTGTGCTCTATGATCTCTGAAGAAGTTGTTATTTTTGCACCAAGTATGTGGTATGCTCTCCCATAGATTCTGAATTCTTGCATAGACTCAAGTAGTCTATCATCCCTAGACAGAGCCATTGTTGGTCTAATTTTTCACAGTATAGAAAAATTATGAAAATTTGGGTGAAAAATCATTTAGGTCTTTGAATTAAGTAGATTAGGGTCTTCATTCCTCATTTGTTTTTAAATTTTTAGGTTGCCCTAGTTGTGCCTTGTTTCATGTGCTATCAAACTCTATTAAATTCTCAAGGTTTGTCCTTTAATGCAGCCATGAAAATGCCTTAGGAATGAAAAACCCTAGGTTTCCTTTCAATTTTTTGAAAAGGGTTTGTAAAGTGCTTAAATTTCATCCTTTATGGTCTTACGATGTAGGGTTTCACGTAAGAGAGGAGTACCATTTTGCTTTTGTTTCCATGGGTGCCTTTCATAATGTAGCGTAACAACATAAAGGATTTCATGTTCTATGGGGATACGCTTTTTCTTTTCATAATAGTGGAATGGTGTGTCAAGAGGCTTCCTGATCATACGAATGGTCTTAAAGCGAAGAAGTGTAAAGTTCTATTGTGCTTTGAAAGATCTTATTATGAGGTTACGAGTAAGCAGCTGAGCGAAAGGGCAAAGAGGTTTTGAGTTATGATTTACGCATATATGTTTCAATGGATAGCGTAAGGGTGTGATACCCTAACATGGCATAAAGCTTGATCTAAAATAGTGCATGAAAATTTTTACAGTTCTATAGGTAAAAGGATTCTGTAAGAATGAAAGTAAGGTTCAAATGCATTTACGTGCATACATTTTTGAGCTTGCAAATAATCGTAAAGCCTTGTTCTAGTAGTACAAGTACCGAGTGGGACCTGTTGAAGTGTCAGATGGGCCCTGGTGCAAGCAAATCAAATGAAGACATGACATCTATGTTAGATGGGGCCAACCCATGTGGCATACAACTTAAGTTTTGAATTTTGCATGTGCAAAAAATTAATAGTGATGTTATTTTTTTCATTTTATTGCATCAGATCTGGGTCATTGATAAGTGGAAAAAGAAGTTTTGTCATTACACCCTTATGCTTGCAAGATGAGTGTATGAGAAAAAAGTTGTTTTATCCTTTCTCCATGGTTATATGTTCAATCTCAGCATATAAGTGTAAAATGGTAAATAAAGGAAATAAAGGAAAGGGTTCTTTATGCTTTTACGAGAAAGGGCAAATGGAGGAGCGGGCTATCATTTGAGAAGGCTCTCCGATCATACGAGGTGAAGGTAACCTGTAAAGGTGTAAAGGATTAATAAAAGAAAGCTAAAAGATATTTCAATGTTATGAGTGAAGCTAAGAGCAAATGATCAGAAGATAAATATTGAAGTCTTATAGTGTCCTGGGTAATGAAGTAGGCAGAGCAACGTAGAAGAATTTTTCAGGGTTTCTTCTAATACGTGTATGTGTGAGTGTAAAGGGTAAAGAGAAAATCTTAACAAGGGTTTTTTATGCTCATACAAGGAGTGGTTAAATCATAATAGCAAAGGTGTTAGTTGAGAAGGTTTGAGATCTTATGGTGTATAGGGTTGTGTATAGGCATAAAAGGTGAAGAAGTATAAGATAAGGGTTTTACGCTTATACGATGAAAGCCTGAATTGTAAAAATAGAAGTATCAAGTGAAAGGGTTTAAGACCATACGGGGTAAAGGGCATTGTAAGAACGTAAAAGGGATTTTCAATACAGTGCCAAGACATCATTACGTTCTTATGGTTAGGGTATGCTAAAGTGTCTCTAAGTGATTGTAGAGATTCATCAAAGGAATTTTTGATGTTATGAAGATTGAAGGTTTCACTCAATGTAAGAATGGGAGACCAAATTTTGAAAGGAAAGTTGCTGATGTGTCATACCAAGTAAGCAAAAAGGACAAAATTGCCATAGCCAAGTAAAATAAAGCATTGAAAAGTACACCCAGATCAGAATTTGGAATTGATATACCTTGCTCACAACTTGCATTAACAGTTTTAAAGCTTGTGCATGCTGAATTTATTAAAAAAGTTGGTAGTTGTATGATTAAAATATCAAAGATTTGATTGAATTTCAGTGTATTTTCCACTGTGAAGAGTTTTTTTTTGGTCCATTCTAAAATTTGAAAATTGTAGAGCTTTGTGTGTTCTTTGCTACTGTGGAAGAAGTCAAAATATAATTTGAAGACAACATGGCTGACAAAGAAGTTGAAGAGATGCATGAAGAATAAGTCAAAGTCAAAGATGAGGGTGACGATGTTATAGAGGTCACACCTGAAGGAAAAAGGAAGAAATCTACTACTAAGATCGAGAAGAAGACAAGAATCAGGAAACCAAATAAGCATGTTGAGGATTAGTTGAAAATTCTCCCAAGATCATCAAACAAAATTTTTGCAAATGACCATTTTTTTGAGACCCATATGTTTTTGTTCAAGATGTTGAATGCCCTAGAGTGACTGGTTATGATATTTTTATGTACTTTTATCATAATAGAATAGAAAATGTGCAAGTGTGTAACCCATGGAATAGAAACATGGCAAAATTGATATTTCCATAAGTATTCATTGATGTTGATTTGTTGAAGGCCCTAATGAATTCCTACAATCCAATAATCAGAACATTCTATAGGCATAATGGGAGTGTATTATGCACATTGGACATAACTTCTTTTGTTGAAGCCTTTGGACTAATAGGACAAATGGATGTACCTATTGACATTGTAGATTTGCAAGGAAAGTTTGATAGGAATAAAACCTATTTTGCGAACAATGTTATGCTGCCACATATTCCTTACAGGGTAGAAAAGGAAAAGTTACTTCCAAAAAAGGTGGGAGAGTTTTTGCCTTTGAGTAGGTTTAAGAATTATTT
This sequence comes from Cupressus sempervirens, assembly GCA_028749045.1. Classification (NCBI taxonomy): domain Eukaryota; kingdom Viridiplantae; phylum Streptophyta; class Pinopsida; order Cupressales; family Cupressaceae; genus Cupressus; species Cupressus sempervirens. The sequence continues at coordinate 272,840,672 of CM053785.1, forward strand.
GAAAAACATAGTGTATGGGTTGCATAAGGTGTTGGGAAGTGATGGTGCAGAAGATCATGTGTATGGTTCTCTTTTTATGATGGCATGTGATATATAGGACCCTTTCCACCATAAGGAGTATGATTATGTGGCCTTCATCATTGATAGTATACATATGCAGATTTGTGATGCAAAGAAGGGAGACTTGAAAGACTTCAAGTTCCACCATTATTCACTACTGATGCACCTTATCCTATATAAAAACTTTGGATACATCAGTGGGGACTTCATTGATCAAAATTCTAATGAATTTGGTGAGTTACTTGTGTAACTCTTGACTTGTATTTGGCATAAGGATTTCTATTATTCAAATGCCCTTGTGTTCTTTAATTTGTTTAGTTCAGCTATTATGAGGCAATTAGATCATACTTTGTTTAGGGCACCAAATTTTTTGAAACCTTTGCTTAGGCCTTCATTCTTAGATGAAAAAACCAAATTAGATCATAACTATGGGATTATCTTTTTGTTTAAGTAGTGCACTTTAATTAGAGTGTTTGCATGCCCACAACCTCCTCATTTTCTACCTAAATATTTACCCCCTAGATTGGCTATTATTGAATTCTTATGGCAATTTTTATTGATGAATAAAGAAATGATCCCTCCCTCTTTGCATAAGCCTACTTTTGTCTATAGAACCTTTAAAGTAGGAGATTTTGAAATAGGCAAGAATGTATTTAAGGAATTAAGTGAGTATTTAGGCTAGTACAAATTTGCTACTAGTCCCTATATGATGTATTACCCTAACAATTACATTACCAATGAGGTCAAGGCCATTAGGGGTTACATTCTACCTCCAAGCAAGCCAATCCCTGTAGAGGACCTAATTGCCAACATAGTAGCAACAGGGGGAGGCAGATGAGTTATTAAGGAAATACGAGGAAACAAGGAGAGAAAAGGAGGCTTTGAAGAGGACTAACCCTAATTTTAAGGGTTTTTATATAGAGATTCCATGTCCTAATAACTTGAGAAGAATGGTGGATAATTTTAACCAAATTATGTCACAAATGCCTCATGAGCCAGAGGGAGAGGAAGCCATTGTAAATAGAGAATCTCCTAAGCCAGATACACAATTGGAGATTGAGTTAGAAGAGGAGCAACCATCAGCTTCAACTTGGGTGCCAAAGGGAAATAAGAGACAAAAGACAATGCACATCCCAAAAAAGGTGGTAAGCAGAGCCCTACAAGTAATTTTGGGGAGTAGTGAGTATTTTTCTGATATTAGGGAAAATTATTTACACCAAAGGGCTACAAAAGCAAGGAAGGCCTCTACTGATCTTTAGGTTGCAACATCAAGATTGGATGACAGGTTAATTCAATCTAAAAAGTTCATGGAGGATGATGATTTCATTAAATCATCAGAGTTTAAAATTTGTCTTTATAAAATCAAACAAAATGAGCTCACATTGAATCTCATGCCAGGAGAGGATCCAGAGAAGAATAAGGAATTAGTTGAAAAACTATTGGCTTATGATCCTGAGAGTGAAACAATGACTGTTGTAGAAGCTAGGGAGTTGGTACATAGGAGTGGTATGATTCTAATACCACATTGGGATATTGAGAAGGCCTTTGTTCTAGATCAAATGAGAAGACGAGAAAACGCCATTAGTTATGAAGCCAATAGCAGTGAAGGTTTTAAAAGAGGATCAAGTTTTAATGTAGACACAAAAACCCTAGCAGTATGGAGTGTAGCACCTGACACTAAGAAGCCCAAAATGATGGATATAGAGGAGACTGCGCAAGGAAATATGATTGTGTGGACATTGGAGAGCACTACTGGGAAAGAGATTTATAGTTTGGTTAAACACTTTTCTCTCATGAATGAGGAAAAGGTACATGAAATTGAGGATAAGCTAGCTAAAATGTGCAATGAATGCCTTGACATTAGAAAGATGTATGAAGAAGAGCTCAAAATGAACCATGTATAGAAGCAGAGAATAGAAGAGTTAGAGGAGAAAATTAAAAATCTGGAAATAGAAATAATATCCCTCAAAGAATAACTCAAGACAGTAGCAGAGGCAAAACATGCACCAAGGCAAGAGGAAGAAAGAAGGCACAATGTAGAAGTAGAGGCCCAAATAGAAGAAATACCTATAGGGGTAACAGTGCCAGTGCCTGTGATTAGTGTGGAAACAAGAGTTTCCCAATCTAACAGTGCCACCAAGAAAAATGCTTTGATAAATGTATTAAATCATAGAATAAGCATTCTGAAAAGAATATCTCAAGATGCTTATAATGGATTCATCAATCTACAATCTGCAGAACAGGTATGTAGGGATGCAATTAGATGGCTTGAGCCTATTTGTCAACAATGGGGACCATATATGAAATTCTTTGACAGGTTGATACCCTTGTTAACCAAGAAGCCAGATCTTCCAGATAAAGTTATTACTATGAAGGAAGGTATGGATAAAGTGAAAGACTTATTGCAAATCTTCATAGGGAAGCTGGCAGTAATTCAAAGCAAAATGAAAGTGCTAACAAATGGTTTCTATTCTTTAATTCTTTCTATTATTAATTTTGATGACAAAATAAAGGATTTTAATGAGTGGTCTAGTTCTTTTGATCACATTATAGACTTGCCACAAGTGGCATCCATTTTCCAAGATGGTATTGATGAGTGTCTTTTCAATGAACTAATTAATACCCTATTCAAGGTTGAAACTGAAATGAATAGGTTTACCATAGAAGGAAGGGTGATTATTGATGCTAGGTGGTAGAAAACTGTTGATGAACTAACAACAGTCAAGGAATGTGAATGGCCCACCAAAAGAGAAGTATTTGTTTGGGAAGTGATCACAGAAATCAAAGCTTTACCAACAAGGAGTAGTTAGAGAAAAAGACAAAGTTAAAGATTTTATGCTCTGACTGTCATCTAGGATTGTTTCTATTGTTTCTTTTTGAGTTAAGGTGTCCAGATATTTTTGTAAAGGAGTAGTATATTCATTTTTGTAAAAGGACACCTATCAATCACATTTTCCCTTTTCTTGTTGCAACTCATGCCTATATAAGTGAGTTTTCAAGGCAATGTGATGGTCTAAATTTTGTATAATTTTGAGTCTTTTGAGAAAATACAGTTGGTCCAATAGTGTGTAGTTGTTCTAAGTTTATTTTCTAGTTGTACTTTCTGTTGATATGTTGAAATGACAGAATCAGTAAGCTATTATGGGCTATCATTTCTATTGGTCATTGTATTAGTCATCTAAAAGGATAATACAAAAGGGTACTTGCAATATATCTATGTCATCAATTTATGTCTTCATTTTATGTCTTTGTCTACTTTGAAGTCATTTAAATAAGGTTTAAATTGACTTAATGCAATCTGGATGGGTTGTATACTCATTTCATTATTCCTTTTTATTCAAGGAATTATAGAAATGCTTCAGTAAATCAGTAGGCTTTATGAATTTATGAAAAAGATATTTCATAAGAATGGGAATGGGTGATTAAAATTGATTAATTCATTTACAAGTTATTTGAATTAGATTTCCCACCAATAGTCAATCTTATGCCCAATGGATAAGGCACTGGTCTCACAAGTTAGAGGTGAACAAGGATAAATTTTGCTACTGCATATCAAAACAATTATAAAATCAAAATCATTTTTCATCCAATTTTGTTCAAAGTTATAAATTCTGGTCAATATTCCTTTATATCTATTCTTTGAGTCTTAGATAGCTGCTATTATAAGGAATATTTGTAAATTCAAGGAGAATGATGACCAGATCTATTGATAAGGGATGCATACAAGTCTAAGAACATTAAAATAAGTGAGGTAAACTACTCATGTGTTAGTGGGTAATAGATGAGAATCAGAATGAAACTAAAAAAATCTCTACACAGCAGTTTGCATTAGAATCATCCCTAGGTATACCTGCCTTGGTTTAGTAGAGCCAAAAGAGTAGGAAGCCATCCTTTGGTTTTGTTGAAGTTGGGTCAAAATTGTTTACTTATGTAATTTATGATAGGAATTAGCTAATCCTTAGGTTATATGAGTGTACTCATTCTAGTATTGAACATTTTATTGTTCAGTAGTTTTCAAACACCAACACTACACACTCAAGAACTCCTGCTCTAATAATGCAATGCAAGGAAGGAGAATCCCCAAAGGAGATGTCCTAGCCACTAGCTATATAACCATATAGTGGAAAAAAAACAACAAGAAGTAATAATGCAAGATCTGATACCAAATTACAATAATATATTCATAAAATATAACTTATTACATGCAATGTGTTGGGCTATAAGGCCTTCCTCGTTATGACCAAATACAAAGCAAGTAATAGTTCTACAAGATCCAACCTAAACACTAGCTAGTCTAGATCCACACTCTGGTAGAAACCCCAAGGAAGATCTCAACTTGTACTCTCAAGCCCACCAAGAAATCACCTTGTTTTCCAAGCCACGACTACTAGGTCTTTTCCAAATTTTCTCCTCTACCACCTCTTCTTCTCCACAAGGATGAATAATGACAATCTTACTATAAACTACCTCACATTTGACACTATGTCCATAGACTTAGGAAAAACTCACTCTCCACCTACTCCCCATTCTCACTCCTCTTCCAAATGAATGAATAATCCCTCCCTGAATGAATGAAAAAAGACTCCACAAGACCCTCTACTTATACCCAACTAAGCCACAAGTCAGCCTAGCAATTACAAATTAAAATAAACCCCACATATTAAATATATGTTGAGCCACAAGTTGGCCACAACAAAAATCAAATACCCATACATGAATTAAATGCCAAAAGTCAGCTCACAAACAACTTGACACTAATAGAAACCAAGACCAAACCAAGTACAAATTTAACAAAGCATCATCAAGCTCCCACAAGAATTATTGAGTTGCAATGCATGCTGAGTGCAATATACCATGGTAAGCTCCATAGACCATGCCAAGCAACCAAAGACCATGCTGAGTTCCTAGAGCATGCCAAGCTCCAAGACCATGCCAAGTTGCCAAAGCATGTCAAGCAACCAAAAACCATGTCGAGTTTCCAGAGCATGCCAAGCCGACCATGCCAAGTTCCCAAAGCACGTTGAACACTAGTCCTTCTTCATCCAAGTACTAGTCCAAGCACCCTCCAAAGCAACTACCAAGCCTCCTCCCATGAACTCCAAAGTAGTCACCAAGCAAACCCAAGATGCTCCTCCATCATAGTTTGAGGTACTAAATAGCCTTGTATGACCCCAAAAAAAGGGGACAAAAAATTCCAACCCCATACATATAGATCACTCAAAGAGATTTCTAAAAATACAAATAGTTCATCACTCTAAGTCTTTGATCAAAAATCATGCCTCCCAAAAGTTTGACTACCATTTCTAGAATCTTCTAATTTTGTATCAACTTCTAATATGACTTCTATAACCTTGGTTTTTGGAAATGGGTTTCCAATGGAAAAATAAAAATTTTATTCTTGTCCCCAAACCTAATTTGGGTTACTTAAGGTCAATGCTTGAGATGTAAAGGTAGTTTTTGTTAAGTTTGGGAGAAGGTGTTGTGTGAAGGTTTTTTCTCTAAAACCTGGTAATGTTGTAATCCCATAGGGCATATAACAAATTTTTTTTTTCTATAATGCATATAATATCATACCATTTGTGATAGTAAAAATCAATTCTCCTATTATTTTCATTTTTCTTGGGTTGTTCCCTCATGAAGTGGTATCAGAGAAGGAGTTCCTAAGTGTGTAGATAGATCACCAATTGTGAGGTAGATTGCACCAAGACTATGTGATTGTGGGTACAATGGAAATGAGAAGATTCCTCCATGAAGAGAATGTGGTGTAAGAGCCAGAGGTTTTCCTTTAAGGTTAGATCCCTGAAGAGAAAAGTTCAAGCATTGCAAGATGAGATTTGTAGAGTGATGAATCTTGTCATAAGGGATGAAAGTGAGGAGAAAAATGAAGAAGGAAATGTTGTACAAGAAGGATAAAAATAAGGTGAAGTCTTGAACTAAGAGGAGGAAAAAAAATTAGGGCCATTTCCAAGTTGGGAAAAATACCTAAACTTGAAGTCTCTTTTTTTTTGGGAAATCTAAACTTAGATGAGTTGATCAAATGGATCAATAAGCTAGAGGAATATTTGAAGTGTGAGGATATTGAGGACCATGGTAGGGTTAAGTTTGTGAAGGCTAGAATAAAGGGCCATGCCAAACTCTAGTGGAATGAGATCCAATTAGAGAGGAAAAGAGAAAATCGCAAGGTGGGATTACATGGGGACAAACTAAAGGAGTTCATTCCAGTAGACTATGAGCCTAATTTGTTCAAGAAGATGCAAGATTTAAAGGAAGAGGGAAAATATGTCAAGGAATATACAAAAGAGTTTTACCAAGTCATTATTACAATGAGGAATGTAGAAGCCAACAATGAGAAGGTCTCTCATTATCTTAATGAGTTAAGACCTAGCATTTTGGAGGAGCTAAGTCTAGTTGAAATTACCAAAATTAAAGAGGCATGCTAGTTTTCCTTTTGAGTTGAGAAGAAGATAAACAAAAAGTTAGATGGAAATCAAAGATAGTGAGGTAAAGGAGGAAGAAGTAGTGGTAGGCATTATTTAGGCTAAAATGAGGCCATGAAGAAAAATGAAGATGTGGGTACTCATCAAAACTAGAGGAAAGAGGGTTTCAACCACTCCCATGGTCAAAATTTATTAGAAAGTAAAGTCCACCAAGATAGCTAATATGGGGTGAATCAATTATGCAATTAAAAAAAATCTCAATATCTTCTTTAATTCTAGAACATGTAAATAGTAGATGCAACAAGCATAGAGATATAACCATACACAATAACACTAGATCTATTAATTAGGGAAACACTTGATCATATTGAAAACCTTGATGGGGATGGTACCCACAAGATGATGTACTTGTATAAAAGTTCCTTATGAAAGGATGGAACCTATTAGGAGTCAATAAAATACATTTAATACATATGATTTCCTATTAGGATACTTTTAATCTCTATTAAGAGATTTCAACCCATGATCAAAATTTGTTAGAAAGTAAAGTCCACCAAGATAACTAAGAGGGGGGTGAATCAACTATGAAATTAAAAATATATCAATATCATTTTTAATTCTAAAATATGTAAATAGTAGATGAAAAAATATATAAATTTATAACCATACATAATAACACTAGATCTATTAACTAGGGAAACTCTTGATCAAATGGAAAACCTTAATGGGGATGGTACCCACAAGACAATGTACTAATATAAAAGTTCATTGTGAAAGTATGGACCCTATTAGGAGTCAATAAAATACATTTAGTACATATAAGTCCCTATTGAGATACCTTGAATCCCTATTAGGATATTCCAACCCCATTAGGAGTTTTTCCAACCCTATTAGGAGTTGAAAGGAAGATAGATGGACCCATTGTCCAAACAACTTCAATACTATCCTCACTAAATAATATAAGTATACATAAATACCTATCCAACTAGAAATTATCTATCTAAATAAAGTTCTTTGTAATCTCACCATGCCTCAACTACACTAATCCCTTCTTTGGTCCAATAGATATTCGCATGTAAGCTCACAGAATACATCAAATAGATATGACAACATATCACATCCTTGCTAGATATATATCCACAAAGAAATGACTTCTCCTTTATGCCAAGTCATAAAATAAATTATTGAGTTGTCCTTGAGGATTTCCTAATATTTAATAATAATATAGGACCAACTTATGATATTACATTAAAATATTAGATCTTTTCACAATTACAAGCAATATGTCAGCTCGCAGTCTTCAAAACTTTCCACTAGTTGATCATATGAGTATTCATGATTAATAAAAGCATCTTAAACATGTCTTTAACCTTTTTCTAAGCTGACTCAACCAAATTCTATCTCTATTAGGAGATTAAATCCAAACATCAATGCCTTCTTTCTAGAAATTTTGTTTAAAAGTTGCCTGCACCAAATCCTCCATAAAGATGTCTAGTTTTCATAATTTTGTGTGTGCTCTTAATTATAGCATCTAGACATACTCTAGAATTTCATCCCAAGTACATGAAAACATATCTTCAATTTGCAAACCACACAAATCCAAACTCTACATTTTTCTCTACCATTATTTATAGAATAATTAGTATGTTGACATCAATGACAAACTCTATCATAAATGTAACATATCATCACTAAATTGTGTGTCCAATTCTGGTGGAATACTCCCCCATATGAATACAATCATCATTCATGCTAGAAATCTTCCTCTTTGGCATTGATGGAAATATAGATGAAAAACATCTATGTTATATGAATACCAAATGTGTCTCGATTACATCTATTCCCCCATTCATGTTGTCCATGAATATCATCTATACAATTACCATCATGCATAAGGAAGGTTTTAATTTCCCCCATACATCAACATCTTCTCAAATCCCCTTCATCAATCAAATTTAAAAGTCATCTTAATCAATAAACATGAATCTCTACTAGAATAATTTTCATGTGCTACTCTCCCTCATAAGTTTGTATGCTACTCTCCCACACGTTATGTCTCTAAACATTCATATCAAAGGATTATTTTCATTTTCTACTCTCCTCCATTGACATCAATGAAAAAGGTATCATTGTGCCAATTCTTTAAGTATAATTTGAAATAAGTTCAAGTGTCCAAAGATATTGTTAAATACTAGTTACCAAGAGTCCTTCATTAATCATCTCAAATACAGTAGAGGAATCATCAAGAATCTAGTCTATATAAAAGAAATTAGTGGTTTGATACCACTCGATTGATGCAATCTATAAATCAACTTCTCAAAATTAGGATGGGGTATAACTCAAAGAATATCTCTGAAGTACTCAAATGGGTCCTTCACCAAAGGTTTTGTAAATGTGTGTTATTTGTTCCTTTGTGCTAACATACTCCAATTAGATCCCTTTCTCTACAAATTTCTCTCTCAAAAATGATAGTTAATAGAATATATGCTTTATCTTTGAATATAATACTAAATTATTTGACATACTCACTATACTTGTGTTATCACAATGTCTAATAATAGGCTCTATTAACTCAATGTCAATAACCAATCTTTCTCCTAGGAAAAATACTCTACCACTGATGCTCTTTTGGTCATATATACTTCTAGGCTGATTCACATCAGTGTATGTACATACAGTGAAATCATTTGATATGTCATCCCATTATCCATAATCAGGTGTACCCTTTAAATATATGAAAATTATTTTTATTGATGCATAATGTGTCTCTTTAGGATCTTCTTGAAACCTTGCCAAAACTCCAATTGTATTAGCTATATTAGGTCTAGTATGTGTTAAATAATGCAATCCACCAATCATAGATCTATATTTTTTCTATTAATAGTAGGGGATTCATCTTTACTAGATAGTTTACATCTATTTATCATAGGTTTTTAATAGGTTTACAAATTTCCAAACCAAATCTTTTTAATAAGTATTTAAGATACTTAGTTCATTATGTGAAAATACCATCATTGTTTTGTACAATCTACAATCCCATGAAGTACTTCATATCACCAATCATACTCATTTCAAATTCTTCCTTCATTTCTTTTGAAAATACCTTACTTGATTCATCATTACCTCCAAATATAATTTCATCAACAAATATTATTATAATCAGTAATCCTTTATCACCTTTTCTTAGATACAAGTTACTATTAGCATTACCTTCTACAAATCCCAAGTTTGTCAATATTTGTCCAATCTTGCATACCAGGTTGTAGGTGTTTTTTTTAGTTCATGCAATTCCATCTTCAATCTATAAACCATATCATCTTCATCTATTAAAGGAAAACCATAAAGATGCTCAATTTATAACTCTTCTTCAAGTTCTTCATTTAGAAAAGTTGTTTTGACATCCATCGAATAAACTTTAAAGCTCTTGTTAGTTGTGTTGGGACTCAAAATTGAAGCATTAATTTTGAGTTCCATTCTATTCAGTTAAAGGATTAACCATTACAGTCATCTTTCTTTTTACAACACTAATGGGGATTTGATTTTCAGTTGAAAGAGGAAAGATGAGGGATGCTTTGTAGCAACATATGTAGAAGATTCAACTGGACAAGTGTTAGTTTTAGATTAGTTCTGGGATTCTTCATTCTTCTATATCTTTCTCTTCTCTCTTATTATACGAGGTTTGTTCTAGTCTATTGAGCATAGCTCTCGCTATGATTCCACCATTCTTTAGTATTTCCCCATGTTTGAATAACATTGTAATTTATTTTGAGAAATTAGTTAAACAGTCATCTTTGGTGTATTATTTGGGGTTATTCAAAAACTATTAAATCAGGAGCCAACAATTTGTATATGCCAAAAACATTCTTACTACTTCTTATCTAGAAATGGGTACACAATTTTCTTCAATGTCAATTCCTTCTTATTTTCAATAACCTTTACATTCCAATCTTTCTTGTTTCTTACAACTTCACAATGTTCATGCATCTAGATTCTAAATACCCATTTCATTCCAATATCATTATTATCCTTGGGTCTAGGAACCAATTCCCATATTTTGTTCTTCTCAAAATCTACTCTAGCTCTTCTTTCATAGCTTTAATCCAATAGTCATATTTGCAAGCTTCATCAACATTCTTAGGTTCATCTTAAGAAATTAAACATAGTTTTTCTTGTACCTTATTTTTGGTCATCACTCTTTTATCTCTAATTCCAATGATCTTTTCAGCATGGTGGTTCTTTATCATATTTATATTAGGTTTCACGGTATCAACTCTAATTTCTTCTCTAGGTTCTTATCTTTGTAATTATCACTGAATTTCAATCTGCAAATTAGTGTCAGTCTCATTAAAAAAAAAATTCTCAACATTCTCTCTATTAGGCCTTGAATTAGTTTCTTCATTAGAATTCTAATTAAGTATCCTTTCATGAACTCTAAACATTTCATCAACTCTCACATTACTACTCTCAACAATAGTATTAGTTCTTTGATTCAAATATCTATATGAATTTCCTTTCAATGAATATCCAAGAAACATACCTTCATCACTTATTGAATAAAACTTTACAACATCATCATCTCTTTTAATGTAACATTTACTTCCAAAGATTCTAAAATACTTCACAAAATTTGTATGTTCAAACCCAAATTCATAAGTTGTCTTCTAGTGCCTTATCTAACTTATACTTTGTTCATTGAGTATATTGATGCAGTAGTCACTGCTTCTCTCCAAAATATTTTTGATACATTGTTTTCAAGTGTCATTTATCTTGTTTCATCTATTATTTTTCTATTTCTCTTTTTTGGTATCTCATTCTATTTAGGTGTCTTAGGGGGTGATATTTGTATCTTTCTACCATTATCTTCACAACAATTATTTAACTTATTTAAAGTAAAATATTCTATCATATCTCAAACATCTAATATTCAAACCATATTCATTCTTAACTCTGCTCTTAAATATCTTGATTTTCTCAAAAGATTTATATTTTTCTCTAATCAATGTTACCCACATCATTCTAGTGAAATTATCAATAAGAATCATAAAATACCTTTCACCATAGAATTCTCTTGTCTTTGTAGGACCACTCAAATCTATGTGCACAATCTCCAACTTCATTGAAGTAGTGAGTTTCTTGATTGGAAATGATGTTTTCTTCTATTTTGCCATTATACATTCCTTACATGTCATGTTAGTAGGCTTCACAATCTTAGGAAAATCTCTAACTCCAAATTTAGTGTTGACCTTCACAATGTTATCAAATTTGATATGAAAAAATATCTTATGTTATAACCATCTATCATCTACCTTAGCAACTAAATATGTCATCTCAATAGGATTTAACTAAAATCATTACATCTTATCCTTATACCAGTATCAATCAATGTACCATTTTTTTCTTTGATAATGCAAGTCTAGTCTGTAAACTATAACTAATATCCCTTGTCAAGTAGTTGTCCAAAAATCAAACAATTATGTTTCAAATAATAAAAAAAGTAAGCATCATCAGTGTTGGTATTTCCATCAATTTTAATAGATCCTTTTCCTTTTATATGATAGGTTGCATTATTTCCAACTCTAACTACTCCTCCATCAAAGCTATTGAATTCAACAAACTTATTCGTATCCCCAGTCATGTGATGGGAATAACCACTATGATATAGAGAACATACCAAAACTAATCAATCCATAGGATGCATTCTGATCCCTTCAAAATCAATTCATTATTTAGAGGCATCTCATGAGGTAAAAAAACTTAATTTCAACATAAGTTTATCAATATATCTCCATTCACACAATATAATTTCTATATCAAATTGTATTATTCATAACTTTTAATCCCAACATCTTCTTGTAAAGCCCTTTGGTTCTTTTTCCAAAACTAGGCCTTTTAAATTATATCCAAAGTTTAGAGCAATCAAACTATTGGTTTACATGTTATGGTCTCTAAACTAAGGCCCATTTTCACTATCATAAACCATAAAGGATACATGCAACCTTGCATAGGGAATCCAATATCTTTCACACAAAAACCAAATGATCCCAAACCAATTTAATATTAAACCTCAATGAGCCTAGTTTCCAAATATGTAAGCCATTTAGTTTTCCAATTCATAAATCATTAAATGAGCATAAATCTTTGCATGAAACTCCATTGAAGATATTGAAAAACAAATTTTCACTAAAAGAACCATAACTTTTAGATATGTGCATAAGAATGAATAATAAATAAAGGAAACAATTTTACATATATATATATATATATATATATATATATATATATATATATATATATATATATATATATATATATATATATATATATATATATATATATATATATATATATAATTGTTCTATTTATAGGTCATAATATTTCCATAAGTGTCAATACCAAACTCTACAACATGACTATTATCAAGGAATCTTAAATCTGCAAACATACACTTTCACTAAAATATGCATAACATCCTCAAAATTGAATAAATTTAATCCAAAACTAAAAAAGAATAAATATAATTCATACTACTATCCAACTATATAACTTATATAGGGTTTCCAAACCATAAATGTTTGTACAAGGCCTAAAAAATATCATGCAAATAATTAACACCAATCAAAATAGCTAGAAATGAATGAATAAACTTCTACAAAATATTCTCCTCCTTTTCATTATGATTTGTAATGACCAATACATTTTATTTATATTACATAGAGAATATTTTTCATCAATCATTGAAGTGCTAACTAAAGAATCGAGTAATAAACATGTTGGAAATATGAGGTAGGTGATTCTACTAAGAGGGGAGGTGTGAATCAGGAACTAGTAAAACTTAATCTTATTTCACCAATTAATCCTCCATATAATATTATGATCTAATTACATGCATGGAAGAATGAAAGAAAATAAAAATTTATAGCAATTTGACACGAGATATGGTGACCCAGAAGCCTTCCAAATAGAAAGTAAAACTGGGATGGGGATGATACTCACAAGCTTTAGTAATGCAATATAAATTTAACCTGTTAAGGCTTATAATTGATCACTTCTGATGATCTTCCCTATTAGGAGCAATAAGGACTCCAAGGTCCACCTTGTGAAAGGATTTACAAAACATACAATGAAGTATGTACTCAGTAAAGAAATTTACATAAGACTATTAAGTCTACCTTGTTAAAGGATTTAGTTGATACACCTATTAGGATGAACTAGTGGATGATCTTTGATCTGAAACTCTGATTTGTTGGTTGATATTCCTTGAATTGTAATGATCACCTTGCTATGATAGATAAATCTTTATTTTCCCTTATACTACTTGTAGCCTTCTTAATTCACACTTCTTCTTATTCCATGCTTATAATACTTGTTTGGATATGATAAAATGTTTTACATATATACTAATCAAAATCATAACTTAATGGAGTCAACCACAACACAAGTTTTACCAAAATCTACAAAGTCAACTCAACTGCTATAACTCAGGTTCTGAAGACAAACTCAGTGATGTTCTGATACTTGACAACCACTATCAATAGTTGGGATCATCTAGCACTCAATTGAAAAAGAGACTTGGTTCATACTAATCACATCCAAGTAGCTTGAACTTGGTCAACACTATGTGACTTGGTGAATACTATGAAACTCAGCATATACTAAATCACTCAGTTGACACTCCATAGCTCGACCAATACTAGATTCACATTGCTAACATTGCGAGCTTAGTAGACATTGGAGAACATGGTTAACACTATGACATAGTTTAGGGCAAGGGTATCCCCAAATGAGATGTCCTAGCCCCCAACTATATAACCACCTAGTGGAAACACAACAACAAGAAGCAACAATGCAAGATCTAATACCAAATACAATAATTTGTTCATAAAATATAACTGATTACATGCAATACACCCAACTATAATGCCTTCTAGGTTAGGGCCATACAAATAGAAATTACAAAATTAGTTCTACAAGATCCCTCAAGATCCAATCCAAACACTAGCCTAGGTAGCCTAGATCTGTAATATAATAACAATATGGAAGAAACCACTAAGGAAATCTACACTTGTGCTTGCAAGCCCACCAAGAAATCTCCTTGTTTTATAGTTGTAGCCCTAGCTCTACTCCAACTTTATCCAAGATCCAAGTGTAAACTACCTCACATTTGGTGCTCTATCCATACACTCACAACTTCATCAAATCCTATTGTAAACTACCTCACACTTGGCACTCTATCCACAAACTCAAGAAAACTAGACTCACTCCTCTAAATGAATGATTCACTCCCTCCATGAATTAATGAATCAATCCATCATGAATGAATAAAGACTTCACCAAAACCCATACTTATACCAATCTAAGACACAAGTTGGCCTGGAATGCTAAAAACTAACATTAAATACTTGAAGAGCCACAAGTCGGCCTCCAATAGCAATTAAATGTCAAAAAATTGGTATCTAAGTAAAATTATGACATCTCCTAGCTCTAATTGAATATAGTTCTAGCAACAAGGTACAAACAACTCAAACTTCAATTGAATCCATCTAATATCTATGCAATCATGAGGAAAGGTTCCCCAATGTGTCTTCAACACATCCCTGACCATGAAAAGAATAACTCCACCAAAATTCAATCTCGATGCTCCTACATTAGACTCCCTAGATATACAGAAAACTATGTCCCATACTTTGATGCCCAAAGAAATATTTGCAACCAGCTTCATATTTACCAAAGGCTTCCACTTCATCAAAGTCAATAGAAAAAATCTAAGAATCCACCATATATGCTTCATCCACTAAAACATCATAATCAAATACATATTAGCAACCCAATCAATATGCTCACACCCAAGAACAAAGTGAACATAATGTTTCAACAACAAACCCTCATCTACATCAGCAACTAGTGAATCTACACTAGTAGCAACAAATTTCACATTAGTAGCAATATGTGAATCCTTAGCAACATATACCAAACTCACAACACCAACCATCTCCTTGCTCACAACAAGATGCTATGCAACACACAACTCATCACCAACAACAATTGGATCATCCATGACCAAGTACTTTTCAATTCCCATGTTAGATCCAATCGACTGATCATGAAAACCAATGTCTATCTTAGCATCAACAAGGTTAGTAATATCTTCAGCAATAACCTCCAGTTGCTTTGCAAGTTCTATATCAAACTCCACAAACTGATCAACAAAACTAACCTCTTCCTTCTTGACCTTGTTATGCTATCTTCTCTCTCAAACAAGTCTTATGACTGGCTAGACAACTCTCTTCCAAATGTGTAAACTCTAGCTCCAATAGCATATAACTCCCTTCTACAATTCCTCAACTCTTTTAGAAAAAGTAGCATCCACAATAGCATCAACCTAAGCTATTGTCTCATTAATCCTCCTCTCCATGATATCATAGAGATTTGTAATCATCTCAAGGTCTAGTCCTCTGAAAACCATCTCTTAAGATCTTCATAACCGCTCTACAAAAAATCCTTTCCAACACTCCTTGTGACAACGTTAAATTATTTGCAAGTCAGATCACAAATTTCCACCTTGTATGAACAATCAAGAACCACATCATAAGTCCAGGACCATGGATCTGCAATCCACAAACTCTCTATGATCATGCCTCAACAAGATCAGTCTTCCATCTTTGCATCGATCGATCCATCTATAAGCCCTAAATAATTGCAAGCCAAAACCATAATCTTCAACCTCACAACCAAGAGATCTAGGACTCTAGAAAGAACAATACACAGCCAAATCAAGATCTTCTCAGATCTACTTCCCCAAACCAAGTCCTCATGCGAACTACCACAACTTTGGAAATCTATTAAGAACAAACTTCACTCTAATACCATCTAATGCAATGTAGGTAGGAGTATCCCAAAGGAAATTTCCTAGCCCCTAGTTATATAACCACATAGTGGAAACACAACAGCAAGAAACAACAATGCAAGATCTAATACAAAATACAATAATTTGTTCATAAAATATAACTTATTACATGCAATATGCCTAACTATAAGGCCTTTTTGGTTAGGTCCAAATACAAATAGCAATTACAAAATTAGTTTGGCAAGATCCCTCAAGATCTAATCCAAACACTATCCCAGCTAGCCCAGATCTGTAATCTAGAAGAAGCCACCAAAGAAATCTAAATTTGTGCTCGCAAACCCACCAAGAAATCTCCTTGTTTTTCATACATATCCCTAGCTCTACTCCAACTTTATCCAAGATCTAAGTTTAAATTGCCTCATATTTAGTTCTTTATCTACACACTCACAACTTCATCAAATCCTATTGTACATTGCCTCACATTTGGTGCTCTGTCCACAAACTCAGGAAAACTAGACTCACTCCTCCAAATGAATGATTCACTCCCTCTATGAATGAATGAATCACTCCATAATGAATGAATAAAGACTTCACCACAACCCCTACTTATACCAATCTAATCCACAAGCTGGCCTAAAATGGTAAAAACTAATATTAAATACTTGAAGAGCCACAAGTCAACCTCCAACAATAATTAAATGTCCAAAAATTGATATCCAAACAAAATCATGATATCTCCTAGCTCTGATTGAATTATAAATCACACTTCAAGATAAGGGTATTAATTTAGGTCCTCTACAACCCCTTAAATTTTCAAATTCTGATTCATCAAGGATAAGTTTGCATCCAATGCAAAAGTCACACGTAGAAAATTATTGTGTAGAACTACCAGAAATTGATACTCTGGGAGAATTTCCATATATAACCCAACTTATAAGGATTTAGAACTTGTACCTTTAATTATAGATATTAATCTAGGCCCTCTTAAATACCTAAAAATTGCATCCTCTAATTCATTGCACAAAATTAATTGCATGATCTACAATAGGCACCCAAAAACTAGAAAAAGCAATTCAAGCAATAAGGTACAAACAACTCAAACTTCAACTCAATCCATCCAATCTCTATGTAATCATGAGGAAAGGTTCCCCAATGTTTCTTCAACACATCCCCAACCATGAAAAGAATAAATCCACAAAAATCCAAGCTTTTTGTTTGTGCATCACACTGTGTAAATCAGTTGACACTATGGATCTTGATTAATATTGGAGTTTTCATCACTTGTACTGAATAACTCGGTAGATACTACTACACTTGGCATGAACTGTACATAGGTTCTAAAGCTTAGTAGAAACTTAATACTGACCAAGTATGACTCACTAATAGAAAAATTGACCTTATTGTCAAGAAAACATCATAACAGGTATTTTAGGGTTTGAATTTCTTAACAAAGTATCTTTATCAAACTTATATAAATATCCTAACCTTGTAGTCACTTAATTGTGATGTAAAATCCTATTAAAATTAGGAAATACTAAGAGGGGGGAGTGAATTAGTATTTCAAAAAAAAAGCCCAAAACTAGATATCTTTAACAACTTTATAACATGCATAATAAAGTAAACTATGCTAAATAGTAAACATATTCATGCAATAAGAGAACTCATAATACCATTTTTTAAAACTAGGGAAACCCTTTCCAATGGAAATCCCTAGTGAGTATGATACCAAAAGAATAATCCTTTAATGAAAAGTATCTTATGAAATATATTGACACTTTTAGGAGTCTATTACATATGTATAGTGTCTTGGTTCTTGTAAGAGGACTAGACCTTGTTAGAATCCTCAACCCTATTAGGAGTTGTTATATAAAAATACAAAAATTATGTAAGATTATTTCATTTCCCAAACATGAAATGTACAATATAGTTCCTTTGATACAAAGAGATAGATACAAAAACCTCTTTGCACTACTGTTGAGATCTTCAATATCTAATTTTTCCTTTGTTTCTCATCACATTATTCATATTCCTATTATCATCCATCATAATTTTGATCACATAGAATTACATAAATATCACATTACATTACTTGACTACTCACTTAAATTCACATTCGTAATATTTCCTTTATACCTTGCTAATTTACAAATATCTTCCTAGTCGTCCTTCATGCCTTTATACACTTTACAAAATACAAAATAATTTTTTTCCCTCTTAGGTTTAACATCTAGGATGTCATCTCTAATTATTTAAGTAATTTTTTCTTAACCAAAATAATTCCTTAACCCAATCCATTTCTTTATTATGCTTTGTTCTATTGATATACTATTGTAACTAGTAATCTGACCATAACTCTATCTATCCAATATGTACAAACTTGCTTACTCACATATGTCATCATCATTGTGTTAGGTAGTCATACCTAACTTTACATGTGTCCATGATAAACTTGTAAAGCTCATCAACAAAAACTATGTATGTTCTATCAGATAAATTTTATGATACTTAAACAATTTTCTAAGTAGACATGTCATAACCTCATCTTCATTGTAGGTATGCTTTTAGCACTTGAATTTAAAACTTTAAAAAATAATCCCATTGAAAGAATCTAGTTTGTTTTTATTGCTAAGGATGATTTTCAAAGAAGGTGGTGATATGATGTTATGTTGAACTTGAACTTTGAACCTCAAAGTTCAGAGATTCAAGTTCAAGGTTCAGTTGTAATAGTTCAATAGTTCAAACTAGTTCAAATGGTCCATATATGTTGAACAAAGTTTGATGATTTCAAATTGGTCCAAACAAGATGGTCTGAACAAGTCCAATTTCTAATTCTAGCTCAGAAGTTCAAGTTCAAGGTTCAAGAGTTCAAAAGTTTGAAGACTCAATTGGTCTAACAATCCAAACAAAAATTATAGAGTTTAGGTTAGCAAGTTATCATCTTGATCCTAAACCTTGTACTACATAGTTCTGTTTCAAAGTTCAAGTTCATAGGTTTAGAGTTGCATATGTGAATTCATATTCAAAATCAAAAATGTGATTAAGATCTCCATACCATGAATGCAATTCAAATTTGCAAGTGCAAAAGTTCAAATTATGACATACAAGATCGAGTTCAATTTTAGTTCAAAATTTTAGGTTCATAGGTTCAGGTTTAGATTCATAGGTTCATATTGTCTTAGCTTTTAATAGCAACAACTTGTAAGATCATATTTTATGACAAGAAAAATGGGTCTCCATGGAAGGGCCATTAATCTTTTCTCCACTATTGGATCTTCCCAATTTTTGAATATGTTGTCAAGAGGAAAGTTATAATTTTTGAATCTCACTAGAGAGATTGGACATTTATAATTTTAGTAAAAATTTATAACCCCCTAAGTAGAGGTCTATAAAAAAAAATGAATGTGAGCTGAAACTAGAAAAATCATGCTTTAAATTTTATTGTCTCTTCTCATTAATGTTTTATTGTAATGTTGTATGCTCAAAGGTTATATATCAAATACTTCAAGGAAATATTATTATGGAAAGAAAAAATTAGATGGAGTAAAAACCATTAGGAAGGATATGAATAATCGATGAAAGGTTAACTATTAATCTTTCCAAGATTCAATTATGAAACTAAATACTAACCCGTAAAATCATTTATTCTTAAAGAAAAAGGGAATGAGTGTTCTTCTTCTTCTTTTTCCCCAAGTCTTGTGGCTTCTTGGGAGGAAACAATATTCTTCTTGTAATGGGGAAATAGGGGTTGTATTATTTTTTTCTACAAAAGTTTATTGTAATTATGAGGATAGAGCAATTGTGTGGTTTATTTTGTTATGCATTTAGAACAAAGAGAAGATTATATTATCAAATCTTGTGGTTTGAATATATCTAAATCTTAGATTAATATGATCATGTGGTCATGTCTTTTGTGTTTTGGATGTAGTCATGTGGTCAATTATAGTTTGTAGAATAAATAACATTTTCCTTCATTTTCCCTGCAATGTAAAGAAGAATTGAATAAATGGTCATGCGACTATTTGTTGATCTTTCTCTCTTTATTCTTATTCATGAATCTAGAAACCACATTCATTTCTTAGAAAACCTTTGTGTCTTTAGGTTAAAGACAAACATTTTTATTTAATTCATTGCAAATATTTATATGAGGGAGTTGTACCTCTCAATTCAGAGGAGAGTTATCAATCAATGATAACTCATCCAAATAATAGTGTCTTTTTATTCTTCAATTCAAGCATTTAGATTCATACTTCAATTCAAAGGAGAGTTGTTAATTAATGATAACTCATCCAACTATTAGTAGCTTTTTGTTCTTCTATTCAGGAATTTGGAGTCATACTTTTGTAATTCGTTTTGAAGGACAAATTTGTTTGCTAACATATTTTTTAGCGCTTCTGCTAGGGATTTAAAAACCAAAGATCAGTGCTCATTTTACTCTCCATATTTTATTTTTATCTGTTAGCAAGAGATTGGAAACTCTATTAAACCATTTCATAAGTTAACAAGGTTGCAAGAATGGGAAAAAGAGAAAATCCCACCATCTTGGAAATTCTCCAAATGGGATGAATGTAAGGAAAGTATTTTTCATGGTGTTGAAATCAATATGAGCATTGAAGATGATCACATATCATCTCTATTATGGGGAATTTTTTGTGCAAGATTTCATAGGTTGAAGAAGTTGGAAGAAGAGATGAATTAGCTACAAGCTCATGAGAATAGAGTATTAAATCTTAAACAAGGACTGGGAATTAATGATGATAAACTTCTTGCTGCCCCACAATCTTTTTGTCTTCAAACTTTCTCAGTTCTGAGTGAGAAAGAAGTTTAGCCAAGAACAAAAAAAAAAAAAAAAACCTACAGCTCAAGTGTTAAATATGGAAAATGATCAAACATTGCAATATCTTTGGAATGCATTTAAAGGAAGTATTTGTGAAGCTATAAAGAATGGATTAAATCCCTTTGGAGATCATAGATTTGCATAGCTGCTAAAATGTGGTCATGAAAGGTATTATCAGCTCAAAGGCCTTAAACATGAGATGATTGTTCCTACAAAGATACCAAAGGAAAAAAAATCAGAAAATAAAGAATTGGTATCTTCCAATTTATCAATTCTTGGAGAGCAAGATCATACTCCAACAATATTAGAATCATTAGTACCTCAAAATCATAATCAGCAACAAAAGAAAAGTCCACACAAAGCTGAAAATGAAGAGTCTAGATATTCTTCATCATACATGTTGGATGAAAAAGAAAATGAGATGTATGTACAAGAAGACCTTCTTCTACATGATTCCCCATCAAATGATGAAGATGCCCTTTCTTCCCTTGGAATGGAGAATGCCGAAATGAATGTGAACCAAGGAAAGGATCATTTTGTCAAAGTATTTCAGCCCCATGAGTTGTTGATTTGTTGGGACAATGGTGTTCTTTGTGAGGAATATATTGCACATGAGTTATTATTTACTATTAAGTAGGGTAACTCCCTTGCACAAATTAATTTGGATATAAATCTTTCTCATATCTTTGTTTTGAATGAAGAATTTTCAGATTTAGTTTCAGTAAAGAATGATGAAATTTATCTTTATTCTACAAACATTTTGAATGCTGAAAATTCTCTTAAAATAATGATCTCAAAAGTGTTGATTATGATAACAACATAGTATTTTCTATAGGAATGTCTAAGCATTCTTTTCTTCAAGTGGAAATGGAAAGTTTTAGTTTCGAAGACCCTAAAAATCATCTTTAAAATGCAAGTTTTCAGATCAGCATACTTCCAAAGTATGAAACTTTTAATTTTGTTGAAAGAATAGACAAGAATGATTCTTTATGCTTAAGAATTTGTAATCAGCCCATCGAAGAATCATTATGTTTTGAGGGTGAAGGATCTCACTTTTAAAAATGCCTATGAAAAGGAGATTGTGTTAAAAATGAGATTAAATGATACTCCAACAAAGATTTTTCCACTTCTAAAAATTTGATTGAAAGAGAGAATTATAATTTAAAATGGTGTGAAATGGAAATCAGAATAATAAAATGTTGAAACCCAAAAAAGTGTCAAACAATTTGCATCATGATTCTTTTTGTGAAAAGTAGGATATAAATCATTATTTGTTATCTACCAATCAAGAATATTACAACCAAAGACATTCAGATGTTAATTCTCTTCAAGTCATGCATGTGGATAAAGAATTTTTAGATTTGATTTCTATCAAGAATGATAATTTTTTTTCAACAAATGATAGATCATATATTTAATGAGGTCATCCCTCTTCTCCAATATAATAAGAAATCTGATAATCACTTTTCAAATCATGGTCATTTGGATAGTAGCATTAAAGATCTTGAAGTGTCCTCTCTATATCTTCTTGAGCATCACTCTTTCTAGTATGAAGTTATAAAATGTTTTTGAAGCAATGTTTTTGAGGCCTCTATAAAATTAGAGAATTATTATGACACTTGGATCTTAGGGCATAATGGTTTTCTCATAAAATTCCTACATGCTACTAGTTTGATTGTTAGTAATAAGGATATCAATCTTCAAGTTATAGATCATTCAAAATTATTAGAAGAAGGGATTTCTTGGGGTATGTCTTTGGATCTCACACATAGGAATGTCGTGATGGTTAAGATAGGGAAACACTCACAACAAAACATACTATACTATTGCATATATTCCATGGGAAAGAAAGTGATCTAAATTTTTGTTGGTTGAGTAAAGATATATTCCTCTATTGAGCTAGCAAACTAAGCAAGTTTTGGCATGCAACCTAGGTCCAAGAAGTTGGTTGTAACTTCATCCAAGCTAGAAAACTTGAATATGACTTGGAGATAATCATCTTGGGTTGTCAATGTGGAGATTTTTCCAAATGGAGTTGTATTTAGTTGATTCATTCCAATGCAGCCCATTATTTTGGAAAGTTTCATTATTTTCCCAACCTATAAATGGATTTGTGTAAGTATTTTGTGTCTCCATCTCTCATGGTGTGAGCCTCCTCCCAATATTCATACTTATGAATAGATTTTGTTTTTACAAATTTTGGTTGTGCTTAGTTTTAGTCTATTATTTTTTGGCTTGCTAGTAGCTTAGGTGTTTTGGTGTTGCCCCATTGTTCTCTCTCTGCAAGAAAGTCCTCATTATCTCTTATTTTATGACTCTATTTTCCCAATGGCTAAGAATTCGACTCCTACTAGAGGATTTCTAGATTCTTCATGTCCCTTATGGTCCACATCCCTAGTTAGAGTGAACTATAAGCATGCTTTAAGCACCTTAGTTTCAAAATTTAAAAATCAATCCCACGGAAAGAATCTAGTTGCTTTTTATTCCTAAGGATGATTTTCAAAGAAGGTGGTGTTATGAGGTTATGTTGAACTTGAAATTTGAACCTCAAGGTTTAGAGGCTCAAGTTTAAGGTTCAGATGCAATAGTTCAATAGATCAAACTACTTAAATAGTTCAAACTAGTTCAATAGTTCAAACTAGTTCAAATGGTTCATACATATTGAACAAGGTTCAAAGGGATCATATTGCTTCAAAGGGTTTGGATTGGTTCAGACAGGATGGTCTAAAAAAATTTAATTTCTAATTCTGGTTCAGAAGTTCAAGTTCAAGGTTCAAGAGTTCAAAAGTTTGAAGACTTAGCAGGTCTAACAATCTAGAATTTTTTCCAAAGTTTGGGTCAGCAAGTTATCATTGTGAACCTAAACCTTGAACTACATAGTTCAAGTTCATAGGTTCATAAGTGCAGATCTGAGTAATTCAAAATTAAAATGTGATTAAGATCTTCAAACCATGAATGAAATTCAAAATTTTTAGTTATGACATACAAGTTTGAGTTCAATTTTAGTTCAAAATTTTAGGTTCACAAGTTCAAATTTGTAGGTTCAAATTGTCCAATTTTTAATAGCAGCAACCTGTAATAGCACATTTTATGATAGGAAAAATGGGTCTCCATGCAAGGGCAATAACATTTTTCTCCACTATTAGATCTTTCCAATTTTTGGATATGTTGTCAAGAGGAAAGTTTAACTAAATCTCACCTGAGCGTTCAGACAAATATGATTTTGGTAAAAATTTACAATTACCTAAGTAGAGTTCTATAAAAAAAATGATTATGAGCTAAAACTAGAAAAGTCATGCTTTAAATTTTGTTATCTCTTCTCATTGATATTTTATTGTAATTTTGTATTCTCAAATGTTCTATATCAAATACTAAAAAGAAACATTATAATATAAAGGAAAAAATAAAAGGGAGTAAAAACTATAGAGAAGGATATGAATAATGAAGGAAAGATTAATTATTAGTATTTCCAAGGTTCAGTTATAAAACTGAATATTGACCCATGAAATTATTTATTGTCAAAGAAAGAGGGAATGATGGTTCTTTTTGTACATGTCTTGTGGCTTCTTGAGAGAAACAAGTATACTACTTCTAACAAGAAAATAGGGGGAAGATTATTTATTTTCTATAAAAAATTATTGTAATTATAGGGACAGAGTAATTGTGTGATTTCTTTTGTTATGCATTTAGAGTGAAGAGAAGGCTATATTATCAAATCTTGTGGTCTGAATATATCTTTCTTGGATTGATATTGATCCTATGGTCATGTCTTTTGTGTTTTGGATGTAGTCCTATGGTTAGTTATAGTTTGTAGAATAAATAACATTTTCCTTGATTTTCTCTATAATGTAAAGAAGGATTGAATAAATGGTTGTGTGACTATTTGTTGATCTTTCTCTCTTTATTTTGATTCATAAATCTAGAAACCACATTCATTTCATGTTTATGAATGAATGTTAGAAAACCTTTGTGTCTTCAAGTTAAAGAAACACATTGTTTTTTAATTCAAAAATCTTTCTATGAGGGAGTTGTACCTCTCAATTTAGAGGAGAGCTATGAATCAATGATAACTCATACAACTATTAGTAAATTTTTGTCCTACTATTTAGGCATTAGGAGTCGTATTTTGTAATTCTTTTTGAAGGAAAAATCTATTTGCTAACATTCATGATTTATCCATTTTATATGACTGATATGTTCCCCTAAATGACAACATCAAAATGTCTAACCTATCCAAAATTTCAACAAATCCTTTAATCAAGGTAGAACCTAGCTATTATTTTAGCCTTTAAAAGGGAAGAACCCTCATAGGGTGGATCATTTTAATTGATCAAATCATTGTAGCCTTAAGAGGCACAACTTTATTGTTGTAGGTAGTAGAGATTTTGTGGGTTTCATCCCCTTTGAAATTTTACCTTCACCTTGGAGGGTTTCTACATTACCAAATATGTGTGTTAATGTGTTATATTTTTATGAGTTTACATTCATGTAGTTATATACTAGATCTAATAGTTTATTGTAGTAAATGGTTGATATGATTTAAGGTAATATCAAGATAAGGATTTATGTAGTGATGTCAAATATGTTTCATGTTTGAAAAGAGAAAGGAAGTTTAATTGATCCTGATTAACCCCCACTCCCCCCCCACCCTCTCTATATCTCACCTTCCCTATTAAATTTCCAACAATTGGTGTTAGAGCAGTGTACTCTTTAAGAGTTAAAGATATTGAAAATGGAAGTCTAAAAAATGTGAAAGAACATTGAGAACTAGAAGATTGATGCTTATCTTGCATATGAGCAAGTCAAGGCTTTAAAGGATACATTAAGGAAATCCCTGAAGAGAAGGAAAGAGATGACAATAAAACAAAATGACACTCAACACAAAGAAGAGATTATTGAATTACTATTTGCTAAAGAAAGATCCAATGAATCGAATGCATCAATAGAAGATCTGTTGGAGAGGAACAATATCATGAATGAGGAAGTGAGAGAATTGAAAAGAGAACATGAAATTCAAGTAGTAAGGCTATGTGAAGTGACTGAACAAATATTAAGGCTAAGGAAGATAAAGAAAAGGCTTAGGATGAAAAGGTAATGAATGATGAAGACAAGAGATAGTTGGTTATAAGGCTTGATGAAAGCATCAATAAAGTACAAAAGTTGATCCATAATCAGTTTGATATGATTAATAGATTACTAAGTGAAAATCATGAGATTAAAAGAAAGGAGTTGGAGATTACAAATCTGAAAATTAAGAATGATAGATTAACAAATGAGTTGAGAGTTGAAAAGGAATTGTTTGAGAGGTTGAAAAAACCTAAAGAGGCTATGAGATTCCTTAATGAGAAGATGAATGCACCAACAAGACCTCATGACACCACTAGACTAGGCTATGTCAAGTTCCTATCAGGTGTTGAGCAAGGAGAATCATCAAAATAATAAGAATAACAGAATGAGAATGGAAAACCAAAGAACAAGAAGAATGTATGCTATCAATGTGAAAAATCAAGCCATACACTAAATGTTTGTAGGAGAAAAATTGGTAAGTCAAAACCTAAATATAAATTCAATGGTTATTATTTCACTTGCCACAAACAAGATCATCAAGCACATGAGTGTAGATAAAAGGTCAATTAGGAACCAACTAATCCTAGATTTGAAGGTTATTGTTATACATATCAAATGTATGGTCATAAGGCACAAGATTGAAGATATAAAGCAAAGAACAATTGGAGACTTAAAGGTCAAGACAAAGAACCTAAGAAAGGTAATGCCATAAATTGGGATTATAACGCTTGGGTAAATTGTAAATATTGTGTAAATTATGGACACAGTGCACCAAATTATGCTAGGATACATCTTAGAGTAAGATCTAGAAATTGGAGACATTTTGGAGCAATATGTTTCATCTAACAGAAGGTCAGTCATCTAAGCAATGACTCTATGAGGTGAGCACTAACACCCAATATTGAAGGTGAAAATGGAAAGGAATAGGTCAATTTTGAATAAGGAATGAAATGAACCAAACATGGAGGTATTAGTACAATGTAATGATCCCCATTTTAGCAGTTGACCAAGTGTGTCTGCTTTAGCCTTGTTCTACATGGTCCCGAGGGCTAACGAAGGGTTTAATGGGATCCAGGAGTGTTTTGGCCTAGTCATTTCTAGTTTGGGCCAAAACAAAGTTGATTTACTCAGTTTCAGGCATACTTACTATTTTTAGTGAGTCAGCAGGACACAATGTAGGTCAATTTTGGTGATTGGATTTGATACTCCTCAGTGAGAGCTTTTCGATGAGCTATCACTCGCATTATTCGGAGTCTGATTGCTAATACATTTTAATGCCTAAAGTTTTATTAAAGTAACGTCTAATTTAATTGTAAAATATTAAAGTGTTACTTTAATATTTATTTTATGGTGATGTGTACCCAACAAAGACATAAGAGGTATTTTAATATATGTTTTATATATTACACATATTTTATCCCACATTGCCCATATGAGTTGAGCGGACCCTTGGGAATAGAATAAAAGGAAGCATTTGTGGCTTCATTAGACAGGTTGAATATGAGAAGAAATTGGTGTGTGAGTTGTAGCTTTGTTCTTGGCATTTGAGGACATCTATCCTCTCTTGTAACATTCTAGATGTCATCCCCTTGGGGTTTGGCCTTTGGAATTCTTTCTTATTGGCTTCATTATCAGGCAGTTTAGTTGCATTTTCGGCTATAGGCAGATTTGATATTTTTCTCATATCTTCTTCACTACTTGTTCGACACTTATGCCACTTGGAGGGAATGGTATTATGAAGGTAGTGGACTGATTGCAGGACAAAGTATTGTAGCAGCAAGTTCATAAGCATGGGCTGGAGTATTATGACAATATTGCTGAAGTAATTAGTGAGTTGATAAATCTGCCATGTATTTCGTTTTATGAATTCTGAAAATAACATTTTATTAACAGCCGTTCATTTCCACTTTGCATATTATTGTAGTTTCTTTCTTGTTTATGTTGTATGATACCAATTCCATGCACGAAACACAACAAACAAATAAATGTTTGATTTCCAAAGTTATAAGGGGTTTTAAGAAGTTGAATGCAAACTGTTTGACATAATTCCTTTCAGCAATTTGGTTTAGTTTTTGGGACATCCAGGGGTGACCATTACAATGGTATCAGAGCTATAAGTCCTGCCATCCTGTGGAGGTCTTATAGGGAATTTGGAACAGCTGGATAGAGGGAAAAAGTGTTTGACAAAATGTCAAAACACTAAAATCAGAAATAAATAAAAAACACAGGCTAAGCGTTTATGTTTGAGCATGCAACAGGGGTCTTATAATTTTTGCAATACTAGAGCAAGACAAAATAGGATTTTAGACTTGTAAAACAAACAGTCTAGTACATTCGTGCAGGTGGACATTGAATCCAACCATACAGACACAGAGGAGATATTCTTTGATTAGGACAATAATATGGGTGATCAAGATGACAGGAATACAGGATTAGGCGGAGGCAAAAATGTTGGTCTAGATTAGGGGGAGGTACTATTCAGATAGTTACTGGATACATTAGAGCAGGGGCAGCATATGCAGCAGGAGTAGAATAGGCAAATGGATATGATGTTGCAGCTTATGGCTAGACAGATGGGCATCAACATTGGTGATTTGTATGTTCCTCCAGAGCAGAAGGTAGTTGATTCCTCAAGTGGGATTGAGACACGTATAGAGCCAGCCAGTTATGATGTTGGTGATATGGGTGTTTCAGTGAAATCAATAGAAACATGGGCACAAAGTCAGGAGACCACATACGAAGCTTTGTCGGGAGATGATGCTACAGTAATAGTGGGATTAGGAGAACATGAGGATACTACCATATCAATAGCCACTTCTATGTCAGTTGAACCATCCAATGAGGAGTTTAATGGTATAAATGCAGTGGTTGATGTATTTTTTAATGAAGCCACACATGTTGATGATTATGAGTTTTCATCAACTACAAATTCAGTTTAGTTTTTTGTTGCAATAGTTAATGTTGTTCCTATGTCCATATATTTCGATGCGGCAACACCTATTGTTGATACAAATAGCATGAGTACATATAGTTCACCTACAGGTACATCTTTTTCAATGCGTGATGGTGATAATATGCATTCCAGTCCAATATATATTATGTCTATGGATACAGGGAAGAAAACGTTTCATAGATCTTCTATGGAGTTTCCTTATGGTGGCATTCTAACTTCATCAGCACAATTTTTGAATGCTAGGCTATAGGGGTTGGTCCTGATGATGCGGGTTTGCAGTTGGTTTAACTTCCATATGGATATCACACATTACTTCAATTGGGATCCAAGTGGAGGTTGGAGTTCATTATGTTACTTAATTGCTTGAGGACAAGCAATTTCAAGGAGGACGGATTTGTAATGATCCCCATTTTAGCAGTTGACCAAGTGTGTGTGTGTGTGTTAGCCTTGTTCTACATGGTCCTAAGGGCTAACGAAGGGTTTAATGGGATCCTGGAGTGTTTTGGCCTAGTCATTTCCAGTTTGGGCCAAAACGAAGTTGATTTACTCAGTTTCAAGCATACTTACTATTTTTAGTAAGTTGACAGGACACAGTGCAGGTCAATTTTGGTGATTGGATTTGATACTCCTCGGTGAGAGCTTTTCGATGAGCTATCACTCGCATTATTCAGAGTCTGATTGCTAATACATTTTAATGCCTGAAGTTTTATTAAAGTAACGTCTAATTTAATTGTAAAATATTAAAGTGTTACTTTAATATTTATTTTATGGTGATGTGTACCCAAGAGAGACATAAGGGGTATTTTAATATATGTTTTATATATTACACATCTTTTATCCCACATTTCCCATATGAGTTGAGCGGACCCTTGGGAATAGAATAAAAGGAACCATTTGTGGCTTCATTAGACAGGTTGAATATGAGAAGAAATTGGTGTGTGAGTTGCAGCTTTGTTCTTGGCATTTGAGGACGTCTATCCTCTCTTGTAACATTCTAGACGTTATTCCCTTGGGGTTTGGCCTTTGGAATTCTTTCTTATTGGCTTCATTATCAGGCAGTTTAGTTGCATTTCCGGCCACAGGCAGATTTGATATTTTGCTCATATCTTCTTCACTACTTATCCGATGCTTATGCCGCTTGAAGGGAATGGTATTATGAAGGTAGTGGACTAATTGGAGGACAAATTATTGTAGCAGCAAGTTCATAAGCATGGGCTGGAGTATTATGACAATATTGCTGAAGTAATTAGTGAGTTGATAAATCTTCCATGCATTTGGTTTTATGAATTCTGAAAATAACATTTTATTAGCAACCGTTCATTTCCACTTTGCATATTATTGTAGTTTCTTTCTTGTTTATGTTGTATGATACCAATTCCATGCACGAAACACAACAAACAAATAAACGTTTGATTTTTGAAGTTATAAGGGGTTTTAAGAAGTTGAATGCAAACTGTTTGACATAATTCCTTTCAGCAATTTGGTTTAGTTTTTGGGACATCTAGGGGTGACCATTATAGTGGTATCAGAGCTATAAGTCCTGCCATCCTATGGAGGTCTTATAGGGAATTTGGAACAGCTAGATAGAGGGAAAAAGTGTTTGACGAAATGTCAAAACACTAAAATCAGAAATAAATAAAAAACACAGGCTAAGAATTTATGTTTGAGCATGCGATAGGGGTCTTATAATTTTCGTGATACCAGAGCAAGAAAAAATAGGATTTCAGACTTGCAAAGCAAACAGTCTAGTGCATTCATGCAGGTAGACATTGAATCCAACCATACAGACATAGAGGAGATATTCTTTGATCAGGACAATAATATGGGTGATCGAGATGACAGGAATACAGGATTAGGCGGAGGCAAAAATGTTGGTCCAAATCAGGGGGAGGTGCTATTCAGACAGTTACTGGATACATTAGAGCAGGGGCAGCGTATGCAGCAGGAGCAGAATAGGCGAATGGATATGATGTTGCAGCTTATGGCTAGACAGATGGGCATCAACAATGGTGATTTGTATGTTCCTCCAGAGCAGAAGTTAGTTGATTCCTCAAGTGGGATCAAGACACGTATAGAGGCAGCCAGTTATGATGTTGGTGATATGGGTGTTTCAGTGAAATTAGTAGAAACATGTGCGCAAAGTTAGGAGACCACATACGAAGCTTTGTCGGGAGATGATGCTACAGTAATAGTGGGATTAGGAGAACATGAGGATACTACCATATCAGTAGCCACTTCTATGTCAATTGAACCATCCAATGAGGAGTTTAATGGTATAAATGCAGTGGTTGATGTATTTTCTAATGAAGCCACACATGTTGATGATTATGAGTTTTCATCAACTACAAATTCAGTTTAGTTTTTTGTTGCAGCAGTTAATGTTGTTCCTATGTCCATATATTTTGATGCGACAACACCTATTGTTGATACAAATAGCATGAGTACTTATGGTTCACCTATAGGTACATCTTTTTCAATGCGTGATGGTGATAATATGCATTCCAGTCTAATATATATTATGTGGATGGATACAGGGAAGAAAACATTTCATAGATCTTCTATGGAGTTTCCTTATGGTGACATTCTAACTTTGTCAGCACAAGTTTTGAATGCTAGGCTACAGGGGTTGGTTCTGATGATGCGGGTTTGCAGTTGGTTTAACTTCCATATGGATATCACACATTACTTCAATTGGGATTCAGGTGGAGGTTGGAGTTCATTATGTTACTTAATTGCTTGAGGACAAGAAATTTCAAGGAGGGCGGATTTGTAATGATCCCCATTTTAGCAGTTGACCAAGTGTGTGTGTGTGTTAGCCTTGTTCTACATGGTCCCAAGGGCTAATGAAGGGTTTAATGGGATCCTGGAGTGTTTTGGCCTAGACATTTCCAGTTTGGGCCAAAACGAAGTTGATTTACTCAGTTTCAGGCATACTTACTATTTTTAGTAAGTCGGCAGGACATAGTGCAGGTCAATTTTGGTGATTGGATTCGATACTCCTCGGTGAGAGCTTTCCGATGAGCTATCACTCGCATAATTCAGAGTCTGATTGCTAATACATTTTAATGCCTGAAGTTTTATTAAAGTAACATCTAATTTAATTGTAAAATATTAAAGTGTTACTTTAATATTTATTTTATGGTGATGTGTACCCAAGGGAGACATAAAGGGTATTTTAATATATGTTTTATATATTACACATCTTTTATCCCACATTTCCCATATGAGTTGAGCGGACCCTTGGGAATAGAATAAAAGGAAGCATTTGTGGCTTCATTAGACAGGTTGAATATAAGAAATTGGTGTGTGAGTTGCAGCTTTGTTCTTGGCATTTGAGGACGTCTATCCTCTCTTGTAACATTTTAGACGTCATTCCCTTGGGGTTTGGCTTTTGGAATTCTTTCTTATTGGCTTCATTATCAGGCAGTTTAGTTGCATTTCTGGCTACAAACAGATTTGATATTTTGCTCATATCTTCTTCACTACTTGTCTGACGCTTATGCCGGTTGGAGGGAATGGTATTATGAAGGTAGTGGACTGATTGGAGGAAAAAGTATTGTAGCAGCAAGTTCATTAGTATGGGCTGGAGTATTATGACAATATTGCTGAAGTAATTAGTGAGTTGATAAATCTGCCATGTATTTGGTTTTATGAATTCTGAAAATAACATTTTATTAGCAGCCGTTCATTTCCACTTTGCATATTATTGTAGTTTCTTTCTTGTTTATGTTGTATGATACCAATTCCATGCACGAAACACAAAAAAAAAAAAAAAAATTTGATTTCCGGAGTTATAAAGGGTTTTAAGAAGTTGAATGCAAACTATTTGACATAATTCCTTTCAGCAATTTGGTTTAGTTTTTGGAACATCTAGGGGTGACCATTACATACAAATGGAGAAGTTGTGATAACCGAATCTAATGGATTAGGTGATTCCCCCACCTTGAGCTAAATGATAAGGTATGTATGGAACTATGTTTCAAATTGATAGATTATATATTAGCTCTTAATACTACATGCATGTAAGTCCAAATAAGCATAATCATAGATGCATAAGGATAGAGGTTAATGATTAGGTTGAGATGGATTGTGATTCTGAGTTAAAAATTTGATAGAAACTGATTGCCACTTTTGAATGTTAGTATGAATGGATTTATGATACTGATACAAGAATTTTGAAGGATGTGTGTGCATTTCTCATACCATTAGGTAATTTGAGATAGCTCTTATACACTCAGTATACACCTAATAAATGTATGGATCATTTAATGTAGACCCAATTCAACTATTTGAAATTATATAGTATATTTTGAGGCTCATTTTGACTCACCATTGGGATTTCAAATTTATATAGCAAAATATGCAAGAGATTGTATGGCAATTTTTTGTGAAGTTACTAAATATTCAAATGCATTTTGTCTACTTAATAAGTAAGTTGTGTGAAGTTGTATGTGAATTGAGTTGTGAAGTTGTTTGATTTCAAACCCTAGTTAGAAAAGATGGCATAATTCACTTCTACCAGTGAGAAGGAGGCATTTAAGGATAGCAATACATAGATTATTCATAATGAGGCATGCCCTCAACCAAAATTTATGGCATAGCTAGACATTGTGTTAATATGAGATTCTTCAAGGGTGTTGTTTGCAATTTCACTAAGGATAATTATGGTACACAATGTTAGGTCATGTTATGTGTGCAAGATTGGAGAAATAGGAAATTTTGAGCTAGGAAGTGCTTATGATAGGTTATGTGACAATGGAAGATTGAAAGATGAGAACAAAGTTTTGAAGTAGGAGATATTTTCCACAGCAAGTCAAATTGTGATATTTCTATCAAGATTTAACTGTGTAGTTTTTTATTCAAACTCATTGACTCATACATCATGAGTAGTGATTTACAATGAATCCATCTATGATGAGAATAAATGGAACACTTAGCACTCATTCAATCTAGTTTATTCTCATAGAGGTGAAGCATTAGGAATTCTTAGGAGCTCACCCATCCCAATACTACTCCATCTCAAGTGCTCTTAACAATGGAGTTTCCTCCATGGTTAAACCCACTCTTCTTGCAACCTCACTCTACTTACAAAAAACTTGTTGCTACAAAAAGATTAACTCTTTGCCTATCATTTCCAAAGGTGTTTAAGGTTGAGCAGATAAATATTTTGTTGAGTCAAATGCATGACATGCAATTTTGGTTGGAAAATGAACTAGCCAGAATCACAAAGTCAATCATATATCACATGACTAGATACCCTATTTTGGACAAAGGAAAGATAATTCAATATCTAGGTAGGGATATAATTAAAACCAACATGAAAGAAAAAATGGAAAAGTATAGGCATTTTTATCAACACTATTGAGTACCTTCTAATCAAGTTTGTTTCTTATTTTATTGCATAATTTTTATCAATCAAGTTAACAGAACATTATGTCATGTGTAGCTATTGATATGGGTTACAAACTTGTCAAGAAGGATCACAATTATGATCTCACTGTGCTATAGATAATTCAACTAGCATATAATCTAGGAGCAATAAGGAAGGTGAAAAATACTTCATGTAAGTTTAGATCTCTCATTATATGTATATTTTTCTATGTACAAAATTTGTTTCCCACTTTTGGAGATTTAGTATGGGATACAAAGAGACCATTCACCAAGAAGATAAATGAGTTCACCAATTAGATAGACAAAAAATTTGAAACCATGATGGATGGCTATTTTGAAGATTTCAAATAGAAGATAAAGAATAGATTTAGAATCCCTAAGTTAGTTGTTGACCAATACTATGATGACATATTTTTTCTTGTTGATATTGATTACATGTATCCTCGAGCTATAATTCCTAGATTGACATGGCTAAGACCTCTACATTATGAGGTAAATATTGATGAAGTATCAATTACCATTACAATACTACTAGTCGAGGAAATAGATAAGAATATTTAACACTTCAACATATATGATACGACTAAGATTAAAATGATGATACAAAAAAGGTTCCCAAAATTGACAAAAAAGAAAGAAAATTATTTGAGATTTAGAAAGTAAACTTGGACAAGCACAACTGAAGGAAAAGGTGAAGATCTTAGCAATGACAAAAGAGATGAAGGTGATGAAGAAGAAGAACATAAAGGAAAAGCTAAAGAACTAGTTGTTGTCAATCCCAAGGCGATCAAAGGGAAGGAGATTGTTGTAGTTGATCTAAAGGTAAACAAAATATTCAAGAAGATGGCAGCGAAGACCACAACAACACCTCAAAGTATCACTAGGTAGAGATCCAAGGTAGTAAGTTCTATAGTTGTCAATCCATTAAGGAAAGGAGTTGTGAAGATCATGAGGCCAATTAAAGGCAAAAGTCCTAGGAAGAGGACATTAGATGCAATAGGGGCCGAGAAAAGCCAATAGAAGAAGAAACTGCAGAGAGATTTAGTAGTAAAGCCTAATGATGATGAAGATGAGTTAGAATGTACTAAGTCTAATGGCTTTAGTCAATTCCATATTGTTCCAAAACAAGAGCCTCAAGATGTCAACAAGGTATGTGAAAATTTGAGGAGTTCAACATGTTTAGTAGGATTTAAGTATATTAAATATGAAACCTTAGAAAAAAAAGACAAAGAAAAGATAGAATAGGTTGTTATTGATATGATGGTGAATTTCAAGTATACTCCAATTGACTTAGGATAGGAATTACCTGAAGAATTGTATAATACAATAGGTGCTAAGTGGAAATGGTCACTAACCATAGAAAACAAAAGATGAGAGAGGCTACATTAGTCCAACTGATTCTTGATTTAGGCAAACAATACATGTCGATAGCTATGAAGGATTATGCTAAAAAATTTGTGTGAAAGAGAAGGGCATATTAAGATTTTTAGAAGTAAAGTAGAAGAGGTTGTATAGGAGAGTAAGACAATATGGAAGAAATTGTTTTCTCTTATGCATATAGATGAGGAGAAATAAGGCAAGGAAGAGAAGAATGCAAGAGAAGTAGAGTTAGAAAAAAAAAAAAAGACATCTATGATGATGTTGAGAAATTAGTAGACAATTCATAAGATGGTACACCAAAGTGAGAAGCAAATAGAAGTAGTCACTATAGAAGATGAAACTCTAGAAAATACAGTGCTTGATGTGACTACTGTTGGACAAGATTTAGAGAAGACTAAGTTGACTAAGAAAGAAAAGTAGAAGCAAGCTCCTAAATCAATCAAAGATGCATTAATGGACACCAATCCATTAATTGTGTAGATCAATAAATATTTGAATATTGGTGAGAAAAAATAATCTCAACAAGTAATAGTTAGTCTAATTGATACATCTATAGTTACTGTTGATAATAATGTGTAAATATTAAGAGAGGCAAAAGATGATGTTTCTATTGTCAAATAGTAGAGTGTGCTAGAATATGAAGGAATAGATCAAACAAATATTGCTAGAAAGGGTAATCAAGATTAGATTAAGGAGAGAGAGAGCCAAAATTCACAAGAAGAGAAATATTCTATTGGAAGTGATAGACCAAATGTTTAAGGACCTCAAATTGAGGGAGTAAAAAACACAATTCAACCAAGCTCCATTGTTGAACTCACATCGACTGAGGAACAAAAACTAGTAGATGAGCCAAAAGGTGCCAAGGGCACACAATAAATTAATCAAATACCATGTCTAGAGATCCAAACTCAAAGTTTATAATTATCATTATCAATCCCAAGTACTCTTGATTAAAAAGGGAAGAGGATTAAGAAGAAGACAGTGAAGTCACCTGGGAAGCCAATGACATTAGATGAAGTTATTGTAATTCAAAATTGGGAGACTAATAACTCAACATTTGAAAAAATGATAAAAGATTTATTGGTGAGAAATACAAGACAAGAAGGGCTAAAGAGATAACAACAACAAAATTAGGTATTGCATGAGATTAAGGATCTTTTACTACAATCTTTTGATGTAGACAAGCTTAATGAAAAAGACCTATAATAGTCCAATTAGTTTAGATTGTAGAAAAGATAAATGATGATGTCAATGACAAACTTTGCAATGGAATATAAAGAAAATTGAAGGGAAAGGTATGGAGAAAGTTTCTACAAAAATTGCATTCAAGAAAATTAATCTTTTGAACATTGTAAATACTCTAGAAGAAGTTGTTAAGAATATTAATTCTTTGTATAAAAAGTTGTCTAATGTAACATAATTCACTAAGGAAAATTAGGAAACCATAGATAAGCTAAAAGTTGATTTATAGTATTCAAGAAATACACTAAACATGGATGTAAGTACAAGCTCATTTCTTTTCAATAAGTTAACATTTTCCCAATCAAGGTTAGTCAAGTTGATGGTTGTAGATGGAAAATTAAGGGCTAAGCTTATCTCCATTTAGAAAATGTTGATACCTCACTTGGAGGTTATGTAGAGAGAGCTACAATTAGCTAGGGATTTAGTGCAAAGAGATCCAAAACTCTCTACTTATGTTAGTTTGGTAGGTCTCACTTCTATGCTAGATATTAACATTCAAGTTTTGGATTATATAAGGACAAGTTGGGACAATTCTCTAGCCATGATACTCTAAATTCACAAACCAATTTTGGACAAGTATGGTTTCACCCCTTCCCCTAGAAGCCATGGGTGAAAAAAAAAAAGCAAGAGATGGATATGAAGGTAAAGGGGGGGAATATAATGAATAAGGATGATCATAGAAAGTTTTAAAATTTTGATATTTTTAAGTTTTTCATGTATATACCAAATGTAGAGTTAGGACATGTATAGTGTATACAAAGCTAAGGTATGGAATATATTCTCAGGAGGAGTACTTGTGTTTTAGTTTTGAAATGAACAATTTTTGTCATGAAGAAATGTTTTTTCGACTAATCTCAAAGGGGGGGGGACTACTGATCTCTAAGTCATATTTTATACTAGTGTTGAACACTTAGTCATTTACAAGGTAGGGTTATTCATTCATCACTACAACTGAGTCATCCTATATAGGTCAATCTAAGGAGCGAAGACTTAAAAATATTCCAAGTCATGTGATGAGAAGTAGTTAGTACTAAATGAGCTAATGGTCGTTGAGTACTCCATTGATTGTCAAGTTTATCAAGGATAGTAGTTGACAATAAGTGATATTGAGGTTGAGTTATTTAGTTTAAGTTGAGCATAGTTAAGGCTGAGGGATAGCATGAAGAAATATTTTATGCCAAGCATTAGTGTGATGTAAGTGTAGAGTTATAGTTTCACATTTTTGTTTGGAATGGCACTAAATCCTATGTTAACCATTTTTATCAAGCTAGAAGTATGGTTTTAAGATCAAGAAGGTGATTACATGTTCAAATGAAGATCATTAATCCCTATGTGAGACAATCCCCCAATCAGAAGAATGCAAAGACTAAGTGGCAAAAGGATTAATTCTAGATCATTGATTTAGATCTAGGGGTTCACCCAAACATCTATTTAAGGAGGGTCTATAACCTAGTTTGCATTTATGAGTGTGTTTAAGTGTATGAATTAAATATTCTTGCTACAAGAAAAATTTTGGAGGTGAATTAGAGTGTTGAGATAGTAGAGAATAAGCACTGAAATGAAGATTTTTTAGAAAAGGTAGACAAGATCTATCATAGTAAGGTGATAATCTATTATATTACATAGAGGAGATTTTTTTATCAAGCATTGAAGTGTTAACCAAAGATTAGGTGTTGAATATTCTAATAGGTGTTTCAAGGCTTAAATATTTTAATTGAGTATCTTTAATAGGTAGGTGTAAATCTCCTAAAAAATTACTCACTTAATTGTTATGTAAAATCCTTTAATCAAGGTAGAACCTAGTAGTTCTTTTATCCTTTAACAAGGAAAACCCCTCACTGGGTAGATTGTTAGAAGTTATCAAACCATTATAGCCTTAACAAGAACAACTCTATTACTATGGTAGTGAAGATTTTGTGGGTATCATCCCCACCATAATTTTATCTTCACTAATGAGGCTAATTATTGCCTCTATTTTATGATAGTTTTAAACACTCAGTTTTACTTCCGCCAAGACTTTGTGAACTTATGTTTACTTGAACTTATGATTAACCTATGGGTAGATAGTATGTCATATTTTTCCAATATTATATATATAATGTAGTATTTCATATAACCATCAGAACGTGTGTTCTAATATTTGAATTTAATTTGGTAATGCTTATTTGCAAATATCTCTACATAATAACTAACATGTTAGTAAAGGAAGCCAAAGATGGTTGGAAGTATTCAAAGGGAAACATTGAAGATAGCCAAAAACATTCAAGGAGAAAAGACATTAACGTTTAGCCATGGTGGAAAGAGTCATAATAGTACTAAGGGACATGATCGCTAATATGGAGGAGCTATGAAGAATTGTTATATTTCTTTGCATTAATTATTGTGTCAAAGAAATTGTCCAAACTTTAGTATTTGTTCTGTAAGCTGTTATCTTTTCTTCTTTTTCTCTACCAGATTTGGAGTTAGTTTTTTCTTTCTTTTATGTTTCAAAATAAGTGTTGATCTCCTATTTATAGGGATCAGACCAATAGTGTTAGAAGTTAGAAGAAAGTTTATGACAAGAAACTATTAACTCTTGTAGTGAGTTGTTTTTATAGTTTTATGTATCATTCTCATGTAATGAATTTTTGGAACATAATGAAATAGCTCTTAGTTTACATTCTGTGTTAATAGACTAGTAGAAGCCAACCAAGGGGGTCCACTTGGGAGGTGGATTAGATTAGAGTAGTATAGATTTTTTTTCAAGCATCTTTAGTATTGTAGGTAGAAGTTATAACTTCCTTCTTATAGCATCATACTTTGTAAGTGTTCCTATAGCATTTGTAAGAATAGTTATAGTAGATGAACTGAGTTGGAATATATATTAGTATTTAATTGCATTTCCAATATTCATTTTAGTAAAGAGTTAAGTGTGTTGGTTTCTTACAGCACTATTGTAGGTTCTTTCCTTGCATTTTACTTTCCAACAGCATAAGCATAATGACAAATTAAGAAACCTAGTGCACATACTATGCTGACCATTTCAAGTATATGTCCCTGGGTTGACAAAATTAAATGCACCTCATGGTGGAGAAAAATAGTCATTAGATTAAATACATTATTCCTAAGTATGGCATTTGGCATGATTATTATAAACCTATTGTGAGGTGGACCATTTTTTATGCCATTTTCATGTATGGTGTCAAGCTAGGAACATTCTTGAGTCATAGTTCTTAGTTAAGTTTTTTAGAAATTCATAGTTTTAAAGCTTTCTTCACTAGTGTGACGAATTCCATTGCATGCATTGAAGAGGAAGAAAATGAGATGAATATGGTAGATTTCTTCCATGGGAGTCTACTAATTTGAATGATGAAATTGAAGAAGAAGAAGTTGAGTTCCCTTTTGAAGACACAATTGAAAGAGCCAACTTTACGATGGTTCATGGGCTTAGAAGCCAATACAGCAGGAACTTGGGATGAAATGCAAACTCTCTTTCTAGATATATATAAAGAGTATTGTAAAGCATCTAGTTCAAAGGAGATGATATATTTAGGATATCACAAAAGGAGGAAGAAACATTGGAAGATTATGTTTCACATTTCTTGTATACACTACAAAAGAACCCTCAGCATGTGTTGTCTAAGGATTCACAAAAGCTAGTCTTTTTGAGATGTGTGAATGATAATTTTCTAGAAGCACTAGACTTGATGGTTGGTGGTGATGTATATCAATCTTCCTAGGATGACATCAAGAAATTTTTTCAAAACTATTCAAGGTCAATTATGAAGAAAGGTCAAGGACCTCATTCCATAGTCATTAAAGGAATTAGTCAAGGTATTTCAAAGCTTGAGATATCTAACCTATTGTTAGATTTCAAGTAGGACATCATAAATGATGTCACTATACATCTCGAAAAAATGAATACAAAGAAGAAGCATGCAGAAGCTGAATGATAACTAGTTGAATACTACCATCATTGCTAGAAGCAAAAGAAGGATTGCCAATGCAAACTAGTTGCCAGCATGGAGAACCAGCATCTTCCAACTGAGTACATCAAGATAGATGGAGATTATGAGCAAGTATTTTTTGTTCCTCAAAGCAGACCATGGACCCAATGTCAAGGCATGCCTCAGGACCCTTTGCAAAATTCAAATTTATATGGTAATTAATGGAAAAACTATAATCTCCAAGCTCTTTCACAATATAATCAACCTAATTGGAGTAATGCTTGGCAAAATAATTTGCAACAGCCCCAATGGCCTTAGAACTCCCAACCATTATGGCCTAACTAATAGAATAACCAATGGTAGAACTAGTAGAACCAATGGCAACCATCCTAGGGGAATTGGTAGTCTACAAACCAATGGAGAGGACCTCTACAATGGGCTAACCAAAATACTAGTACTTCACAATTACCACCCCCAACTCAACAACCTGCACTAATACCACAACCTGTGATTCTTGGACCTCAATAGTAGACATAGTTACCTATACAACCTTAGCCAAATCCAAATAACCAGCAACTACAACAACCCATGTATATTACTAATGCTCAGCAATATCATGCTTATGCTCTAAATGTTGCAAATATACATCTAAGATTTGGTACAACTTTACCAGCACCTAAACTACCTCTTATAACTGAAATACCAAATACTCCTATAACATTAGAACCCCCAACCTCTAAAGAGGTTGACCCAACCAATGTCACTATCTTAGCCCAAGCTCAACTAGCGGTGGAACCTCCTTTTCCACAAAAGCTTGCACAAAGAAAACCTATACAAATAGAGGAACAATCTTTTGATATTGTTTATTAGTTGAAGAACATGCATGTCCAAATACCCCTACTCCAAGCTATTAAAGATGTTCCTATCTATGGAAAATCCATTAGAGAAGCCTGCCTAAAGAAGCCTAGGAGGAAGAGAAAGGACCCAACTACAATCCATGTTATGGCATGATTGGCTAACATTATTTTAAGAAAATTGGTCACTCTTAAATATTCTAATCCAGGTAGTCTAGTTGTAAATGTGAGCATAAATGGTCAGTCTGTTAAAAATGCTTTAATAGATCTTGATGCTACTATAAATTTCATGACCAAGGATACTATGAAGAAGTTGAAAATAAAAGAATTAAGGGCTACTCCAACAATTATGCAACTTGTAGATAGTTCGACTATCACTCCTAATGGGCTATTAGAAAACATAGTTGTAACCTTAGGCTCTCAAGCGTATCCTACAGATTTCATGATTATGTCTCCCAAAGTTAATTTATCTAGTTACCCTATCATCCTAGGATGACCATGGTTAGCTACAACTAATGCAAATATAATTTGTAGATCAAGAAATATGACTATATCAAATGGCCAAGCAACAAAGAAATTTGATTTGTATCCTCTAGCACAACCATTACTAGATTTAAGCACATTTGTCTGGCTAGATTTAGGGGATGGAGAAGAAGAATTAAACTCTATAGTATAGCTTATGATGTTACATAGACAATCCTTTCTAAAGTTGTAGGAAGAGGATTTAGTACTTCAGATTATTCTTACTAATAATTGTGTGGCAGAAAAAGATGTATCTGAAAGTTTCATTTTAGAATTAACCACATATGAGGAATGTGATGAGAATTGTACTTTTCTCAAAGAACTAGACATTCTTCATCAACTTTTACCATGTGAATTAGATACAAGTCCAATTTCTAAAGCTGCTATGATAGAGTCTACCACTACTGTTGAGCTATCCAAAGGTCATAATCTTCATGTTAACCCCAAATTATCATCCACACAAATGGAATAGTTAACAAAGCTACTTCAAAAGCATGAAAAGGATTTTGCATGGGACTATGGTGATATGAAAGGGTTGAGTCCTACATTATGCACTCATATAATACACATCAATGAAGGGTGTCTACTGCTCTATCAACCCAGAGAAGGATAAATCCAAGCCTTAGAGAAATAGTTAAAACTAAATTGCAAAAATTGCTTGATGCTAGTTTTATTTATCCTATATATGATAGTAGATGGGTGTCACCCCTAGTCATAGTTCCCAAAAAAGGAGGGAAATAGAAAATTTGTGTAGATTACAGAGAATTGACCACCAAAAAGGTTCAATTTCCTTTACCATTCATAGATCATGTTCTAGAAACTCTAGCTAGAAAGAAATATTTCTCTTTTCTAGATGGGTATAGTGGTTAT
This sequence comes from Cupressus sempervirens, assembly GCA_028749045.1. NCBI lineage: Eukaryota > Viridiplantae > Streptophyta > Pinopsida > Cupressales > Cupressaceae > Cupressus > Cupressus sempervirens. The sequence goes on from CM053785.1 coordinate 272,884,052, forward strand.
AATCAAATCGGGATAGCTCCTAAAGACCAAGATAAAACCAAATTCACATGTCCATGGGGTACATTTTCATACTCTATTTTTCCATTTGGTCTATGTAATGCTCCTGCAACATTTTAATGAGTTGTTATGAGCATCTTTGCTGATATATCACATGATTGTATGGAAATATATATGGACAACTTCATAAAATTTGGTGTCACCTTTGAGGAAGCAATGCCGAATCTTGAAAAAGATCTGATAAGGTGTCAAGAACATAATCTAACACTTAATAGTGAAAAATGTTTCATGCTTATGCAGGAAGGTGTGGTACTTGGTCATTTCATATCAGTTGTAAGAATACAAGTGGATCTAGCTAAGATAGAGGTAATTCAAACATTGCCCATACCCACAAAACTAGAAGATATAAGATCTTCTCTAGGTCATGTTGGATATTATAGATGTTTCATAAAAGACTTCAGCAAAATAACTAGTCCCTTGTATACATTAATGACTAAATAAGTTGAATTCATTTGGACATCCGAATGCAATGAAGCCTTCCTACAGCTTAAAAGAAACTTCTCACTATAGCCCTAGTTTTACAAGGCCCTGATTGGACTTTTCCTTTTCACATATATATAGATGCTTTTGACTATGCCATAGGTACAATTCGAGGACAACAATCTCAACATCTTGAAAATGTAATATATTATATTAGCAAGAGCCTTCATGGACTAAAATTAAACTACACAGTGACTAAAAAAGAACTTTTAGCAGTAGTTTATGCTTTGAACAAATTCCAACAGTACATAATTGGCTATCCCATATTTGTTCATAATGATTACGCAAAAATTAAATATCTCATGAACAAACCTACTATAACATGTCGATTAGAAAGATGGTTACTATTATTACGAGAATCTGATATCACCATTGTTGATTAGCCTGGAAGAGCCAATGTGGTAGCTAATTATTTATCAAGAATCATGATTAGAATGACACTACTCTGGTAGATGATGCATTTCTAGATGAGCATTTATTTCATATTGCTATTCAAACTCCATGGTATGTAGACATTGCTAACTACATTGCAACTAATAAAATGCCAAAACATTTCTCTTACAAGGAAAATAAGCTACTTGTAGAGAAAAAAGTTTCCATTTCTCTTGGATTGATAATATCTTATTTTACACTGGACCTAATCAAGTTATGAGAAGGTTCATCAGAGAGGATGAGACATATGAAATTCTACATGCATGTCATACTGAACAATATGGAGGGCACTTTGAAGCAAAAAGAACAGCCTTGAAATTTTTTTAAACAAGTTACTATTGGCCTACACTTCACAAAGATATAGCCAACTATACATGGAAGTGTGACAAGTGTCAAAGGATGGGGCGACCAACAAGAATAGATGAAATGCCTCTCAATCCACAACTGGCATTAACACCATTTGAAAAATGGGGTATGGACTTCATTGGTCCAATTGATCCTCCATCCAATGGGAAATCATATATCCTTGCGTGCACTGACTACCTGACAAAATGGGTTGAAGTCAAAGCCATGAAGCATGCTCATGATCACAAAGTTGTAGAATTTTTGTATGAAGAAATCTTTACTCGCTATGGTGTACCCAAAGAACTAGTCACTGACCAAGGTGCTCAATTTACTTCTAATCTGATTATAGAACTAATGAAACAATATAATATCAGACATCAAAAATCAAGCCCCTATCACCCTCAAACTAATGGACAAGTAGAAGTCACAAATTAGGAGATAGAGGCTATCTTAACAAAAACAATTCATTTGCACCGTAAGGATTGGAATAGCAGATTACTAGAAGCTGTTTGTGCTTACAGAATAACATGAAAGACTACTATAGGGTTCACACCACTTGAGCTCCTATATGGGAAAGTAGCAATGCTCCCCATTAAATTTGAACATAAAACTTTAAGAACAGCATTGGAGCTGAACATTGAACTTCTTGTAGCATAGAGAGAACATCTTCTACATCTTAATTCTTTGGATGAAATGCACAAGGCTACTCTTGAATGCACTAAAATTATACAAAAGCAAAGGAAATAATGGCATGACTCCCACATTAGCAACAAAAAATTTCAAGTTGGTGACTGGGCATTGCTATATGATTATAGATTTAAAGATATGCTAGCCAAGCTATAGATAGGATGGTTGGGTCCATATGAAATTAACCATATCTTTGCAAATGGAGTCATCTAGTTAACTATTATTGGTCTAGTGCCTTTTAAGTTATTATTCAATGGCCATATACTCAAGTTATATATATGGCCCCAAACAAAAGAGGACTTCGTGCAGCAATTTCAACGTCCAAATTCAAATGCACACTAGGTAAGTCTTCCTGTAGTAGAAGGTGTTGACCTCTTGCATGTAGCTCTTCAATATTAATTTCTTCATGCATGCTCATAATAAAAAATTTATGTTCACATAAAGTTCCAAATTTGTCCATTCATCCTCTAATTTCTTCTTTTCCAACTCATCTCACTTCTTTACCTACCATCCACCCACCTTCTACATCATCATTTTACAATGCTTTCAATAAACACCACAAGTTTGCTAACATATGTTGTCACTGTTGATGAAATTTCTACCATTTTTTGGTATGTGAAAAAATAAACTCATAGGTATAATATTTTCAAATATTTATTCATTTATAGTACATCAATTTTGTTTCTTATATATAATATTGTATTATTTATATTATGGCAACATTATGCCAGTTCCATACCTTGTACTAAGTGTAACAAGTGTGGACACTTGTCTATATTTTGTAGGGGGTAGGGGAGGTTACTAAAACCTAATGACATTCCTATTTATTCATAAATATTTTTTTCCCAAATATTTATACTTATTTTATTTATGAAACTCAATTGTTATAAGTACACAAGTGTCTAGGTGTCATACCCCTTATTCTTGAATGATTCCTTACTGTTAGGCTGTGATGTGACCCATATTTAATTTTCAAACGATCCAAATTTTATTTTTGGACAATTTTTACATATCCATGATAAACCACATTATTACTACTCATAATGAATTGTTATGACATTAATTAGCTAAAAAATGAAATGTGAAAATGGGTCTATAAAACAACAACAAAAGAAAGCTTGAATTTATAGAAGGGAAGCAGTGCAAGTAGTGCAAGCAGAGCAGAGAGTGAAATTCTTAGGTAGAATGAGTGGATAATTGTAGTGAAAAGAACCAGTGGAGCATACTATTTTACTGTCAGACGTAGAGGAAGTGAGGACATTTATTATGTGTGGCTAGTTAGGGTATTTCCTCAGTTTAACTATGTTTGATGAAGAAGCAGCCACAGAATTTACAAGAACATTTAATGAGGGAGAAACTACTATATGGGGTTTAACAGTTGTTGCTATAGAACAGAAAATAGTAGTAGCAGCTAGGTTACCAACAATAGGAGAACATTATCCTAATACACATGATGCAAGATTAGTCAGGGCTCAGTTTGTCATACCAATTGATCCTTAGTTGGATATCACCAAGCAAGATTGCAAAAGGATGTCTCTTCTACCACCATACAATGAGTTGGCTATACACATTATTGGGTACCTCACTTATGAAGGAATATTTTCATATTTACATGCACATCATTTTAAATTTCTCAACTGTATAAGGCACAATTATCTAGCAAATATTCCCAATTTCTTGTATAACATGTTATGCATTAGTGCTGAAGAAACCCAAAAGGGGAAGGACAATTCTATCACCCGTCATGCCATAATTAAATTACTCATAGAAATATCTCTTAGGGATGTCTCTCCAATTCCATGGGTAGAATTTGTCCAAGCTAAAACCCTACAACCCAAGGTTGTCCTTAATGAATAGCCCAGTGAAGAGAATATAGTTCCCACTGATGAACCTACTGAGCAAAGCACTCAAGATGCTAAACCTGGAAATGTGCAAGAAAATGTGTCTTTACCTATTCAAGAGACTCAAAAACCTACCTCTACTCAAGAAAAGAGAAAATGGAAATTACAAGAAGAGACCTTAGCTCCGGTAGTAGAGAAGCCAAACCCTATAGTCCCAAAGCAAAAGAAAACTAAGATCGGTCTTGCAGTAGAGACACTAAAAGGAAGAAGTAGGAAGAAGGTTATGATACCAGAGGAGACCCCTATGAGAAGAAGTCCTAGAATGAGGAGAAAATTTTCTAAAGTGATAGTAGAAACTCAATCTACTTCATCCAAACCATCCACTAAAGAATCCCTAGTACAAATTATTCCTGATAATTCTCCTGCTCACCCTAAAACTACAAAAATTCTTGAAAACCCTAATGAGGAATGTAGGGTCGAAGTAAATAAAAATCAAAATGACCCCCCAATAGGCCAAAAAATAGTTTCCATAATGAATGAGTTATTTTACTCAAATGCTAGCCTAGTTCGCTATAGACCAACATGGCTTACAGATTTGTTAAAGCAGTTATGGAGGGAATAGAGGAAGACAAAAAATAACTATGAAGAGTACAGTGGTTCCATTACCCTACAAAAACTTATTTTCCAATTTTTTGGACAACATATTCTTGCTATAGCCCTATGGGAAGAGGAGAGGAAGAAAATGAAGAAAGTCATAGTGTCCCTAGGTGAGGAAATTACAAATTTGAAAGAGCAATTGGCAAACCAAAAACAAAGGATGGATCATGCCCTCAAATTGGTTGACCAAGAACTTTCTTGTAGACCACCACCTCAGATTTATGCTATGTGTTTAAAGGAACAATTCCTTTCATTCCAAATTATGCTAACCCTCAAGAACATAAATACAGAATTCAAATCAACCCAAGAATTCTATGGTTTATACTAGACTCTGCTATCCTGGCAGTAGAACTTGCTCTATGAGTTATATGTGCATAATTTTATCATTCTAGTGGAAACTCAATGGAATCCTTTACTCTATATAGGGGATATACATCTGAGGGATTTGATGTCCTAGACGCATAATGAAGGTAATTATGATAGAAAACTAAATAATTACAAAGATGAGGAAAAAATAGAGCCCCTATCATTAAGAGCTGAGAGCACTAAACCAAAAGAGATTCTTAGGAACTAGTTTAGATTGACTTATGGGGGTAAGAACAAGGGAGTAAGGGAGAGAATCTTTGTTGCTAGAACCAAGGTCTATGCAAAATATGAGAACCTACCTTACTTTTCCTTTCAGAGAGCCATGGTTGGTGCTAAAAGTAGGTGGGCTATATTACCTAAGACACTTAAAATATCAGAGCCACACAGTCCTATCAATTTAGAGGATGCCCTTCACTAAGTTCCAAAGTATATAGAGTTGGGAAAGTAGGCTAGGCCATAACTTTGGTGCCCACTCACTATGCAACATACAATGCTCATGTGGCCCCTGTATGATATAAATTCTAACAAACTTGACAAGCTATAGAAGGACAATAGAAGGAATCTTTGGGAGAGTGCACGAGGATTCTACTACACCTTCAAGAGTGGTAGGAGAGGAAGGACTGAAGGTGGAGAATTCATATCACTAATTAGAAAATGCAATGCTTGAGGACAAGCATCAGTTTACTAGGGGGAAGATGATGAGGCTAATTATTGCCTCTATTTTATGATAGTTTTAAACACTTTGTTTTACTTCCACCAAGACATTTGTGAACTTATGTTTACTTGAACTTATGATTAACCTATGGGTAGATAGTATATCATATTTTTCCAATATTATATATATAATGTAGTATTTCATATAACCATAAGAATGTGCATTCTAATATTTTAATTTAATTTGATAATGCTTATTTGCAAATATCTCTGCATTATAACTAACCTATTAGCAAAGGAAGTTGAAGATGGTTGGAAGTATTCAAAGGTAAACGTTGAATATAGCCAACAACATTCAAGGAGAAAATAAATTAAGGTTTAGCCATGGTGGAAAGAGTCATAATGGTACTAAGGGACATGGCTGCTAATATGCAGGAGCTATGAAGAATTGTTATATTTCTTTGCTTTCATTATTATCTCAAAGCAGTTGTCCAAACTTTATTATTCATTCCGTGAGTTGTTATCTTTTCTTCTTTTTCTTTGGTAGATTTGAAGTTAGTTTGTTTTGCTTTTCTATTTTAGAATAAGTGTTGATCTTCTATTTATAAGGATTAGACCAATAGTATTAGAAGTTAGAAGAAAGTTTATGACAAGAAACTGTTGACTCTTGTTGTGAGTTGTTTTTATAGTTTTATGTATCATTCTCATGTAAAGAATTTTTGGAACATAATGAAATAGCTCCTAGTTTGCATTCTATGTTAGTAGATTAGTATAAGCCAACCAAGGGTGCCCACTTGGGAGGCAGATTTGATTAGAGTAGTATAGATTTATTTTCAAGTATCTGTAATATTGCAGGTAGAAGTTATAAGTTGCTTCCTTTAGCATCATACTTTGTGAGTGTTCCTGCAGCATCTGTAAGAACAATTATAGTAGATGAACTGAGCTAGAATATATATTAGTATTTAATTTTATTTCCAATATTTGTTTCATCAAAGAGTTAAGTGTGTTATTTTCCTACAGCACTAGTGTAGGTTCTTTCCTTGCATTTTACTTTCCTACAGAATAAGCATAATGACTCATTAAGAAACCTAGTGCACATATTGTGCCGACCATTTCAAGTATACATCCCTAGGTTGACAAAATTAAATGCACCTCATGGTGGGGAAAAATAGTCCTTCGATTGAATACACTATTCCTAAGTCTGGCCTTTGGTATGATTATTATACACCTATTGTGAGGTGGACCATTCACCTTGGAGGTTTTCTATGTTACCAAATCTGTGTGTTTGTGTCATGTGTTTATGAGTTTGTATCCATATAGTTAGATACTATGTTTGATAGTTTATTATAGTAAATGGCTGATTTAATTTATGGTCATATTGAGATAAGGATTCATGTGGCAATATCAAATATGTTTCATGTTTGAAAAGAGAAGGGGATTTATATACTTCTATTCACCTCGCCCCCCCCCACCAATATCTCACTCTCCTTATTGGATTTCCAACATTCTTCTAATTTAGATTTAAATTCTTACTCATTGTCAAAATTCCTATCCTTAGGAATTCTTGATTTATAGTGATTTCTAGACTTTCTAGACTTCCTTACTCTCTTAGGATATTTAGAAGAATAATGGCCATGTTCATTACAAGTCCAACACTACAAAAAAATTTACCTTTAAGTTCTCTCTTCATAAGTAGGGTAATTTCTTCCTCAATATTCTTGTCTTCATCCACTTTTGTTTGGCTACTACTGGCATAATCTCCACTTATATTTGCACTCCTTATTAACAAAGGTTTGATAGTTATGTGTTGAAAGAAGTTTCAACTCCATGCAACTCTCCCCTACATCCCATCCACATCTCAGATAACTAACATCTCTCAAGAAGAGTCTATCGTGTATATTCATGTATGCAAGGAATAACTTGTTCAATCATTTTTTATGTCTATTGCTATATAAGTGTCAAAATCTTCAATATCTTCCATACAACTTCATCTTCTTATTTTTCTCCTTCACAAGTCTTGACTCTTGAAATAATCTCTTCTATTATATTAGATTAATATCTTATAGATTCATCTTCTTGAATTTTAGCAGCTTGAAATATACATATTCATTTCTACAATCTAACCTTTTTAGCATGGTTATCACCTTCAAATGTACTTTACAAAGTTTTCCAATTTTCATGAGCAAGTCTTAAAGATTTTAACCAACCAAATTTAGTTCTAGAAAGAGCTAATAATATTGTTTCTCTAGCAAGCATATTCTATATGAATATGTCTTTCCCTATCTCATTACAACCCTCAAGATTGTCTTCTTCAACATCCTTTTTACTTGTCGTAATCAACTAATAATCTAGAGCCATACGTAGAAAAAATTCTTCATCTTTTCCTTCCAAATGCCATAGTTAACTCCATCAAACTTTAGACTTTCTTCCCTGAAGTGCACCATAGATCTCCTTAAGTTGTTAAGATTTAACTTCAAGGGCTTGATGTTCTGATACCAATTGTTAGAAAGTAATGTCCACCAAGATAACCTAGGGGAGGGAGTGAATCAGTTATGCAATTAAAATAATTCTCAATATTTACTTTAAGTCTGAAATATGTAAATAGCATATGCAACATCTATAGAAAGATAACCATATAAAATAACACCATATCTATTAACTAGGGAAACCCTTGATTAGAGAAAAAACTCCAGTAGGGATGGTATCCAAAAGATGATGCACTAATAGAAAATTTCCTTATAAAAGGATGGACCCTATTTGGTGTCAATGAAATACATTGAATATAAATGGGTCCCTATTAGGAGACTTTGAATCCATGTTAGGAGATCCCAAACATGTTAGGAGTTGTGCTAACTCTATTAGGAGTTGAAAGGAAGATAGATGGATCCACTATCCAAACAGATTTAGTATTATCATCACTAAATAATATAAGTGTACATCAATAATTTTCCAACAAAATATATTTATAAATACAATTATTTGTAAACTCACTATGCCTCAATTTTCTCCAAATCCTTCTCTAATCCAATAGATATTCACATACTGATTGCATATCATACTATCCTCACTAGATACATATCTACAATGAAATGACCTTTCCTTTATAATACCAATTCCTAAAATAAATTATTGATTCATCCTTGAGGATTCCCTAATTTAAAATAATAATATAGGGCCAACTTAAGATATTACATTACATGTTACATTACAATATTACATCTTTTCACAATTACAAGCAATCTCTCAGCTCACAGTTTTCAAAAGTTTTAAAATTTGATCATCTAAATGTGCATGATTAACCAAAGAATCTTCAACATGACTTCAACCTTTATCTAATGTTTCTTGACCAAGTTCCATATCTATTAAGAGATAAAATCCAAACATCGGTACCTATTTTCTAGAAAAGCCATCTAAAATATGCCTTTAAAAAATCCTTCATAAATCTATCTAGTCTTCATACTTCTATATGTTCTCTTAATTGTAGAATCTAGACATACTTTAGAAGATCATTCCACATGCACAAAAGATGATCTAAAATTATTGAATCATGCAAAGAAAAACTCTATCTTCTTCTTTGGTAGTCTTTATAGAATAACTAGTTTGTTGACATCAATGACAACTGCTATCATGAATGCAATATACCATTGTTGAATCCTGTCTCCAAAAATTATAGGATACTTCCTCATAGGAATGCCATCAGAATTCATGCTAAAAAAATATGGATACCAAAAATGAAGATGCAAAGGAATAGGACAAGGGTCAGGAAGAGGAGGATCCTATGGTACATATTTTCACTACAACAAAGAAGTTCATTGAGCCTATGAGTGCCCTTAATGCCAAGGAAGGGAAGATAGAAGAGTTGAAGATCAAGCAAGAGTTTTTCATGTTGATGATAATACCTAGTCATGACATTCAGAGTATGTAAAGAGAGGTTAGGTTATGGTTAATAAAAGGGTCGTAATGAGTGATGAGAGTGAACTTGGAAAAAGGAAGAGTCTTTTTAATACTAGGTGCAAGTGTAAGGGTAAATATTTTAATGTGATCTTTTAAGGTGAAAAAATTGACAAGTTGGTGTCAAAAGAGATGGTTACAAAGTTAAGACTCAAAAGGAAGTAACATCCACACTCTTACTAGATCACCTGGGTGCAGGATGACCATCAGATCTTGGTTAGGGAATAATGTTTTTTGAAGTTCAAGATTACCATGACGAGGTACTATATGACATCATATTGATAGATGTATGTCTATTATTTTTGGGAAGGATATGGGAGTATGAATAACATGTAGTACATGATATTCATGCAAACACATATTCTTTGTCAAAAGATGGAATTTGTCACAAGCTCAAGCCCTTAATAAAGGAAGATGAAAAGGTGTATAGTAATGCTAGCATGTATCTTGTTAATAGAAAAAAATTTATGGATGGTATGAAACATCAACATGTGTGTTATGCTTTAATTCCTAGAGTGGATAAGGAAGGGTGGTAGAGAAGTTCTAGTAGAAGTCATGAGTCTGTTAAGTGAGAAATGTCCCATAATAATTTTCACTAGTAAGGAAAATATGACATCAAATAAATTTAGTCCCTAGAGCTTGTTTACCTAACAAGGTTTATCATAGGATGACTCCCACTAAGACTGAGGAGTTGAACATAAAAGTTTTAGAGCTATTAAGGAAAGGTCTAATTTGGGAAAGCCTGAGTCCATGTGTAGTACCTGCAATACTAGCACCAAAGAAGGATAGAGTGTGGAGGATGTGTACAAACTCTAGGGATATAAACAAGATAACCATCAAGTATTAGTTTCCTTTTTTGGATGGATAATCTTATGGACTACTCAAGTAGAGTTCAATACTTCACTAAGATAGCCTAAAGACTAGCTATCAATAGATATGGATCTAAGAGGGAAATGAATAATAGACTACATTCAAGACCAAATGAGCAGTTATTCATGATCATTGGATTGACCAATGCACCAAGCACCTTTATGAGGCTTATGAATGAGATACTAAAGAAAATTATGGAAAAAAATGTTGTTGTCTATTTGGATGATATTTTGATTTTTAGCAAGTCTCTAGATGAACATTTATAATTTCTTTGAGAGATTGAGAAAAGAAAAATTGTTGATAAATTTGAGGAAGTATGGATTTGTAAAAATGGAGTTAGTCTATTTGGGGTTCATTGTACCATCTAATGGTCTCAAAATTGACCTAGAGAAGGTGAAGGTCATCTTGGAATGGACTACCCCAAGATATGCCATTGAGGTGAGATTGTTGCATGGTTTGTCTATTTTTTAAACAAATTTCATTAGGATTTTTAGTAGTATCTTTGTACCCCTTATTAAAACATTGAGAGGGAATAGAAAAGAGTTCAAGTAGACTACATGAGTTTTAAGGAGTTTTGAATTTCTAAAGAAGAAGGTGACAAAAAACCTATGTCAGCACTCCCTAATTTTAACAAGGTGTTCATGATGGATTTTGATGCTAGTGGTAGTGTCATTGGAGTTTTACTGAGCCAAGAAGGTAATCTTATTGCATATTTTAGTGAGAAATTAAAAGATGCAAAGAATAAGTATTATGTTTATGATCAAGAGTTCTATGCAATAGTATAGGCTTTAAATAAATGGAGGCATTATGTGTTTCCAAAAGAATTTTTTTTGTATAATAATCATCAAGCATTACAATACCTAAATATCCAAGGTAAATTGAATCAAAGGCACTTGAAATGGCTAGATTTCTTGCAAAGTTATACAATTTTATTGAAACATAAAATTGGAAAATATAATAGGGTTGCAGATGCATTAAGTAGGAGACAACTTTTATTGATAAAAATGTAGATTGAATTGATTGGGTGTAATGAGCTTAAGAATTTATACCCTAAAGATCATAATTTTGTAGAGGTTTGGAAGGCCTATAAGGAACGTATTGCTCTAGATAGGACTAGGGGATTGGATTGCATGATCCAAGATGGTATGTTGCTCAAAGAAAGTTAGCTATGTATTCTAAGAAGTGTCATGAGGGAGAACTTGATTGATGAGAAATATAGTGGAGGGATGGTAGGAAACTTTGGTTGAGATAAGACCATTTCTATTGTTAATGAACATTATTTATGGCCATAGTTGTCATAGGATGTGAAGAAGTTTGTGTAGAATTATTGAGTGCATCAAACTGCTAAAGGAGTTAATCAAAATAGTTTAATCTATTAGCTATTGCATGTTCCATCAAGACCCTAAGAAGACATAAGTATGGATTTTATTCTTGGGTTTCAAAGGATGAAAAAAGTGTAATGATTTACTATTTGTGATGGTTGATATTTTTTCAAATATAGCTCATTTGTTCCTTATCATAAGACCCATGATGTAGTTCATATTGCATAGTTTTTATTTCCATTGAAGTGGTGAGGCTACATAGTCTCCCAAAGAATATTATTTAAAATAGAGATACTTTTTTTTGGAAAATGTGGAGGAATTTGTGGAAGATGTTAAAGATAAAGTTTATTTTCAATTTTTTACATCGTTCATATACTAATGGACAAACTAAAGTGGTGAATAGAAGCCTAGCTAAGTTTTTGAGGTTCTTAGTAGGGGATAAGCCCAAGGGATGGATTTGATCCTACCATAGGAAGAATTTTCTTACAATAATCATTTAAATAGGAGCATTGGTAGGCCACCATTCCAAATTGTGTATGGGATTAGTCTAAGTAATGCACTAAAGTTGAGGAAGATGGGGCAAGGAGGGAGAACTAGTGTTGAGGCAGAACACTTTGTTGAACATGTCAAGAACCTACATGTGTAGTTACATGAGCATATTTCCAAGATAAACATAAAATATAAGGCTATAGAAGATCACAAGAAGAAACATAAGAAGTTTCAAGTTGTGGATCTAATTATGGTGTACTTTTGAAAGGAATTATTTCCAATTGGCACCTACAACTAGCTGATGATGAAGAAATTTGGTCCTTGTAAGATTTTGATGAAACACGATTTAGGGAATGCATATGAGGTGGAGTTACTGTATGGAATCCATATTTCCCTTGTTTTCCATGTTGAAAACTTAATACAATGTCATGAAGATGGTGTAGAGGAGGAGCTAATACATCAACAATGTTTAATCCCTACTTCTACAAAGGAGGAGATTGAAGAAACCCTGGATAACTATGTGAAAAGGAATACTACAAGAAAGCATTGTGAGGAGTATCTTCTCAAGTAGAAAGGACAATTTAATGGAAGACTCAACCTTGTTATCAAAGATAGAGGTTGACCACTTGGACTTTCCTCATCTAGTTGAGATGTAATAGCGTCACTTTATCCTAGGTTTCTGATGTAGGAGAATCTAGTACTATAAGGGAAATCATGTATCACTAAAAAAAAATTCTTAGTGTTAGTTTTTGTTTAATTTGTTTGTATTTCTGGGTACCCATTTGGGCCAAATAGAAATCTTAACTATCATATTCCCATTTGGTGTAGGAGCACATAGGGGTAAGGTAAAATCCTAGCTCAAATTTTGGTTTGTAATTGGTCTAACAAACCATTGAGTAAAAAAGGACTAAATATAAAGTCCCAAGATAGATTTAAGAGGTTTGGTTACGTAAGAGTTGAGTGTGAGTGAAGTTTTGACCAATTAGGTCCTGATAAGCATAAGTTGCTCGAAGTTTCTCTATGAGACAAAACATAGTAAAATGTTCCAAATAGGGAAATAATTTTTAAGTTGAGGTATTTAGGTTTTTAGGTTCACTTTATGAGGGTTAAAACCAAATTGGACAAGTTTGGAGGCATAGATTGCAAAATTGCAAAAGTTGTCATAATTGCTCATTGACAACTTTGCAATTTTTGCACATTTTGAGGAAAGGGAAAAATAGGTAGTTATGGATTGAACCAAAGTCCAATATGGATGGGAGAACCTATTTAAATGCCCTCCAACTCATTTCTAAGTGTTGGTTGAATCACTTGTATGGAAAGATCAAAGAAATAGAAGGATTGCTAATAGAAAACAAATTTTTGGAAGCATTGATTGAATAACTGGATTAGTGTGCTTGTAATTGTTGATGGAATAGTTTCTTGTGTCTATTTTTTGAATTTTTACTAGGGTTTTTTGGTTAGAATTAGTCATCTTGTTAGGTTTTCAAAATTATTTAGTTCTTGCTTACCTATTGTCCATTTTTATGCAACCAACAAAAAAATGACTATCGCTTGATTTTTCATTGTCAAAACACTATGGCCCTAGGCAGTCAATTAATATCCTCTATAAATATTGTAAATATCAATTTTTTTGTATGGGATTCAAATAGCCATTTTTACAAGGGATCCCTAAGCAAGCAAATGAAGGCTTGGAAAGGAACAATAAAGCTTGTAGTTGAATTTTAGAATTATTAGAGGATTGGCATATGCCAACCTTTAAGGAGAAATGATGGAATAAGGTTTTAGGTGTCCATGAACTAGAAGAGAAGGTTTGGTGCAAGGTTGAGAGAAATTGGTAAATTTTTTTGTTTCCATTGCCCTTAAAACCCTCAAAATAAGGGTAAACTAGAATTTTACTATACCGACACCATGGAGACCTAAGACTTGGAAAATGTTTAAGCCTAGGTTAATTGGAAACATAGTCTAGAAGACATCAATAGGCCTTTTTAAGAGTTTTTGTGAGTTAATGAAGGTTCCTTGTTTCTAGGAGGGATAATAGGGGTTCTTAGGGCTACAAGGGCAAATAGATAAAAATAGACTTGTGGGTGTGTAAAACTTAGAAAAATGATGTAGAATGACATGGACTATATCAAGAACCTTAAAAGAGATGCTCAAAAAAAATTTTGACCTACCAGTGGCATTTGGTGAAGTTTTGGCATGTTAGGCCAAAAGATGCATTGGCAAACAAAGATCAGTGCCCATCAAAGTGGTATCAGTGCCATAAGATTGTGGCTTGTGGTGGGGTTGGCTCCTGATTTAATAGTTTTGAAAATAACCAAGAAACTAGACAAATGCATCTAAGGCTAGCAACTTCCTATGATGGATACACTTGACTATAGTCTTGGGCCAACTTTAAGGCTTGAACCTTCTTCTACTTTAGGCTCTACAAGACCTAGGCAAGTAGACCTCAGATTCAATCGATATGGTATCAGTGCAAAAACATATTCATGAATCTAACAAAGTAGATAAAAGCCCTTATATCTCCTAATGACTTATGAAATGACATAAATCTATATTAACTAAATGCAAAACCATCGAGTTCATAGGCTAAGTGAGGGCATCACATTTAGGTTCTTCAACATCAAAGGGGAAAAACACATTTGATTAATAATGTTGATTCAACAAAACCTTAGATATGCAGCAATAAGACCTAATGATCCTATAATCTGATCAGTGCCTTAACCATTGGGCAATTCCATGAATAAAAACCACACATATGGATATCTGAGACATATTCCTATCTTCTAATATTTGATCTATCTATTTAACTTGTAAATAGACATCTATGCTCAATCTAAACCTCATTCTTACATGATATCCCCATCAATAACCTTACAACCCTATTGATTTCCCTGAAGCATTTACATAACCCTTTGAGTTATAGGCAACAATGAAATAACATATAGCCTTAAAGGACTGCAACTACAACCTAAGCTCTTTGTCAAAGATTATAAAACATTGAAGATTGCTGATAAAGGAGACAAGATTTAAATTGAAACTAAAAACTTGTTGTTCCTTGTATAGATTTCCTTGAAACAATACATAAAAATTGCATGAAATTAACTCACAAAGAACCTAATAAACTAGACTATACAATGACCAAATGCTGTCATACAAGAGAGAAATTTTGAGAATAAGAAACTAATGGGATGGGAAGGGGGTATCACAGCCAAAGAAAAGCTTCATGGTCTAGAACCAGCATAGCCCAAGTCTTCCATTCAGAATTCATCAATTCCAAGGCCAATTCTACTATCTTCATAGTAGAGAAACTTTTCAAAATTTCCAACCCTTTCCAAAGAGAAGAAGAAAGCATAAATAGAAAGGAAAAAAATCTTGGATTGAATCTGCAATTGACATGTGTACCCTCAAAATTCTTTCCCAAGAAGATGAAAAAGCCTCTCTCTACCTTCTCTCTGTAACCGCTTATCAAATCCCCATGATTCTAGCTCTTAAAGGCATAAAGAATCTTAGATATTTGATTCACCATCATAACTGATTTTTGATGTCAAAGTAAATTCATGATAAAAGTAAAAATTAGTTAAAAGGTGATTTCAAGAAGCCAATGTAACCTTTACCAGATTTTTTCTCCATATTCAGGCTTCAACAGGTCTTCAAATCTGCCCCATAACCAACTCTAATGCTCAATGATCAAATCTTCTTGTTTTTTTGCCAATGCCCCAAGAAACAAAAATTGGTCTATAGTAGGAATCAGTGAATACCTGTACACAAACTAACTTCAAAAATAGAAAATTTGGATTCTCTTGATTCTGGTGGTATATTGGAATGCATATTTTGGATAAAAATTCCCAAGTTATGGCCCGGTGTCTAAAATGGCATGTTGAAAATGGGAGTTAGCTACCCGTAGATATGTCATATTCTCATTGGGATAATTGAAAACCCTCTAGGATTTTCAAATAGACAACAAAATGGTGACTCTGCTAGGGAGATAAGATGGAAAATAAATTGTGTTAAAAGGACAAGAATATCTAGTATAAATTGAATATCTCAGTTCTATTTTTCAATATGGTTTTGCCCATCTAAGTCACCAACAAAATGGAAACTCTACTAGAGAGTTTATGAAGTAATTCACTATTAAAAGGACAAGAATCTCTGGTTTAAGTTGAATATTTTAGTCCTATTTTTAGTTGGATTTTTCCCATCTGAGTCACCAACAAAATGGCAACTCTGCTAGGTAAAGGTTGTAAATGCCTAAATTAAGGAGCTAGAAATCTCTAATATATTGTGCATATTTAGTTTTTTATGCAAGGATTTGTTCCCCAATAAGTTTTATCCCTTTATAGCAATATGTTGTGAGATTTGGATTCAAATTATGTTTCATGAATGCCATAAGTTTGTATTCAATCAGTTTGGTCTCTACAAATGTTGTTATAAAGTTTCAGAGTCAAAGGATTTATTAGTATCTTGTTCTCTTTTCAAAATATTTGAGGATCTGCAAGTTTAATTCACGTTGAAAGTTTGGTTTAGAATTAGATTAGTAATAATTTGTGTTTGAAAGTCTTTTTTCACAATTGTGAGTGGTAGCTCTATCTCTGCAACCAGTGGCGTTTAATTGTATGTGTATTCTATTGAAGGCTTTCAGTACATTGTTGGGTAGATTTGAATTTGTTGATTGGAAATTTTGTTTGAAAAGAGAAGTGTAGTTTTGATCTAATGGTGTTGAAAGAGTTATGTCTTAGCTCTATATAGATGTTTCAATTTCAAGATAAATCTAAAGACGATTTCTTCTATCTATTGTTGTTTCAAATCAATTTGTAGTGTTGTTTAAATCTAATTCAATTCATGTCTCACTTAATGTGAGTGATGACTCAAGGTTAATCTCTGTACCAGTGCAGTTCTATGCATGAATTTTGATTGGTTACTACAAGAGAAGAGCCAATTCGAAGAGGTTGAAACATTTTAAATGGTTGCAAGATTTGTGGTGTGTTGATTCCTAATGATGTTAGAAAAAGTTTTCCTAAGTTTAGTAGGAACCATTTTGCTTCAGCTAGTCATCATGTTGAATTGTTAAGTGATTTGATGGGTGACTATGAGATTGCTCATGAAGATGTTCATGTGAAACTATTTTTTCAAACCCTAGAAGGTGATGCTAAAGACTGGTTTGCTTTTCTACCAGCATGTTTCATTTCATCTTGGGGTGAGTTGCATTCTGCCTTCATGGAGTAATTTGGAGAATGGGTAAGCATATCTGATTCTTATGACAAGTTCTTGAAGATTCATATTCAAAGTGATGAACTTGTCCCTCAATTTAACATCAAATTTGCAAGAATTTGGAATGAAATCCCTGAGAGTTATAGACCCAATTATCAAATGTGTTTAGCTATATATTTTGATGCATTTGACAAGAAAATGAATTATCCACTAAGGGATAAAGAACCACAGACATTATATCAGGCTTTTATGACTGCTAGGGATATTGAGAATAATATGAAATATGGATTGATTAGAGGTCATTTTTCTATGAATGATTTCTAGTATAATGGTCATGCAAGAAAATTTGAACACAGTGTTGATGCTTCAATTTCAAATAAGCATATCAATACCCCTACTATAGGTTTTAATCAAGTGGAAAATTCAGATCAAAATATGTGTATAAGTAAGGTTAGTTTGGTTACAAATGATGACACACATGTTCATGATGTTATAGCAATAAGAAATATTTTAAACATTGATAAGGATCAGCATTGTGGTGATTTTATGAATCAAGGTTTAGTTACAGCAGTAAGTTCTTCTCATGATAATTATATGTATGATGATGTAACTAATGCTTCAAATTTTGAGAATGCTACACCTAAATCTCAATCTTATGTAAGTGAGAAGGTTGGAAGTTATCTCTCTAATCATGAACTTGATGTTGCTGATCTGATATGTCATGGAGAGATAATACAAGATGGAGGATATGAATCACACTTATCTCAATCACAGTCAGAAGAACAAGGTTCACATGTTTGTAATGTTTCAGCAATAAATGGTAATATGGATTCACTTGATTAGTGAGATAGGCAAGAAATGATTTATCTTCTTCATAGATTGCATCATGTTGAGAATGTTATTAAATCTAAATTTGAAATACACTCATATCAATGTGAGTATGATGAAGCTGAAAGTCATCTTTCAAGTGATAATGAAGTTTCTGATCCATTGTATTATGAAGAGGCATCATGTGAAGACAATGATGAGAGTGGTTGCTCAAGTTAGGAAGAGGATAGTGCTAGTACATGTTCATCCTCATGTGAATTAGATGCAAATTGAGAAGAAGAAAGTAATAATAGGAGGGAGTATTCTTAGGTCAATAAAGGTATGAGTTCTATTTCTAAATCTGAAAGTGAAGTTTCATTTCAAAGTTATACAAGTCAACTATATGTTGAAAGTTGTGAAGAAGATTTGTCTACACAATATGAAGACAAAGAGATTATCCATAAAGATGGATTACCTAATTGTGTAGATGAATGTCTTGAGAATGAGTGCAATGATAATCAGTATACAAATGATTCTAAGGTTAATACATCAGCACCTATTGGTAAGATAAATGATGATTTTCTTGCAAGACATTTGAATCACCTACATGAAGAGAATGAAAGTAACTTTGATTCATTGATGAAGTAGAAAGCGAGTCTACATGTAGTTTTGATTTTTTTTCACATGCTGAAAGTCTCCATGAAGATGAAATAGATAGTGATTTTAAATTATATACTAATGCCTTATATGATGAAGGTTGTGATGATGATTACCCTATTTTTTTTCAAGATGTTCAACAAGGATCACTACATGGAGTTATTGACCCATTGTTTGAAGAAGATATGGAACTTTCAAATTTGACTGAGGATGGTTTTAATGATGATACCTTGTCTTACTACTTTAAGAGGTCAAACTATTCTTCTTGCAAGTATGACAGTGAAAATAATGATTATGTTGCATTTGATTATGATAACAAGGTGTTTGATGAAGATATTATTGAAAATCAACATGCACCTTGTAATGTTTTTTATGATGAAATTTTTTATGTGAGGACTAATCTATTTGCTGATTGTGAAGAACCATTTGAAGATTACAAATTAGTTTCAAACTATAATATTGATGACATGTGTGAGTACAAGTCAGAGTATTCATATGAGTATCATCTAGTTATGCATAAGGATATACAATTTGAAGGTATGTGTGATCCTTTTCCCCAAGTTGAATATGAAGCCTTCATATTCAAGAATGATAGCATGCATGAGTCATTAAATGAAGAGAATTTTTAGTTTCAGTCTGATATGTTTGAGCATGCTAATCAGAACTTTCATTATGAGCAAGTGGTTGAAAATGAAGTAAGTTTTTATATGCATTGTGAAAGTCAGGATGTAGATTTAGTTTTGCTAAGTGGTGAGATTCAAAATGTGTATCTAATTGGTGAAACTGATATGAGTGATATTTTTAGTTTACCTCATGCAAGTTTAGATGAGAATCATATTTATGAAAGAGGTAAAAAAATTTGTTAAAGTTCGGTGGCTCGGGGTCATCGTTTGTAAATAGTAGTAGTTGTTTCCTCGTTTTCAATAAAGTTTTTTCGAGAGAAGTTTTGTTTTCAAGTGTGTGGTCTACTTCTCCCAAAGATCTAAAATCTTTCCATGCCCCAAGGGGCATGCATCCCCAAACATATCCACTGTTGGCACTCAAAATTGTAGCCCTAATTTTGAGCACTGTTGAGAAAATTGAGCCCTATAAATGCTTTTTTGCGAGATTGTACCTAGCTATACCTTTGAGCCCTGTGAGTTGTTTAATGTTTCTAACACCTTCAATTCAGCGCATCCACTTGTTCCATGAAGTCAAACTATCATTCCAAGCTATTCCATGAAGTCCCATTTTGAGAAATTGCCAAATCTGCATTTTACCCTAAGTGTCAAATAGCGATAGGAGGCTATGTTTGCATCTAAATATCTCGCACCCAGAAATGTTTCATGACTCACCTCTTTGGGAGTTTCTAGTGTCCATACTTGAGAGCCTATATTTCAGATTTCAAGTCATTTCGAGTCCATTTGACTAGGTTTTGAATTCCTCAAAGTTGGTCATTTATTGATGTCATGCTGATGCAATTAGTTCAAAATTCTAGGAAGCCCTATTTGATGAGTTATAACTTTTGACCAATTGACCAAAATTCAGAAATTAATTTTACATTACATTTTAAGGATCAGAGACTTGTTATATTTCAAGTTTTAGCTTATGACGAATCTGTTTGATCAGTTTTCAAATGCAATTCCAATGCAATTTCTATCTTTTTACAGGTGTCAACATTAGGACCTCTATTCGTGATGTCATATTTAAAAATTTTTGATAGGTGAGATTGAATGGATTGTACCACTATGTTCACTATTGAAAATAATTTAAGCATGTCAATTTCCAAATCTTGATGAATCCGTCTGCACACTTTTCTAGGTCATTTCCATTTGCAAAAATTACTTTTCCACCATTGTTTCTAGTCTACAAAATCTGAGTAGCCTACTTTGACCACTCGCCATTTGCACCCAATTATTTTTCATGAGCCCAAATTGTAGATCCATATTCTCCTCATGAAAAAGTACCAATGCCCTAGTTTTCGATGTCCCAAGTGTCAGTTTTCCCAGTTTTCCAAGCCAATTTATTATTTTCTGACATGTTTGCTTACAGGTAGTTCTGAGAGGTCAACTTTGACTGCAAATATCTTTTGACCCTGAATTCGTCATGAGACAAGATTTGACACGATGCAAGTATCTGAAGAAAAGAGTCAATGTGCTAGTTTTGGGGCCTGGTCAGAGGTTTGGGTCAGTTTTTAAGGCCAAATAATGGACCTCCTAACATGAAATTCACAATTTGCAAAATAATGGTAAAATCAGTTTTAAATGATGATTCAGTGCTAAATTTTGATTTCATACAATTCAAGGTGATCAATGGATTAATTTTCCATGACAGTTGTCCAAAAATGAAATTTTTTTAGCTGGACCCACTTTGGGGTTCAACCAAATTTTATCAAACTGACAAAATTCTCGAGAAGTGAAAGTATTTTTAAAAGGGAATTGTATGAGTACAAGTCATCTCATATAAGAACTTGAAAAGATTGATGTTGGAAGCTCTCTTTTATGATGAGCATCATCACTTGGGCATTAATTAAGATGAGTTATATATCAAGGGTTGTTTGACATGAATGTACCTACTATATGTACAATTGATCAGGCAATAAATGTGAAGGAACATGCTTGCCACTCTAGAAGAAGGATGTTGATGAAAAGCCTATTGATTTCTAGCTTACATTAAGCAAAGGACAAATTAAAACAACTCCATAACAACAACTGTTAGAAAAGAAGCCACATGGGACTTAAGAATAGAGAACTTACACTTTCCAAACAAGTGAACCTTACGTAAGCTTTTAGAAGTAGCTCATGTAATTAAAAGCCAATGTTAAAAGAGTTTCATGTGAAATCAATAGTAAGAAGGCATCCAACGACATGATCAAAAGGTAACCCATGGCTAAATCCAAGGAATAGGGGAATTCATGCATAAGAGGGCCATTCACGGCATAAAGTCAAAACAACTAAGAGCAAACAAGAAAAGGACTGGCATAAGCAAGAGAAAAACATGTGAACTGTAGCTAGTTGTTGGAGTAGAAGAGAAGGTAATTAAAAGGACCATTCATGCAAGTCAAATAAAAAGCCAAAGTTGAACACACCTTAAAACAACATAACCATATATAAATGAAAGTTGTTCATAGGGAGAGCCTATATTTTTTAAACCATAAATATTATAGAGAGTAGTTTAGCACATGGAAGGTTTATAGAGGAACACACATTAGAGGAGATTCATTCCTCTTAACAAGTAACTCATGCTAAAGATGCAAGCCAAGCAACAGAGTAGGGACAACTTAAAATAAGAAAGTCGTGAGCCAAGCAGGAGAGACCCTGTGCTTAAATTAGGTGTAGTCCGACGCAACATAAAAAGAAAATCTATAGGTAACAAGGGCTGCCCACGACATCTAATTTAGAAGGAAATCACACATAAGATAGCAAGAGGCCCGCAAGTTGAAGGAATTCACATGCCATTTCAAAGGAAGGAGCCTCATGCATTCAAAAGGAACAACAAATGCCCATCCCATGCAAAAGAGGAGGGTTTGAAGAAAGTTTAAGTAGTTTGATCCCACATTCAAAGGGAAATGGTTTTTTAAAATGTTTAAATGCTAAAGCGCTTGATATGTATAGTGTCTTAGGATAGAGGCTTTTGGAAGCTGCTTGGTACAATGTGGGCTCATGGTGGGCCAGTTGGCAGGCGACCTGTTAAAAATTTTGAATTAATGTGCATACAAAAAGAGGTGACATCAGCACTATGAAGCCGCTAAAAAGGTTGAAAATGTAGCTAGTTTCTACCTTGCTAGCCAAAAAACCCCAGGTTTTTCAGCTAGTGACATAGCAAGTCACCAAAAAAACTCAAGAATCTAACAAAATTGTGAGTGACATGTGGGTCCCGCTTGCAGATCCTCTAACAAACTAACATGTGACAAGTGGCAGTTGACAAAGTGACTAAGCAATGATTTTTAATTTTACTTTTATCATGAATTTACTTTGACATCATAAATCAGTTATGATGGTGAATCAAATATCTGAGATTATTTATGCCTTTAAGAGCCAAAATCATGGGGATTTGATAAGTGGTTATAGAGAGAAGGTAGAGAGAGGCTTTTTTATCTTCTTGGGAAGGAATTCTGAGGGTACACATGTCAATTACATATTCAATCCGAGATTTGTTTTCTTTCTATTCATGCTTTCTTCTTCTCTTTGGCAATGGTTGGAAAATTTGGAAAGTTTCTCTAGTATGAAGATAGTTAGTAGAACTGGCCTTGGAATTGATGAATTCTGAATGGAAGACCTGGGATGTGCTAGTTCCAGACCATGAAGCTTTTCTTTGGCTGTGATGCCCCCTTCCCATCCCATCAGTTTCTCATTCCCACTATTTTCTCTCTTGTATGACAGCATTTTATCATTGTATAGTCTAGTTTATTAGGTTCTTTGTGAGTTAATTTCATGCATTTTTATGTATTATTTCAAGGAAATCAATACAAGGAATAGCAAGTATTTAGTTTTAGTTTAAATCTTGTCTCCTTTCTTAGTTGAGCTGTGATGTTTTATGGTCTTTGAACAAAGAGCCTAGATCATAAGTGCAATCCCTTAAGGCTATATGTTGTTTCATTGTTGCTTGTAATTCAAAGAATTATGTAAATGCTTCAGAGATTCAATAGGGTTGTAGGTTTATTGAGGAGGATATCAGGTAAGAATGAGAGTTAAGTCAAACATTGATGTCTATTTACAAGGTGAATGGACAGATCATATATCTGAATATATGAATAAGTATTAGATATCCAAAATGCATGAGAGAGATTCATGAATTGCCCAATGGATCAGGCAATGATCAGATACAGGGTCATTAAGTTGTTGTCCATGCATGGTTTTCATCCACTTTCCCCACCCACATAAAATCAAACCAAATTCAAATCATCTTTATATTTTATGTTGAAGAGCTACAATAGTTTAACTTTCACTCAGCTAATGAGATTCATATATTTGCATTCAACTACTATAGATCTATGTCATTTCATGAGTTATTAGGAGATATAAAGGGTTTTCATCTACAATAAATAGATTCAGGGATATGTTTTTCACTGGTATAATATCAATTGAATCTAAGGTCTACTTGCCTCGGTCTTGCAAAGCCTGAAGTAGAAGAAGGGTCATGACTTATAGTTGGCCCAAGACTGCAATCAGATGTATCTGTCATAGGAATTTGCTAGCCTTAAATGCATTGAGATAGTTTCTTGGTCATTTTCAAAACAGTTAAATTAGGAGCCAGCAAGTGGTATGCCCAATTCCACTAAATCAAGTGGATCTTCCAAGATGGTTACCAATGAAAAATTTGCTAAGGAGTAGATGAGAAGTTTAAGCTCATGGAGGAGAAAACTAGGTTTCTTGATCAAGCTATTGATGAGATGAAAGACAAGTTGAAAGAAATGGAAGATACAACCCTAGAAAGGGAAGATGAAGACACTAGTAAAGGAAAAGAGAAGGTGGAATTAAGGATGAAATACCTAAACATAATCCTCCACTTGGTGAGCAAGAACCATTCCTCAAATCTCTTAAGGCATTTGGAGGAAATAGTCTTGAGAATGTTTCTTTGCTTAATGGAAAGATAGATGCAGAAGTGGTCTTAGAATGGATTGGAAGAATTGAGAACTACTTTGAATGTGAAGGGAAAATAGAGTCTCAAAAAGTAAGGTTTGAAAAGTCAAGATTGAAGGGACAAGCACTAACTTGGTGGAAGTGTGTGCAAGAAGAAAGAGATACTAAAGGAAAGAAACCAATAGCTAACTAGAAGGCTATGGTAGCCAAGATAAGTGAGACCTATTTTCCAAAAGACTATGAGATTGAGATGTTGGAATTCTTTACAATAAATGAGAGTGGGGGGGGGGGGGGGGATTTGAATTAGTTATCGAAGGTCTAGATGTACAAATAAAACTTTTCACAACTTGGTGAACACATATACATAAAAAAAATTCATCATACATGCATCCATTAGATTATGCAATCACTTAAACTTGTAGGTTACTGTCAAATCAATTTGTATAAATGTAAACATGAAACATAATAGATTTAATAACACATTTGACACAATAATTTAATTTGAAAACTCAATTTGGGAAAAATACCAATAACATGCTACTCATTCTCACTCTTTTGAAGTGATGCCTTGTCAAAGGCCAACCCTATTAAAGCTTACAATGTACACTGTTAAATGTGACCTAGTTAAAGGATTTCAATCACCCTATTAGGAGTGAACCTTGTTAGAGGACTTTAGATCATTCACTTGGAATATATCACTTGGTTAAAGAATTTACAAATGACTGTTAGGTCAACCTTAATCCAAAGGATTTACCCTAGAATGATACAATGATATAGAGTAACAATAAGGATTGATCTAATAACAACTTATAACTCCATTTGTAGATTACAGATCTCGATTTCAGTCCTCCATTCTACTTGGCTTTCACATTCTTCAGCTTTGATATCTTGTTCATCCTTCAAGCATCCATACTCTTAAGCCTTCTTTCTTTGTTTGCCAATGTAGTCTCTTCTCATAGGTCACTGAATGAAGCAATACCCTAGAATCCTTGACTTCATTAGTTTCTCACACATAATAACCCTTGCTAGTAACTAGCCCTCTCTATAAATAGAGAATTAAGATATTTTGTCATTCAACCTCCATTGTACATTTTAGGGTTAGGTCATATTATGCAGGATTCAATGAATCTACCCTAATTTCATTAAATTCCCTTCTAGAAAGTTCTCATTTCAATCCTCTTAGAATTCACCTTAAAATGGTTTACCATGAATTCTATTCCACCAACTCATCAATGTTAAATTTCACATGGTTCACACAATTCAAGAAATCAAACTTTTTAGCTCAAATTCATCGAATTCTCGATCTTTCTCATAATGCTAACAATCAACATTAATTAGCTTTTGATGGTCAGCACATACTACATTTCTTGGCATCCTTGATTAAATCACATAGCAAGAACTAAATTTTACGTGTTCTTGACATCAACTAAACTTTATTCAACTTACATTATTTCACTTAGCTTACATTGAAATTGACTTTTCTTGGCTCCAACTAAATTTGTACTTGGCTTGCACTACCTTTTCTCGACATTCACTATGAAGAATGTTAAGCTTGGAAGATAAACTTCATTTAAATTTTTCTTTTAAACTTAATCAATATAACCAACCTTGATGCAGGACCATCCTAGGTTGCCTTGTAATCTTGCACTTTTGTTCATTTTTCCAATTACTACCAAGTTCTAGTTATTTTTGAGTGCTAGTTCTCTATGAGTGCTAAGTTCTTAGTTGTTGCCAAGTGATTTCCTTATTTGTCAAGTATTCCTTTGCTTTTTGAAGTATTCCTTTGGTTGTTGAGTCATCTTTGGATGTCAAGCTCATGTGGATGTCAAGTGCTAGTTTTTAATAACTTTCATTTGTTGAATTATTTGTGCCTAGCCCTTATTTGGGCTGACCTTGCTTGTATTTAATTTATTTATGTTGAGAGCTGACTTGTGGCTTTTCTATGTTCTAGAATCTTCTATAAGCCATTTTGGCAAGTATTTATGGAGGTCTAGGATTGAGTGTTAGAAAGAAAGGTAGAGGAGGGGAAGGAAAACTTGAAGTAGGATCATGAATTTGGGAGTTGTAATTTTTTATTTGGCCATAACCTAGAAGGCCTTATAGCTGGGCATGTATGTGTGGATTATCTTATGAATCAATAAGATTTTTTTTCCTTTTATTCTTGGTGTTGTTATTCTATTTTGTGTTTCCACTTTGTTTACTCTTGAAGGGTGGTTGGATAGTTGGGTATGCCTTTGGCCCTACTTATTCTATCTCCTTCTTGCACTAGGTGGTATCAAATCTTGAGGTTCATCCTTGTGTTGGATTGGATCATGTAAAACCCTAAGT
Organism: Cupressus sempervirens; assembly: GCA_028749045.1. Taxonomy (NCBI): domain Eukaryota; kingdom Viridiplantae; phylum Streptophyta; class Pinopsida; order Cupressales; family Cupressaceae; genus Cupressus; species Cupressus sempervirens. The sequence goes on from CM053785.1 coordinate 272,910,764, forward strand.
GAATTGGGTTGTAGGGTAGTAGATCTATAGATTTGGCCTATAACTAGCAAAGGGTTACGATCTTGTAGGAACCTAATTTGTAAAGATGATATGAGGTAGAGGAAATGTTGATAATGTAATATTAGATACATTGAGAAAAATTGTAGCCAGATTAGATGTTGTGGAGACATCCTAGAGGAGAGGAGAACATCTTGATGATTTAAGTGATGATGAAGCAGTAGCACCAAACCCTAATCTAGAACCTAAAGAAGATCAAGATAAAGGAAGGTTGTTGAGAGTCTTGTCTAGGAAAAATTTAAAACCTATTGTAGAATTTTTTCCTCGTGATGGAAAGTTAAACACCAATGTTGTGTTGGATTGGATCTCTAAAATGGAGAAGTTCTTTGAGTATGAAAACACTCCTAATAATAGGAAAGTGAAGATTGTAGTTACTAGGTTGAAAGGTCATGCCTCATTATGGCGAGAGCATTTGCAAATTGATAGACAAAGGAGAGGAAAGGAGAAGATCAAAACTTGGTTGAAGATGGTCAATAAGGTAAAGAAAAAATTACTTCTTGTTGATTACCAAGTTAGTTTGTTGAGAAAGATGCAAATTTTGAGGCAAAGAGACATGACTGTGAAGGAGAACACTGAGGAGTTGTATAGATTGGCCATTAGATCTCGACATGTAGGTGATGATGTTGAGAAAATTGAAAGGTATATAAATGGATTGAGATCTTGAATTCAAGATGAAATAAGTTTTGTGAAATTGGAATATGTGGAAGAAGGATACCAATATGCCTTGAAGGCAGAGGAGATATTGACAAAGGAGCATGAAAAAAGAAAAAGACATAGAGGTGGTAGATTTTAGAGAGATAGAGGAAGATATTATGGTGAAGGTGGAAGATATAAAAAATTTGTGCAAGATAAGGGAAAATTTGAATGGAATAATGATGACAAAGATAAGACCAAGTGGAAAGGTGGTAGTTCTTACAAAGGAGGTAGTGGTTCTTACTGAGGAAGAGGTAATTCTTATTCTAGAGGTGGCTTTCATGGTAATTATTTTAGATGTGGTAAAGAAGGGCATAGATCCTTTGAATGTATACCCTGTAAAAGTAGGCAAGGTAATAGAAATGATGTGATCAAAGGAGATGATAAGGATTCACCAACTAGACCTGAGGCTAGTGAAAATTTGATAGTGAGAAGAACCTTGTGTAATAAGGGAAGTGATGAGCAACCTATTTTAAGGAGAAGTCTTTTCAAAACTAGATGTAAGATGGCTTGAAAATGTTGCAAAGTGATCATTGATAGTGGAAGTTCTAAAAATTTGGCATTAGAAGATCTAGTTACCAAGTTGTAGTTGTAGAGGCTAAAGCATCCTAAAAACTGTCATGTTTCATGGATCAAAGATGAGCATAGGATATTGGTAAGTGAAAAATGTATTGTGAAGTTCAAGATAGGACATTAATTTGATGAAGTTTTGTGTGATATTATGCTTATGGATTGTTGTCATATTTTGTTGGGTAGACCATGGCAATATGATAGATATAATGTACATGATGGAAGATTGAATCAATATACTCTTTAATTAAATGGGAAGAAGTAAATATTGTTGCCTTTTATTGAATGTCCAGATGAGGTTAGTTGTACTGCACTAAAAGTTTGCATGGTTAATGGAAAGCAATTTGAAAAGGAAGTAAAGAAGAATCAAGTTAATTTTTTAATAGTTCCTAGAGGACTGAGTGTTGGTAGTAATTATCAAGCAACAAGAGTTCATAATGATTGAGTAATAGTAGATAGTGGTAGTCGAGTACCAAAAGAAATTGGTGAGTTGCTAAATGAGTATAAAGAAATTGTTGTAGAGGATATACCTAATGGTTTACCTCCAATAAGAAGTATAAGTCATTGTATGAATCTAATTCCTAGAGCTAGTTTTCTGAACAAAGCACTATATAGGTTGACACCTATAGAGAATGAAGAACTTAACAAATAAGTGCACGAATTATTGGAAAAAGGATTGATTAGAAAAAGCTTGATTCCATTTTTTGTACCTACTATATTGGTGCCTAAGGAGAATGGAGAATGGAGAATGTAAACTAATTCTAGAGCTATCAATAAGATAAAAATGAAATATAGGTTTCCTATTCTGAGGATGGATGAACTAATTGATTATTTCAGTTGAGAAAAGTATTTTACAAAGATTGATTTGAAGAGTGGCTATCATCATATCAAAATTAGAAAAGGTGATGAGTGGAAAACTACTTTTAAGAAAAAAGATGGTTTTTATGAATGGTTGGTTATGCCTTTTGGTTTGACTAATGCACCTATTACTTTCATGAGATTGATGAATGAAGTTCTAAAAAGATTCTTAGGTAATTCTATGATTGTTTACTTGGATGAAATCCAATTACTTAGTAAGACTAAGGAAGAATAGCTTGAGAATGTTAGACAATTATTGTAGAGGTTGAAAGAGGAAAAGTTTCTAATTAATCTGAAAAAATGTTCTTTTATGCAAGAGGAGATTGTGTATTTGAGATTTTTTATTTCAGTTAATGGTTTGAGAAAGGATCCAAAGAAGGTTAAATCAATTTTGGAATAGCCTACACCTGAGAATGTGGGTGAGGTAAGATCATTTCATGGTTTGGCTAGTTTTTACAAAAAAATTATAAAGAATTTTAGTGTTGTATGTAATGCCATGACCAAGAAAATGAGACGAGATAAAAAGGAATTCAAGTGGACACATGGAGCTGACAAGACTTTTGAGACTTTGAAACAAAAGGTTGTTCAATTACCCATATTGGCTTTGCCTAATTTCAATAAAGTATTTCAAGTTGAATGTGATGCAAGTAGTAGTGTAATAGGAGCTATATTAAGTTAAGAAGGTAAGCCTATTGCTTTCTTTAGTGAGAAGTTGAATGATGCTAAAAGGAAGTATTCTATGTATGATCAAGACTTTTATGCTATTGTTCAATCCTTGAAGAAGTAGAGACATTATTTTATTCCTAATGAGTTTGTGTTGTATACTAATCATAAAGCTTTATAATACTTGGGAAGTTAACATAAATTGAATCAAAGAAATATAAAGTGGGTTGAGTACTTGCAAAATTCTACATTTGTGATCAAGCATAAGAGTGGAGTTACTAATAGAGTTGTTGATGCATTGAGAAGAAGACATTCTTTATTGACTAAGATAAAGAATGAATTCCTTGGTTTTGATGAAATGAAAGAGTTGTATAATACTAACCCTAATTTTTTGAGGCATGGAGAGAGTGTAGAGAACCAAATCTAACAGATCACATAAGTATGATGAGTATTTCATTCAAGAATGTATTTTGTTTAAACGTATTGAGTTGTGTATTCTTAGAAGTTCTATGAGAGTTAATTTGATTAAGGAAAGCATAGTGGTGTATTCACTAGACATTTTGGAATTGATAAAATATTGAATTTACTAAAGGAGAAGTATTATTAGACCCAAATGTATAAGGATGTTTAGAAATTTGTAAAGAGTTGTGAATTTTGTTAAGTTGTGAAAGGAGTGAGTAACAATACTAGATTGTATACACCTATTTCTGTTCCTAAGAAACCTTGGAGTGGCATTAATATGAATTTTTTTCTTGGATTGCCTAAAACAAAAAAGGGGTATGATTCTATATTTTTTGTTGTGGATAGATTTTCTAAAATGACTCATTTTATACCATGTAAGAAGACATCAAATGTTGAGCACATTGCTGAACTTTTTTTCAAAGATATTGTTAGATTGCATAGATTACCAAGAAGTATTATTTATGATAGAGACAACAAGTTTGTTGGTTAGTTTTGGAAGATTTGTGGAAGAAGATGGGTATTAAGCTGAAGTTTAGTTCTACATTCCATCCACATAATAATGGGCAGAAAAAGGTTGTGAATAGAAGCTTGGGTAATTTGTTGAGATGTTTAGTTGGAGATGAAACACATAATTGGGAGATGGTATTGGCATAATCTGAGTTTGCATATAATAATTCTGTGTATAAAAGTACAAGAAAGACACCTTTTGAGATTGTTACTAGAATGAAGCCTAGAGGAGTATCAAATTTAAGAGATGTTGCTAGTGAAGAGAAAAGAAGTTCTGTAGGAGGATAATTTGTTGATTTTATGAAATCTTTACATAAGGAAGTAAATTTGAGGTTGTAACAAAGTAATCAGAAGCATAAGGACAGTGCTAATAAGTCTAGAAGACATTATGATTTTCAAGTTGGTGATGAGGTGATGATTCATTTGAAGAAAGAAAAATTTTCTGTTGGAACATACAGTAAGCTAAAGATGAAAAAGTTTGGACGTTGTAAGATCTTGAAGAAGTTTGATAGTGGAAATACTTATGAAGTTGAGTTGCCTGATGACATGGATATATCTCCTATATTCAGTGTTGCTAATTTATATAAGTATCATGAGTTAGATGATGAAGTTTTTGCTTTAGAAGATTATCCTAAAAAGCATATTGAAGAAGTTGAATAGATATTTGATTAGATATCTAGTAAGAACATAAGAGGAAAAGATTACTATGAATATTTGGTGAATTGAAAGAACAAACCTAGTGGAAATGCCTCATGGATTTCTTAATCTAAGTTGGATTCAACTTAGGTTGTGAGCCCTCAATGATTTAGAAGAATCATTTCTTCTAACCCTATTGTCTGATGCAGGAGCATCCTAGGTTGCATTGTAATCCTGCACTTTTTTTCATTTTGCCAGTTACTACTGAGTTCCAGTTATTACTGAGTGCCATTTCTTAGTGGGTGTCAAGTTCTTAGTTACTACCAAGTGATTCCTTTAGTTGTTGAGTATTCCTTTGGTTGCTAAAATATTCCTTTCATTTCCAAGTCCTCTTTGGATGTCGAGCTCATGTGGATGCTGAGTGCCAGTTCTGAATAGCTTTTGTTTGTCGAGTTATTTGTGTCTGGCCCTTGTTTGGGCCAACCTTGCCTATATTTAATTTATGTTGAGAGCTAACTTGTGGCTTTTCTCTATTCTAGAATCTTCTATAATCCATTTTGGCAAGTATTTAAGGAGGTCAAGGATTGAGTTTTAGAAAGAAAGGTAGAGGAGGGGAAGGCAAACTTGAAGTGAGATGGTGAATCTGGGAGTTGTAATTTTGTATTTGGATATAACCCAAAATGTCTTATAGCTAGGCATGTAAGTGGATTATTTGATGAATCAATAAGCTTTTTTTTCCTTCTCTTCTTGGTACTATTCTTCTATTTTGTGTTTCCACTATGTTTACTCTTGTAGGATGGTTGGATAGCTAGGTGTGTCTTTGGCCTTAGTTATTTTGTCTCCTCCTTGCACCAAACCTTTGTAACCTTAAGTAGATTATCAATGCACTATAATATCACTATATTAACCGATTCTTGTACTCCTTTTCATATCATAACTCAACCTTTCCTATAGTTTTTATTGTTACCTCATTTGATCAAATCCTCTTCATCAATCAAATAAATAATAGTACTTAAATTATATAAGCAATTGTCTTACTAGCATCTAGTAGGTTTGGCATCAATGATAAAATAATGATTGAAACACATTTATCATTATTATATCAATTTTTTCAATAATCTCCCTCTTTTGCATTAATGGAAAGCCAAACTAACCATACTTAATTGGTAAGACCAACAAAATACCAAAAAGAAAATAATTCCTTGTATTGAAATCTCTCCTTCTATTAGTAACTTTCATCTTTTGAATAGGTTGCAAAATTATGTTCTGACCAATAGATAATCAATCAACTCATCCTTACAACTCTGTCTTACTATGTAGATGTAATCAGCAAGTATACTTTCTCCCTCAGCACACATACTCCCTTAGTAGACAATATTTTTTCTTCAGCAAGGTTACACATATTAGGGTTTCTCCTTCATCTCCCTTAGCTTTCATCTCTCAATACACTTTCTCCCTTTTTGACAACAATTCCAAATACTTGTCATCTTCATATGTAGATATGAATATTTTCATTTTCTCCCTTTCTCACCTTGCTTGTGACTAATTTATAGCTCTAGCTCTTTGATTACTTTAGGCAGCTCCTAAAGTAAGATCCACTACATCATTGTGTAATATATGTCAATCAACTTGTTTGATGTAGGGCACTCCTCATGCTTCTTGGAAATCCTTTGATGGGGGTATCACCCCTAATTTACCTCTTAGATACTCAAGTACATCCTTAGGTAATACTTTTGTGAAGATATCAGCTATTTTCTCTTTTGTGTTAACATATTTCATGTTCATCTCTTTATCCTAAACTAATTGTCTCAAGTAATGATACTTGATTGCAATGTTCTTATTCTTTGTATGCATCACAAGATTCTTTGATATATTTATAGTACTTTTGTTATTGCAATAAAGTATCATAGGTTCAATGATTTCTTCCTTCATACCTTTAAATAGTTGTTTGATCCATACAATGTTTGTAAAATTTATCATAGCAACAACATATTCAGCTTCAACAATTTATTGAGATATATAGTTTATTTTCTTGCTAGTCCATGTAACCAACCTTTTGCCTAAGAAAAATGCTCCTTCATTGGTTCTCTTTCTTTCATCAACGTTTTCAGCCCAATCAGCATCACTATAGCCCTTCAATTAAAAATTCTCATTTTTCTCATAATATAGACCATACTCGTCTGTTCCTTTTAGATATCTAATTATAGACCATACTCCTCTATTTCTTTTAGATATCTAATTATCTTTACTACCATCAAGTGATTCTCCCTAGGATTAGTAGAGAATCTTGCAATGATCCCTACAGATAATGCAATATCAGGTCTATTCTATACTACATACTATAATTTTCCAATCATAGACCTATATAATGTTTGATTCACCTTAGTTGAATCATCATTCTTTAACAATTTATGTCCTATCACCATAGGTGTACTTATTGTCTTGGAATATTCCAATCCAAAATTTTTCAATATCTCCATTACATACTTTGACTGAGTGATGTATATACCATATTTCATCTGATGTACTTGCAAACCCACAAAGAACTTGATCTTTCCAAACATAGGCATCTCAAATTGTTTCTTCATTTCATTTGCAAAAGCATTACATAAAGTATCTTGACCTCCAAATATGATATCATCAACAAAATTTTAGATAACAAAATACCTTTTCCTTTCTCTATCTTCAACTATAGTTTGATGTTATCATTAGTCCTCTCAAATCCAATCTTCACAAGATAATTATGAAGCCTCTCATACCATACTCTTGCTGCTTGCTTCAAACCATATAAAGCTTTGTGTAGTCTACATACAATGTTTCTATTTTTAGCATCAACAAATCCTTTTGGTTTTTCTATATAAATCTCTTCCTCTGATAGACTTAACATCCATTTGATAAACTTTGAAACCTTTGTATGCAGACTAAGCAAGCAAAGTTCTTACTCCTTCTAGTCTTCCAATAGGGGCAAATATTTCTCCATAGTCAATCTCTTCTTCCCGTACATATCATTTACAAAATAATCTTTCCTTGTTCCTTGTGACTTCACCATTTTCATCTAACTTGTTTATGTATACCCACTTGGTACCAATCATTTTTTTGTCTTCTAGTCTAGGAACTAGAGTCCATGTCTTATTTTTCTCAATTTGTTAAATCCCTTCTTCCATGTCTTTATTTTAGTTCACATCTTCTAAGGCATCTTCAACTATTTTTTTTTTTTTCATGCTCAGCAAAAATGTATCATTTCTCAACTTGTTCCTTCTCATTTATTGAGCATCTTTATATCCAATGACTTTTGTAGTAGGATGATGTATGTTGACATACTTAGATAATCTTGGATCAACTCTGGTTTCTACATTTGGTCTCTCAACTTCTAAATAACTGTGTACATCTTTGTTAGGTAGTTTAACATCTCTCTCATGTACACTAATATCAAAATCAAAATGTGCCTCAACTTCATCCTAAAACTTGGCACCTAAATGTAGCTCAGTTCCTGAATACAACTCAACATTCATGGTATATGACTCGATAGTCATTGAAACTTTTTGTTTTTTTGGAACTTGATTTACAACATCTTCATCAGCAAACATACCTTCATAAAATTATACAAATGATTTGTATTCTTTTGGTTCCTTCATAGGTTTAGTCTCATATACATCTGTATATTCATTAAATTTCATATTTGCACTTTCCTCAACTTTGTTAGTGTTAGCATTTAAACACTTATGAGCTTTACTTCTTGTGGAATAACCAAGAAATATACCTTCTTCACTTTTTTCATCTAGTTTACCATTTCTAAAATCTTTGAGAATATAATATACTTTCCTCCAAATATCTTAAAATGTTTTACATTGGGTGAGTATCCATACCATAGTTCAAAGGTGTTGAATGAGTACCTTTCTTGACTTGTACACGATTCAAAGTATAAATAGTTGTACTTACAGCTTCTCTCTAGTATTTCAAAGCAACATTTTTCTTCATCATGAGTGTCCTAGCATAGTCCATTATAGATTGATTCCTCCTTTCAGCAATTCCATTTTGTGGAGGGGTTCTAGGAGCAAATGTCTATCTTTTGATTCCTCTATTATTACAGAACATCTCAAACTCATTTGATGTAAATTCTCCTCCTCTATCAAATCTCAAACATTTTAGACTTTTACCTATTTCCTTCTTAACTCTTGCTAGATACCACTTAGACATTTGAAAAGAATCAAATTTATGTTCTAGAAACATAAGTGTCATCATTCTAGAATAATCATCAAAAAGTAGCATAATGTATTTATCTCGTTTGTAGCTTTGCACTCTAATTCATCCACAGAAGTTAGTATGAACAATCTCTAATATTCCTTTAGAGGTATGAGTCTTACTCTTAAAACTTGACCTTGTCATTTTGCCTATCTGACATTGTTTGCAAGTTATATTATCAGGCTTCTTCAACTTAGGCAAACCTCTGACTCTTCTCATGTTATTGATACTAACCAGGTTATCAAAATTAACATGACATAAACTCTTGTTCCATAGCCATACATCATCAAATTCTACAACTAAACAAGTAGCATCCTCTATTTTGATCATCTTTTTCAGTTTTCCATCAGTATCATATATCTTAGCAATCTTGTTTTCAAACTCAACCTTACATCCTAAATTATTCAATTGTGACACACTCAAAAAATTATACTTAAGTCCCTCAACATAGTAAGCATTTTCACATAAAATAATTTTAGTGAGCTTGATAGAACCTTTTTCCTTTTATTAGACATGGTGCATTATTACCAAACCTTACACTATTTCCTATTGACATTATAGTCAAGATTCTTTATTAATGACACACACACTTATTGAGATGGTTAGTAGTTACCAAACTTATTATACACTTAACAATGTTAACTAAGTAATTTAGGCTCTACCAAGTTGCATAGTTGCTACCAAGTTCTAGAAATATCATTTAGTTTGCACTGAGTAGTTACTACCAAGTTGGTGATTATTAATGTAAACTGAGCTTTATAGTGTTTACTAAGTTTCTCTTTGCAAACTAAGTTGCAAAGTGCTTACTAAGTTCATAGCTTTAGTGATGTGAATCTACTATTGCCCAAGCTATGCAATGTTAACCAAGTGATTCAGTTTATACTGAGCTCATAGTGATAGTGTTGACTGAGCTATGTAGTATCAACCAAGTGATTCAATTTATATGCCAAGTTTCATAGTATTCATTGAGTCACCAGTGTAGATTGAGTTTATACTACTTGGAATTGATTAGTATGAGCTGAGATTCTATGTCTACCAAATGCATGATGATGTTGAGCTTTAACAATGGTTGCTGAGTATCAGAACCTCATCGAGTTTGTCTTTAGAACCTGAGTACCTATAGTTGGGTTGACTTTGTGTATTTTGGTGAAACTTGTATTGTGGTTAACTTTGTTGAATTGTAAATTAGATCAGTACATATGTAATGTATTGAATCACATCCAAAATAAGAGATCATTGAAATATGAAACTACAAAAGTGCAAATTAAAATGCTACAATAGTATAAGGAGTAGAAAAAATTTATCTATCACAACAAGGTGATCATTAAACACAAAGGAATCTCATTCACCAAACCATGTTGTAGATCAGAGATCAACCACTGGTTCATCCTAATAGGTGGAATAGTTAAATCCTTTTGTAAGGTAGACTTAACAGTCTTTTGTAAATCTCTATACTGAGTGCATACTTCATTACATGTTTCTAAATCCTTTTGTAAGATGGACCTAGCAGTCCTTATTTCTCCTAATAGGGTAGATCATCAGATGTGATCATTGTAAGCCTTAATAGGCCAACTTTATACTATAGTACTAAAGCTTGTGGGTATCATCCCCACCCCAATTTTACTTTCTATTTGGAAGGTTTCTAGGTCACCATATTGTGTGTCAAAGTGTTATGAAATTTTTAATGCTTTAAATTTTTCATGCATGCAATTAGATTGGAATACACATGAAGGATTAATTAGTAAATAAAGATTAAGTTTTATTGGTTATTGATTCACCCCTCCCCTCTTAGTAACTTATCCTATCATAGATTTATAATAATTGGTATCAGAGCTTTGTGGTTCTTAGAGAAGAATGTTAATAGCTTGAGCAAAGATTAGAGGCTATAGAGGTATTTAGACTTGATAAGGCTATTAATAATGAAAAGACAGATTTGGAATTGGCTATTAGGAAACTCAAGAAAGCAAAGGATAAACTCTCTTAATCCTTGAAAAGAGGAAAAGATCTTACAATACAGATGAATGAAAAAATCTACATTGAAGAAAGAACTTAAGACATCCATTCAAAAAGTAATTCAGATGAAGCTAGTGAGGCAATTAAACAACTATTAGAAAAGAATGGTACACTTCAAGAAGAAATTAGAAAGCTAAAAAGAGAAAAAGAAATTCAGTTAGTAAGATTTTGTGAAGTCATGGAAGAAAAAAACAAAATAAAAGAAGAGTTAGAATGAAAGAATAATGAAATTTAGCATCTATCCCTTCAATAGGAAAACTTCATTGATTGGCTTACTAATGCAAATGAAGAAATCATGAATCTAAGATCAGAAAATGAAAGATTACAGAATGATCTAAACACTAAAAAGAAAATCAATGAGAGGATAATGAAATCTCAAGAAGACATGGGTCAATTAAATGAGCAAATCCATTACAAACAAAAGGGTAAGGCAAGAATTGGATATATAGAAGAAGGTGAATCATCCAAGCAAGGAGCTCAAAAGAATTAAAGGCCTACTTGCAGTCACTATAGTAAGCTAGGTTATATATCAAAAAAATTTTGGAGTAATGATAAAGCTAAATTCAATGGAAAATACTACAATTGCAATAAGCATGGTCATAGAGCTAATGAATGCAAAGAGAAATCTAAATTTGAGGGAAAATATCACAAATGCAAGAAGCATGGGCATAAATCTTCTGAATGCAAAACTAAGATATTGATTCTAGTAGAAAAGATTGCAAAATCTATATTTGGTTGAGACTACAACACATGGTGTAGATGTCATTACTATGGAGAATTTGGACACATTGGAATAAACTATGTAAATATCACATGAGGACAAGAGACACCATTAGAAGATGTTTCATTTGTACATAACTTGGTCATATTTCCAAGAACTATATGAACATTAGAAGAATTGAACATGAAAAGAAAGGAAAGGCTGATAACATTAGAAAGAAAATGAGACAGCGATGGATTCTGAAATCTTTTGAGAATGCAAGTTAGAGCAATGAAACACGTCGCTCGAGAATTGGGTGACTCAAACATTTCTACTTGATCTACCACAAGGACAATTGGAACTAAGATTTTGAAGTAGAAATCCTATATCAGTTCTAGTCATCTAGAAGGAAAGATCTATTTCAACATTCAAGATGTAAAGGGATCACCAAGTATCTAAAGAAATTCTAGACCTTATCTAGCTAGGTTAGGTTGCAAGACTCTTTCGAGCAAGGTCGAGAGTAACTAAGTTGTATGGACACCAAGTCATGAATGAATCTATCAAGAAATGAATGCAAGTTGAGTGGAAGACAACCTGTCATCAACCAAGAGAATGTACTAAGAATTTATGGTGATTGAAAGGAAAATTTTGATAAAAAGGGAATAATTGAATTCATTTGTCACCTTGAATTTTCAAGAGCTATTTGTGAAGAGAAATTTATGTGCATCCAAGTGATCTATGCAAATTATTGTTGAGGTTTTTTTTTTTCTCACAAATCCTACGGAGAAATAGCATCCTCTAGTAGAAAGACAAAGAAAGGGTTTGAGATATTAGTTCAAGGAGTAGAATGAAAAGCACCAAATTTCAAGTTGAGTCTAGCTATTGCAAAAACTCTTGATCCCACAAGAGCCCAGTCTCAAATTTTATCCAAGGTACTTTTGGTAAATGATATTCACTTGCATTTTTTTTGTTTGATTCAAGATATAGGAACCCTAGAAATGGATGAAACTTTGGAGAAGTTGTGTGTGAATGGTGTTTCAAAATTAAAGCATCAATACCTAGAAGTGAAGGGTTTGACCTACATTCCACACATGCCCCAAGATTTATAGATAAAATGGATAAGGCTTATCCTTAGCCATGTGCATAATAGGTAGTTATGGTTGGAGCAACCTATTCCTGTAAAAAATAAAATGATTCATTACGTCATAGGACTTCTAATGTTGGCCAAGGTAAAAACCATCAAAAACCTAAGTCATGTGGAACTAGAGAAAAAAAAAACCTTGCCGAATGGGATGGAAAGGGTATGCAAATCAATTGTGTTACTAATATGGAGCTAAAATTTAGAATTCATGTAATTTCACATAAGATATATAGCTCTAGTCAACTAAATAGTGTATCATGTGAAGGTGTGGATCTTTCTTTCAAAGTGGTCAAGAACAATATGTCCTTCAACCTCATTGAGTTAATATTGATCCAATACAAAAAAAATATGGAAAGTATCAAAACTTTAATGAATAACCCTTGTAAGTTTGGTTCACTTTTAACCTGTTTATTTTTCTTTGTACAAAATTTTTTCCCCTCAAAAGATATAGTTGTATGGAGAAAAGATGTGCCTATTCTTTGTCAAATCAATGAGTATATAGAAAAAATGGGTAAAAATTATGTCAGTATCATGGACAATTATTTGATGCATTCAAGGATAAGATGAAAAATAAATTTAGAATACCAAAGAAAATTGTAGAAGAATACAAGGATGATATTTGTTTTATGGTAGATTTTGACAAAGTGCATATACAAGCAGTTAAACCAAGAATGGTATGGGTCAAGCCTCTAGGTTATAAGGTCAATATTGATGACACCAGAGATATTATTGAGGCATTGTTAAATGAACCTATGGATCCAAAGGCCACATATTTTTTAACATATAATGAAGCTAAAGCCAAAATTGAATTAGAAATAAAGCTTCCTTAGGCTGTTAACAAAGGTAAAAATAGGATAGCTAAACTAAAACAAACTAGCTCTACTCTCCTATTGCTAGAAGGTAAAGGAGATGATATAAAGGAAGATGATGTAGAAGATGAGGCAAAATCAGAAGAAGATCTAGTCAAGAATAAAGGTAAGGTTATCATAATCAAACCTACCATGTCATCTACTACATTGTTTACAAGATCATCTAGAAAAAAACTAAAATTGGGTGAAGAAGTAGGAGATGTGATTTTCAAATGGCCATCGCCCACATTTCAAAAGAAACTAAAAGAAATTGATTCTAGATCTAACATGGAAAATTCTAAATCATTGAGGCATGAAACTAGAACTACAGACGAGAAAAAGCAAGTTGAAGACATGGTTATGTCTAAAATAGGTAAATGGAAATGTTCTCTAGACCAACTTGCATAGTAGATTCCCAATGAATTAATGGAGAAAATTAAGCCAAAATGGGAAAATTCCAAGAGAAATACATAAGATATATATGAGTTGACTCTGAGGCAACTCATGCCAAGCTTAAGTGATAAAGAAGTGAAAGAGTCCATCAAGAAAAATGAAGAAAAACTTACATTGAAATTCAACACTTGTCTAATATTGATCAATGACATTGAACATGTGGTAAGCAATGCCACTAACACATGGAAGAACATCTACAATATTCATAAGAAAAGTGATTTTTTATTCATATCAGTGACAAGGATGATGATGAAGATGACAAGGAAGAAGAAGATAAAGATGATGAAGAATAAGCAATTGATTAGAATAAAGATGACGAGGAACAAGAATAGGAGGCCATCAAGGAGAATGTCCTTGAGATTTAGAAGATTAAGGAGACCAACCCTAAAAAGATTGTAGCAAAAATTATAGCCTCATTTCCTCACTCTTTAGACAAAGCTTCAAATCCATCTATCATAGAGATAGCTACTACCAAGTTGGTTGTGTCAAAAACTACAAATCTAAGCACTCAACCAATCTTTGCACTTGTTCACCTCAGTACTACACTAACTAAAGTGACTGTCACTTCATATACTGAGAAATCAGTGCTTCCTCCTTCATCAATTTTGGTCACTCAGCAACAAGATATTTCTTCAATAAATGCAATATCTAATTTTATTGTCAATCCTTCCATTTCCACTATTGTTACTATTGCAATCATGCAAATTATAAGTACAAAGAAAGTTGAGAGAAAGCCTCAACCGATTACAAAATTTTCTAGCAAAGACAAAGATAAGGAAGAAGACATTGATCTTGATGAGGATATAGTTATCCTAAATTTGGATATCTCTAATCTAAATCCTAATAAAATGCATATAGTAGGAGAGCTTTTTCAAAATAAAGCTAACCATCAAAGGCTTAGAGAAGAAAGGAACAAAGAACATCAAGTGCTTCAATATGCAAAGAACATTCTTGCAGAGCACTTAGCACTAAGGTTGATACTTCTTAACCTATTTTGGTTTAATTGGCATAAGTGATCCAAAAATTCAATGAAGATTTGAATGAACAATAGAAATTGTTGCAAAGATCAAAGAAGAAATTTGAAAACAAAGTATTAGAGCTAGTTTCACAAAAGATTGCCATATACCAAGTAGCCTTTTCTACTATGCTAAGCTCATTGGAAACCTCGATTAACAATGTCACTTCTCTATTTAGTAAAATTTGTGACGCATCCATCTTCACACAAGAAATCAAAGAGAAACTCTCCAAAATAGATTAATATCTAAAAGCAAGTGCACACAAGTTGTCAATTGATCTCAGCTATAGTTCTACTCATCACTCAGAGATCAGATTTATGACTGATATGCAAGTAGAATTGCTAAGGAAAGAAGTTAGGATAAGGGCTACACTTGTACATATACAAAGCATGATTCTTCCTACCATGGATGCATTTTAGAAACATATTGTACATGAAAAAACTCTTATCCATGATAAAAAAAAATTCTCTATTGTTGATCACATGATGCAATTATCAGCGTAAGTGTAGATTGCATTGCATGCAAGCAAGGTGTTGCAAGAAAATTGGACAAGAAAATGTCACTACTTCTAAAGGTACATTCTGATTTCTTGTCACATTTTGGAATAACCATGTAGCATACACCTTTGGCATTTATGTCAAAATGGGGGAGAAGATGTATATAACATGTAAAGCATATTGTAAAGGGGGAGAAGATGTAATATAAGATGTGATATAAAAGGAGAGAATATGAAAAGATGAGAAGATATATATAATGCGTAAAGTATATTGAATATATATGTATGGGGGAGCATCATAATATTATATATATGTATAGATATTTAGATAAACATATCTTACAAAAGAAATTTTGAAAAATCTCAATAACGAAGTATGTCACCAAGTTGAAGACACAAGATAAAGACTTGAGATTGTTTGGAACTTTTTTTGAGAATTCAGTTTTGATTGATAAGTGCTTTTATCACTAATGCCAAAGGGAGAGACTGTTAACATTACAATCAAGTTTGTTTATCACTGACACACACACTTATTTAGATGGTTGGTAGTTACTAAGCTTATTGTATAATTAATAGTATTGACAAAATAATTTAGGCTCTACCAAGTTCTATAGTTGCTACTGAGTTCCAAGAATATGATTTAGTTTACACCAAGCAGTTACTACCAAGTTGGTGATTATCAGTATAAACCAAGATTTATAGTGTTTACCAAGTTTCTCAATGCAAATCAAGCTCTAAAGAGCTTACCAAGTTCATAGCTTTAGTGATGTGAATCTAGTGTTGATTGAGCTATGTAGTGTAAACCAAGTGATTCAATTTATACTAAGCTCATAGTGATAGTTTTGACCAAGATATGTAGTTTCAACCAAGTAATCCACTTTATATGCCAAGTTTCATAGTATTCATTGAGTCACTAGTGCAAACTGAGTTTAGATGACTTGGAAGTTATTAGTGTGATCCAAGCTTCTATCTCTACTGAGTGCATGAATATGCTGAGAGTTGAAAATGGTTGTTGAGTATTAGAACCTCATCGAGTTTTTCTTCAGAACCTAAGTACCTGTAGTTGGGTCAACTTTGTGTATTTTGGTGAAAATTGTATTGTAGCTAACTGTTTTGAACTTTAAATTGGATTGGTATATATGTAATGTATTGAATCACATCCAAACTAAGAGATCACCAAAGTATAGAAGTGTAGAAGTGTGAAGTAAAAGGCTACATCAGTATAAGGAGCAGCAAAGATTTATCTATCATAGTAAGGTGATCTTTACACTCAAAGGAATCTCATTCAGCAAACCAAGTTGTAGATAAGAGATCAACCACTAGTTCATCCCAACAAGTGTAACAGTTAAATCCTTTCATAAGGTAGATTTAACATTCTTTTTTAAATCTCTTTATGGAGAGCATACTTCATTGTTTATTTGTAAATCCTTTTGCAAGGTGGACTTAGCAATCATTATTGCTTTTAATAGGTCAAATCATTAGAAATGATCATTGTAAGCCTTAATAGGCAAACTTTATACTACAGTACTAAAGCTTGTGGGTGTCATTCCCACCCCAATTTTACTTTCTATTTGCAAGGTTTCTAGATCACCATATTGTGCATTAAAGTGTTATGAATGTTTTAATGCTTTTAGTTTTTCGTGCATGTAATTATATTAGAATACACATGAAGGATTTATTAGTAAATAAAAATTAATTTTCATTGGTTACTAATTCACCCCTCCGCTCTTAGTAACTTAGCCTATCATATATTTCCAACAATTTCCATCATAATAATGCAAGGTAATAAACTTAATTTTATCTCTAGTCATGTGATGTGAACACCCACTATCAATAATCCATCTATCATTCTTGTTCACACAAGACACTAGTGCAGTTGCTTTATTCTCATCAAATTCATCCTTCATTAAAACATACACCACTTCATCATCATGATCGTTAGATCCATCTTTTGTTTCCTCTTCAGCAATGTAGCAAGACTTCTTGCCTTTGTCTTTGTAGTCTTTGTTGTCTTCATCTCTTTTTTTTTGTACTTTTCACCACCTCTTCTTCTTCTCTAGAGGTCTAGTAGCAATAAGACCAACCTCATTATAATTGAAACACATGATAGGTAACTTACCTTTAAACTTTCCTTTAACTATGTGAAATATCCTTGCTTATAGTGCTTCAAGTTGATCTACATCTTCCTCATCTATATCACTGTCACTAGACACATATTTTTCATTTTTCTTATTTTTATTCTCATAAAATTCCTTTAATGGCAGCTTAGCTTTGAAAGAAGATTCAATATTTTTAGGTTTGTAACTATCAAAGTTAGTTAGCTCAAAAGAAGTAAGTCTACCTACCAAACCTTCAAGAGTTAGATCATTCCCCTACATACATCTCAGTTCTTGTATTACAAAAACTCTAATAGCATAAATAGGCAATAGTGTTCTCAAAACTTTACTCAGTACAATATCATCATCTATTTTACCAGTAGCTCCTCCTATTTCATTAACATATTTTATCCTAGAGCAATATTGAGAAATATTCTCACCTTTTTGCATTCTCATATCATCAAACTTACCTCTGAGACTTTCAGCTTTGGTTCTTAGGACATTCTTGTCACCTCCATAGATATTGTGTAGACAATCCCACATTTTCTTTACACTATCACAACCTTTGATGTCATCAAATTCATCATATCTTAGGGAAGAGGCGATCTCCAACATTTCCTAGTTGTGTTCTTTCTTCTTTTTGAAATCTTTAGCATTTAGGGCTCCAGTAGGATCAACATTCTCAACAACAATGGTAGATTTTTGCATGATCTCCAAGACCTCCTAGGTGTAGCTTCATGATACTTTTCCATGTAAGAAAGTTATCTCTATTAAGCTTGGGTACTTCTCTTTGTGACATCTTGATCTTTTTGCTTCTAATATCTTCAAACTAGTCATCTTAAATAGATGGCTCTGATACCAATTGTTAGAATTCTTTAGAATAACTGAGAGGTAGGGTGAATTAGTTATCCAAGGTCTAGATGTACAAATAAAACTTTTCACAATGTGGTGAACCTATATCCATAAAAAAATCTCATCATGTATGCATCCATTAGATTATGCAATCACTTAAACTTGTAGGTTACTATCAAATCAATTTGCAGAAATGTAAATATGAAACATAATAGATTCAATAACACATTTGACATGATGATTTAATGTGGATACCCAATTTGGGAAAAACCATCAGTAGCATGCTACTCATTTTCACTCTTCTAAAGTGATGCCTTATGAAAGGCCAGCCCTATAAAAGGGTACAATGCACACTATTAAATGTGACCTAGTTAAAGAATTTCAATCACCCTATTAGGAGTGTGTCTTGTTAGAGGACTTTGGATCATTCACTTGGAATCTCACCCAAATAAAGGATTTACAAATGACTATTAGGTCAAATTTAATCCATAGGATTTACCCTAGACTGATACAATGATTAGAGAGTAATAGTAAGGCTTGATTTGATAACAACTTACAACTCAGTTTTCAAATCACATATCTCTATTTTAGTCCTCCATTATGCTTGGCTTTCACACTCTTTAGCTCTAATAGATCATTCAACCTTCAAGCATCCATACTCTTAAGCCTTCTTTCTATTTTTTCCGATTGATTCTCTTCTCTTAGGTCACTAAATGAAGCAATACACTAGACTCATTATCTTCCTTAGGTTCTTGCACATGACAACCCTTACTTCTGACCAGCCATCTCTATAAATAGAGAATTAAGATATTTTGACATTCAAACTCCATCGTCCATTTTAGGATTAGGTCAGATTAGGTAGGATTCAATGAATCTACCCCTTTTTTCATTACATTTCCTTATAAAAACTTCTCCTTTCAATCCTCTTATAATTCACCTTAAAATATTTTACCATGAATTATATACCACTAGCTCATCAATCTTATCTTCCACACAGTTCACACAATTCAAGAAATCAAACTTGTTGGCTTACATTCATCAAATTATTGATCTTTCTCATAAATGATGATGCTTGGCATTAATTGGTTTTTGATTCTTGGTACATACTCCATTGCTCAACATTCTCTATTAAATCACTAGGCATAAACTAAAGTTTAGTGGCACTCAACATGAACTAAACTTTACTCAACTTACACTATTTCACTTGGCTTACACTGAAACTAAATTTTCTTATCTCCAACTAATTTTCTACTTGTCTTGCACTAACTTTGCTTGACACTCACTGTATAAAGTGTTAATCTTGATAGACAAACTTTGTTTAACTTGTTATTCTCAACTTAATCAGTCTAAACAACCTTTGCAACCTTAAGTGGATTATCAATGTAGTATAATATCACTGTCTTAATAAATTCTTATACTCTTTTTTATATCATAGCTCAACCTTTCCTCTAGGTGCTATTGTTACCTCATTTGATCAAATCTTCTTTATCAATCAAATAAATGATAGTACTTAAATCATATAAGCATTTGTCTTACAAACAACTAGCAAGTTTGACATCAATGACAAAACAATGATTGAAACACATTTATCATACTTGTATCAATTTTTTTTCAACATCATATTCACAAGTAGAGACAAAATCTAAAGAAGAATCTTGATGTAGGTATGTACATTGAAGAATTCCAAAATCTTTTTCTAAGGTCAAGGGTGTAAGAGGCAGATAGAATCAAGGTGGCAAGGTACTAAAATGGCCTTAAGTGGTCTATCAAAGATGAAATGAGCTTGTTTAGTCTCACCACATTGCAAAGTTGTTTCAAAATTGCTAGGAAGGTGGAAGATAAGTTGAGGAAGAAAGGTGACTCAAGCTCCAAAGGTAGAGGTAAATATTTTAGGGCTAACTCAAGAGGAGGTACTAGTGCTAAAACCAATGAGCAAAGAGGCTATGGAGACTCCAAGTGGACTAAACCATATAGTGAGACTAGTCAAAGGTGAGGATCTAGTAGAGGAAGAGGATTTAATAATGGGGGTAGAGGTAGATATGGGAATAGTAGAAGAGGCTCACACTTCAATAACATGTAATGTTACCACTATGGTAAGTTAGGGCATCTTGCCTATAGATGTCAATAGAAGACATCAACATGTTATGGAGAAAAGAAGATCAATTATGTCCAAGAGGAAGACAAAAAAAAAATAAGGGAAGTGGACCTTGAAATAGAGAAGGATGAGAACCTCATGTTGAGGAGAGTCTTGGTCAAACAGCCAGTGAAGGAGGAACCCAAACAGAGGAGAGAACCTTTCAAAACCACATGCAAGATACTTGAAAAAGTATGCAAGGTGATCATAGACTTAGGGTCTACTAATAATGTGATGTCATAGGAGGAAATAAAAAATTTTGGACTACCAAATATTCCCCTATGTGTTTCCTTATAGGGTGACTTGGTTGAACAAGGGGTAGAATATATTAGTAAATGAACAAGTATATGTAGAAATCACTATTCGGAAGTACCAAGATAAGATTATATGTGATTTACTTCCTATAAATTCTTGCCATCTACTATTAGGGAGACCATGGTAGTATGATAAGGAAGAAGTGCATCATGGCAAGGAAAAAAATACTTTTTCAAGAAGGATGGAGTCACCTATAGGATACAGTCATTACTGGAAGAAAATAAGGTAGAGAAGGCTACTGCTAAGACATTGTTGATGAGTGGAAAAGAGTTCCTCAAGGACTTGAAGGATGGTAAAGGAGTAGGGTATCCCATCATGGTGAAGCCAAAGGAGGAGAAGTCATCAGCACAAGCAGTTATACCTACAAGGGTGTAAGAGTTGTTAGATTAGTTCAAGGACATTATTTGTGGTGGAAGGTGCAAGAGCTATTAGATCAGTTCAAGGACATTATTTGTGGTGGAGCACCACCAACACTACCCTCAAAAAGATCTATAAGTCATCAAATTGACTTCATACTAGGTGCATCACTTCCTAACAAATGTGCCTATAAGATGACACCAAGACAAAACAAGGCGATAGCAAAACAAGTCCAAGAATTTCTTGATCAAGGGCTGATTAGGAAGAGCATCGGTCCATGTGTAATACTAGTTGTCCTAGAACCTAAAAAGGAAGCTAAGTGGAGAATGTGTATTGATTCTAGAGAAATCAATAGAATCACAATTGGGTATAGATTTCCAATTCCTAAAATAGAGGACCTAACGGGTTGTCTTAGTGGAGCTAAATACTTTTTTTATGATTAATCTCAATAGTGGCTATTATCAAATTAGGATGAAGGAGGGTGATGAATGGAAGTCTATATTTAAGACTACTAAGGGTCTGTGCACCAAGTATCTTCATGAGAGTCATGAATGAAGTCTTGAAGAATTATATAGGAGTTTTTGTTATTATTTATCTAGATGTCATCCTCATCTTTAGAAAGACAAAAGAGGAACACATGAAGCACCTAAAAATGGTGTTGAGATAGATTCAAGAGGAGAAGTTGATAGTCAACCTTGAGAAGAGTGAGTTCATGAAAGAAGAACTAGTGTATTTAGGTTTTGTTGTATCCCAAGGAAATCTGAAAATGGACAAGTGTAATTTAGAGGCAATCTTGAGTTTTCCTACTCCTATATTTTTTATTGAGGTTAGAAGTTTTCATGGCCTAGCACAATTCTATAGGAATTTTGTGAGAATATTTAGTGAGATTTTTGCACCCATGAATGAAACCATTAAGGGAGGCATGAAGACCAAGTTCATATAGACCAAGGCTACAAATGAAACTTTTGAAAGCTGAAGAAGGAAGTGGAAACCCAACTAGTATTGGTTTTTCCTAGCTTTGAACATCCATTTGTAGTAGACTATGATGCTAGTAACATAATAGTTGGGGAAATCCTAAGCCAAGAGGGGAGGCCTATGAAATTTTTGATTGAGAGGCTTAATGAAGCCAAAACAAGGTATTCAACATATGACTTTGACCTCTATGCACTTGTTAAAGCCCTTAAGAAGTAGAGGCCTTACCTATTTCCTAGTGAGTTTTCTTGTCTTTACTAACAACCAAGCACTAAGTTCCATCAATTCCTAGGAAATTATTAGTTTGAGGCAAATAAAATGGATGGAGTTCTTACATTCCTACACTTTCACTATCAAACACAAGAAGGGCATTAATAATAAGGTGTTAGATAATTTGAGTAGGAGGTTGTTGACAATACAAGAGGTCAAGTTGTAGAGCATAGGATTAGAAGGATTCAAGGTGTATGAGGAGGATACTAATTTTTCAAAATCCTACAAGGTATGTACTAACTTTGAAATCATTTCCATAATGACATTTTTTAATACACATTGTAAAGTGGTTTATTATTTAAGGGTAAGAAATTGTACATCTCAAGGGGATAAATGAGGGAGAATATTATACAAGAGCATCACAATGGAAGCATGAGTGGGAATTTTGGCCTTGACAAGACTCTAGACCTAGTGGAAGTGTTTTAATACTAGCCCAAGATGCAAAAGGATGTAAGAAGGTATGTGGAATAGTGTGGTATATGTCAGAAGGAAAATGGCACTTCATCCAATATAGGGCTTTACCAACCTCTACCCATCCCTAATAGATCTTGAGAGTGCATCAACATGGATTTCATACTGGGCCTACCTAGGACTAAGATAGGGTTAGATGGTGTGTTATTTGTAGTTGATAGGTTTAGAAACATGATCCATTTCATCCCATGAAAATCAAAACATGATGCAAGCAATCTAACTAATCTATTCTTTAAGGAGGTGGTCACAATACATGTCTAACCAAGAAACATAGTTTCTAACAAAGATATCAAGTTCATGGGGCATTTTTGGAAGACCTTATGGAAGAGATTTGGTACAAACCTAGCTCATAGTTCTACCTTGCATCCCTAAATTGATGGGCAGAAAGAGATCATCAATAGGGTCATAGGTAACCTCTTAAGGTGTCTCACCAAGGAATATGGGAAGATTTTGGAGCAAGTCATACCTTAGGAAAAATTTTCCTACAATGATAGGAAGAATAGAGCAACAAGGTTATGTCCTTTCCAAATAGTGTATTCACACATCCAAGGGACATAATGGAGTTAAGGGAACTACCAGCATATGGTACCATCAGTGGGCATGCTAATGATTTTGTGCAGCCCATGTAAGATGTGCATGAATAGGTTAAAAATACTTTGGAGGAAGCTAACCAAAGGTTGAAAGAAAAGAAGGATGAGGGGAGAAGAGAATTACAATTTCAACTGTGAGATCTAGTTATGGTCTACATGAATAAAGCTAGATTATAGAAGGGCATCCCTAGTAAGTTGTAGATGAAGAGGATTGGGCCATTCAAGGTACTAGAGAAGTATGGATCCTAATATCCCTTATTTTCATTGTGCTAAATTTTGGAAATTCATTGTAAAAATATTTTGAGCTATGTTGCATTGTTAAGGTGTGTATTTTAGTTTGTTATAACTTTTTTGAATGAACCCTAACCTAGTTATTTTTTCATAGCCCAATGTTGAAAATCTTTGCCTAGTGGAATAATGTGATATCCTAAGGTTGTGTCTTCACCCTTGTCATGAAAAAACTTATAAAAATATGCAATCATTTTTACCCCTACCCTAGGTTTTCTTTCAAGCAGGATATTGTATGTCTTTCAAGTCATGTGATATGATCTTATTATCAAAAGTTAGATGTCTAGTCATAAACTTAAAATTTCCCTCTCCTGATGTTACTATATAAGGGCTAGTGGAGGATTGTAAGGGTAATGTGTTGAGTCTCCTAATCCTAAGATATGTTCTATGGTCATAGCATCACAAGTGTTCAAAATGAAATCTCTAATCTTAAAAATCCCCTTGTGTCATGTCATCTTAAGTGTTTTATGGAAGGGTTTAAATTCAAGGTGTACAATGTTATGAAAAATAGGGGATCATGAGATCGTAAAGGTAGAAATGGAGGTTCTCGGCCATGCAATAAAGTGGTGATCATAAGATCACAATACAAGTTCCTTGTTAGAGGATGGACCCTATTAGGAGTCAATGAGAAAATTTAGTATAGAGAGTCCCTATTAGGAGACTTTAAATCCCTGTTAGGAGTTGTGCTACAGTAGATGCAAGATGAGCCCACTACCTAAACATGCACATCCAATTACAAGAAGAGCTCACTGTCCAAACAAGTAATCATAATTTTGGAATATAGGTACTATAACTTCTTCCTTAGTTCAATCTTGGATCACAAAATCAACTTCGCATATATTGCTTTCGTAGAAATTTTGTATATGACAATATATCACACAATTATACAACACTTATCTTATCACAAGATATCCTTTGCATAAATACCATGCCTTTTCATAAATTGTTGCTGGGTTGGCTAAGACTATGATACACTTTTCCAACTTAGAGTAAATATCAAGGATTTTGGCCGTAATTGGACAAGTAATTATTATGTAAACAAAATAATTCCTTTCCCTTAACTTTTCTATCCTGTTACATTGCTAAAAAATGAATTTTTTTTTCTATACAGTTTGTACTAACTTCCAAGGTTATACACATCATTATCAACATGTATATTATCTCCATCTAACTTTGATAGACATAATATGATGTTAATAAAAGGTTACAAACAAAACAATACACTGTTGTATACAAAATTCATACTTAGACAATTTATGAGTACCAAAAGCTAAGTATCTTTATTTTTGAGGTTTCCTATAAGCATGTACATCATGTGTTGCCATAAATGACAAAAATTGCATATCTATTCTATGAAGGAATTGAATTATATAATTTTATGTTAGGGAAGTGGGTTCTTCTTGCATACATTGTAATTGTTCTACCAACTCCTAACAAGGTTGTAGCAACTCCTAACAAGGTTGAGGCTTCTAACAAGGCACAGTCCTCTAACAAGGACTTGAGAAACTATATGTACTTTATAGACTACTAATAGGGTCAATATCCTTAACAATATCCTATTGTTTAGTGAATCATCTAGTGGATATCATCCCCATGGGAGTTTCTCTTGGCTAGGGTTTCCCTAGTTAACAAATCATGGTGTTATGAGTTCTCTATGTGTATGGTTATATTTACTATTCAACATTGTTGGTTTACTTTCATATGCAAGTTATAAAGTAATTAACAATATTTAGTTGTGAGAATAAGTTTGTAGAATATTGGTTCATCCCTCCCTCTAAGTATTATCTATTTCTAATAGTCATAAAACCTTTCTACTACTAGCTCCAAGCCAGTCAATGTGTGTTCTGCTATAGTGACTCCGTCTTGGATGTAACTTTGTCTTAAGTCTACAAAGTATTGACTTTTACCAAGCAAGATCCATAGTGTGCTTTATTTTACTTTATCAGGAATGTGTACTACCTTATACTTCTTATTTCCCTTGGTGACCCATGATGCCTCAATAGGCTCATCCTCTTCTATTTCTAAACTCACCTTTAGTTCAAGGCTATTAGAGTTCATCATCTCTTGTTCTCCTGCTTGCACTTTGTATATGTGAAATGTGGGCCTTAGATCCCCACATACACTTCAACATAGTCATTATCTAAAAGATCATCTTAGAATGTGATGCTGGAGCATCCTGGGTTGCACTAATATCTTGCTTGATTTTTGTTTTCCTTTCTTCTAAGTTGCAATGTCTTGCATTGCCAAGCTTTTAGTGGTTGCCAAGCATTTAGTTGTTGCTGAGTTCATAGTTGCTTCTAAGTGATTCTTTTTGCTGCCGAGTGATCTTTTGGTTGTTGAGTTCTCCATTGTTTCCAAGTCCCTATAGTTTCCAAGTTCTCTTTGGATGTTGAGCTTGTGTGGTTTTTGAGTGATCGTGTGGATTTTGAGTGTCAGTATTTTGTGAAGTCTTCATTTGCCAAGTAGTTTGTGTCTAGTTCTAGTTTGGGCTGACCTTTCTCACATTTAATTTGGTATAGGTAGTTAATATATGATGTGATCCAACTTGTGGTTGTGCATGAATTTAATATAAGGTTTAGTCTTGTGATAGGTCAACCTATGGCTGCACAATTATTTGAGGTCTAGGATTAAGTTTTAGCGACAGTACTCATAATAGTAAGAAGGAGTAGAATTCAAAGTAGGATCATCGAGGAATGTAATGGATTTTTTACATGGCTATAATGCAGAAGGCCTTACAATTGGTCATGTATGATGATTATTTTGTGAATCAATAAAAGTCATTTTCTCTTCTTCCTCCTTTGGTTGCTATTCTTTGTGTTGTGTTTCTATTGTCTTAACTCTTGCAAGGTGGTTTTGATAGCAGGGTGTGCCTTTGGCCCTAGTTATTTCTTTCTTCCTATGTTAGGTGGTATTAGAGCTTGTGGTTTGTCTTTATGGTGATTGGATTGCACTGAACCCTGAGTGAATTAGGTTGTAGGGTTGTAGATCTATAGATTTGACCTATAACTTGCAGAGGGTTATGATCTTGCAGGAACTTGATTTGTAAAGATGGCTTGAGGTAGAGGAAATGTTGATAATGCAATATTGGATATATTGAGGTAGATTGCAACTAGATTAGATGTTATGGAGATAGCCCAGAGGAGAGAAGCACATCTTTAAGATGTAAGTGATGATGAAGTAGTAGCACCAAACCCTAATCCAAAACTTGAAGAAGATCAAGATGAAGCAAGGTTGTTAAGAGTGTTTTCTAGGACAAATTCAAAGCTTTCTATCAAAGTTCTTCTTTATGATGGAAAATTGGAGACCAATGCTATTTTGGATTGGATCTCTAAAATGGAAAAGCTCTTTGAGTATGAAAGCACTCTTAATAATAGGAAGGTGAAGATTGTAGTTACTAGGTTGATAGGACATGTCTCACTATGGTGGGAGAATTTGCAAACTAATTGACAGAGGAGAGGAAAGGAGAAGATCAAAACTTGGGTAAAGATGGTGAACAAAGTGAAGAACAAATTCCTTCATATAGATTACTGGGTTAGCTTGTTGAGAAAGATACAAAATTTGAGGCAAAGAGACATGAGTGTGAAAGATTATAATGAGTAATTCTATAGGTTGGACATCAGATCTGGACATGTGGATGATGATGTTGAGAAAATTGCAAGGTACATAAATGGATTGAGATCTAGAATTTAAGATGAAATAAGTTTTTGAAATTGGAAAGTGTGGAAGAAGCATACCAATATTCCTTAAAAGATGGGGAGATCTTGACAAAGAAGCATGAACAAAGATAAAGAGGTAGAGGTGGTAGATTCTAGAGAGGTAGAGGTAGATCTTATGGTGAAGGTGGTAGATCTAAAAATTATGTGCAAGATAAAGACAAATATAAATGGAAGAATGATGAAAAAGGAAAGACTAAGTGGAAAGGTGGTGATTCTGTTAACATCATAATGTTTTTGACACTTGAGTGCCAACACACTTAATCATATTCCACATTGGATACCGAGTAGAATCAAGTACCGAGTAGAATCAAGTGCCGAGTAGAATCAAGTGCCGACTAAGTTCAAGTGTCAAGTAGAATCAAGTATCGAGCTGGTATAGGTGCCGAGTAACATAGAGGTTTCGAGCACCAGTAACTCAATAATGTCAAGTTGCTGCATTATTTAGGAAATTGAAGATTTGCCAAATCTAAGCCAACAAGGTTGTTATCTAGAAATCTATGAATTAAAAGGAAGATAAGAATGATGAGTTGGTGGCATAGAACACCATGTAGAACATTTTTAAGACGCAACTAGCAAAGTTTCAATAAGAAAACAAGATATGGGGTAGATACATTGTATCCTACCTAATCAATTTTGAAACCCTAAAATTGAAGAGGGAGAATTGAGCGGTAAAGGAAAATCAGAATTCTATATAAGAAGACATAAGTTAATAAGAAAAAAGAGATAAGAGGTATGAGAAGATATACAAGGGTTCACAAGGAAGTCTATTTTCAGAAGTGATGATTATCAGATCACAAAAGGATCTACATCAGAGAAAGCAGAACAAGTGCCTACAATCAGCAATCAAGGATTGTAATCAATCAGGTTTATTGTACCTAATACTTTCTAGCAATTGTATTAGAATAAAAATCCTATGGTGATAGGTTAGCTTAACAGCTATTTTGATAAATCCTTTAACTAGGTGATAAAATCCTTTAACAGGGTAACACTTCATGTTAAGTGTTTGAAAGCCTCTAACTAGGTCACTATTGACACAGTGTAAAGCCTTTAACAGGGCAAACCATCAGAAGTGGTTGAACAATATTGCTGAAATAATTTTTTGTGGGTATCATCCCTACCTCAATTTTACCTTCTTATTCCTGGAGGGTTTCTAGGTTACCAAATTCCAATGTTAAGTGTTATTGATGCATGTGTCTGGTTTCATGATTATTTGATAAACTTACATACATGCAATTTACTTTCAGTTAAAAGTTTTATTGGCTAAAGTATGATACTTGTGATTCACCCCCCCCCTCTCTCTCATAAGTAATCTTTCCATATTTGAATATTCCAACAATTGGTATCAGAGCATAATCCAGGTTCTCTTAAGGAAAAGCCTAACAGCTTGGAGGAAAAGATCTAAAGATGGAAGCCTTCAAACTTGGAAAGATCATTGAAAATCAAGTGATAGATGTGCAACTTGCTTTGCATAGCTTGGAGGAATTCAGAAACAAGTTGAGAAACTCATTAAAAAAGAGGAAGGATCTAGCCATAGCTGAAAATGATATACACTACAAGGAGATTGATACCACCAACATATTTTCTAGTGGAGACACTAAAGAGTTTGATGGAGTAATAGCAGAACTGATGGAGAAAAATAAAATTCAAGCAGAAGAGATAAGATACCTCAAGATGGAACATGAATCACAAGCTATAATGATATATGAAATTACTGAACAAAAGAAAAGAGCAGTTGATGATAAGGTCATGATGGAAAATGACAAAAGGAATCTTGCAAACAGACTTGAAGAAAAATGTACTAAACTAATAAGGATCTCAAACATGCAGATGGATACACTTGCCCAAATGATGAATCTTCATCATGAACTCAATGTAAAGGATATTGAGATCTCTACCTTGAAGATGCAAAATGAACAAATGCAGAATGAATTGAACAGAGAAAAAGAGGTAGCAGAGAATCTCAACAAATCAAGTGAAGCAATCAAGTATTTTGAACAGTTGTTGAAATCACCAAAATCTGCCCATGATACATCAGGACTAGGATACAACAGCACTGAAGTTGGAGAATCATCAAAGAATGCTGAACAAAGAAGTGATAAAGGTAAGAATTCAAAACCCACTTGTCATTTCTATAATAAGAAGGGACATACAGCTAATGTGTGTAGGAGTAGAAGATTCAATCAATCAAACATACCCAAAAGTTTCTGTCACAAGTGCAACATGGAAGGACATATGACACAAAATTGTAGATCCAATTTCATAAGGACTCAAAGATTTGATGGACATTGTTATAATTGCAAAAAGTATGGACATAGGGCATTTGAATGCAGATCAAAACCTATGTGGACATTAAATCAACCAACAAAAATAGAAGGAAATGAAAGTCATTATCATTGGGATTACAACACCAGGTACAGTTGTCACTATTTTCAAGAATATGGACATATACCACAAAACTGTATAAGAACACATTTCAAAGGAAACTACAAAAGATGGTTGAATCAAACCACATTTTTCAGTTGCTTAAAAATTGGTCATGTCAGCAAGAATTTCCCAACAAGATCAAAGGCACCCAAGACTAAAGATTGCAAAGGGAAACAAATAATTGATGTTGAAAAGATAAGAGGGCAAATGAATAAGACTTGGAAAAAGAAGGAAGGGTGCAACACATCAAGTGGAGGGATCACCTCACCCAATGGGTTAAGTGATCATACTTCATCAAACTAAGCACAAGAAGTACACAGGACTGATATACAAAGCTATATCATACATCAGTCCCAAGAAAAGGAAGTTAAGCAAAGTATAAATCCACATGAAACAAGATGTTAAGATAAAACTAAATATTGATGCCGAACTGCCTTTGGATGCCGAGCTCCCAACAGTGACCGAGCTGAAAATTGATGCCGAGTTGGATAACTCCAATAGAAGCCGAGTAAAATGGAAATAATGGAAGTCGAGTTACGTTAAAATTTCTTTAGAATTCGAGTTGGCAGTTGAGCATTCAATGAGATAAAATTAGGGTATATTATCGCGATTTCAATCAGTTTTTCATATCGCGATCAAGAAGCAAAGGAGAAGAAAGAGAGCTTAGTGACTTCATAGCAAGAATCCAGTATTTCAAGAATATTGCAAACTCATTCAACACATTTTTCATCAATCTAAAGGTATTTTCATTTGTGTCGAGCTACGCAGTTTTATACCCATTTGTTGTATAAACCCTAGTTCGCAATAATGGCATCAAGTTCAAAGAAAACCCAAGAAAAAGAATCATTTGAAGTCCAGTTAGTTTCAAATGAAGTGAAGCAACCTGATTTCTGCCCTATTCCCAAAGTTGCCTACAAAAATGACCCAGCCGGAGCTCTCTCCCACATTCCCCCAAAAGTTGTAATGGTTCAAGATGTGAGGAAATGTTACAATTGAAAAATTGGTGCCATAGGAGACTTAGAAATTCATAATGCATATGATAAACTGTGTGAAAACAAAGTACTGAAAAATGAGTTTTCAATAGTAGAAAGAAAAGGATTGACCAAAACTCTAGCATTTCTAACTATTTTTAAAACAGAATGGGTATGGATAATTTTGAGCCGAATACATGATGGAGCTTTTTGGTTAGAGTCAGGGCCAGTAAAATTTACCAAGAAAACTGTTCATAGGGTTACTGGTATTCCAACCCTAGATCGGCCAAAGACCCTGCGAAGTGACAAAAGGGAAATAATAGAGAAAAATATAGTTGCCAAATGGAACAATAAAGGAATGACTATCGACACAGTCACAGATCCCCTACTAGATTTTTCTGTGAGAATTATTTCACACAAATTCTATCAATCAAGCAGGTTGAACAGTGTACCTTGTATTAGCAGTTGATGTTGCATACAAGATAATCAAAAGAGATCACACTTATGATCTGGCAAAGCTCATGTTTCAACAGATTAATGAAAATTTGGGAGCTATAAGGAAAAGTAAGGGAGCTCAATGCAAATTTGGATCAGTTTTGATGTGTATGTTCTTCTATCTGATGAAAGAATTTCCTTCTATAGGGAAAGTAAAATGGAATCCAGATAAAACAATTGTTGAACAAATTAATGGATACATTGAACAAATGGGTGAAAATTTTGATGCCCAAATGACAGGTTATCTTGAGGATTTCAAGAAATTCATGAAGCAAAGGTCAAGGATACCAGCTTCATTAATAGAAAAGCATACAAATGACATATGTTTATTTGTTGGCATAGATTTTACTTACATTCAAGCAGTAATTCCAAGGGTAAGATGGCTAAGGC
This sequence comes from Cupressus sempervirens, assembly GCA_028749045.1. Lineage (NCBI taxonomy): Eukaryota > Viridiplantae > Streptophyta > Pinopsida > Cupressales > Cupressaceae > Cupressus > Cupressus sempervirens. Next base: position 272,942,460 of record CM053785.1, read on the forward strand.
CATTTGGATATGAAATCAATATTGACGAGGCATCAGCAGCAATAATTACATTATTGGTAGAGGAAGCAGATAAAAATGCACCACATTTTGGCACTTATGATGTGGTAAGATCAAAAATAAACATGGAATTAAAAACTACTTCTACATTGAAGAAGAAAGATAAATTAGTCAAGAAGATCAAGAAGAAGTTTGGCAAAGAAATTGAGGCTGAGGCAGAAGAAGAAGAAGATGACAGTGAGGATGAAGATGAGCAGGAACAAGGGCCAATAGAACTAACCCAAGGTCTTGGAGAAGACAAGGAGGAAGGTGCAGAGGAAGAAGAAGCCAAGGAAGCACCAACTGAAGCTGAGCCAAAGAAGAGAAAGACAACAGAACCAACTTCAGCCAAGCCCAGAACGAAGAAAGCTGCCACTCCATCACCTCAAAAGCCAACAACACGAGCATCAACAAGAGCCTCTACTCAAAAGGCTAAAGAGGAAGTTTCCAAGAAAAAACAAGTCAAGGAATCTCAGAAAGAGCCGAGGAAAAAAAGAAAGTATGTGGCTCAACCTGACACTAATGACGAAGAACAACCAGAAGGGTAAGTAATTCATCAGTTGATACCTTATGTAAAAGGATTGCAAGTGGTGACTTGAATAATTTAAATAAAGTTGACTTTAGTAAATTTAATAAAGAAGAACAAGATAAGATAGAAGAAACAGTGTATGGAATGATGGCACAGTTCAAGTACACCCCACTTGAACTAGATGGTCAATTGCCAAAGGAGTTGTTAAAAATTATAGAAGACAGATGACATTTTTTCTTTAAAATGGAGAAGGAGATGAGGGAATCAACCCCAGCCAGTGTATTGCTAGATTTGACTAGAGAACAAATTAGCAAAGCAGTCAAAAGGCATAATAACTGGTTCACACCCAAATACAGGGCATTCTTTATACTTCAAAATAGAATGGAAGAGATTGTTCAAAGAACAATAAAAATCGTGGTAGAATTTGTATAAAAAGATTGAAGATTTTCTTGAGGAAGAATACAAGGAAGAAGCAGCCATACCAATAGAAGAGAGGAAAAAGAGGAAAGAAGAAGAAGAAAAGAGAAGAGAAGAAGAGAAGAGAGAAGAAGAAAAGATAGATGGAAAGGAGGAAAAGACACAAAAATAGGATACAATGGCAACAGCTGAACAAGAGGAGCAACTAGATCAGAGTGTGCAAGACACACAATTGCCACCCCCTAGCCCTCCACAAGTATCCATTCCATCTGCAGATACTATAACAATTACTGATGTTCCTGATACTTCTGGTCAGAATGTCAATCCATTAACTGCAGAAGATCTGAAAAGAATTCTTGACTAGTCAACACAACAAGCAATATTATGTAAAGAACCAGTATTGGTCAGTATAGATGAGTTACAGAAACTAGTAGAAAGTATAGTTAAAGATAAGGTGAATACACAAGAACCACCTTCTATCACAACTACTATTATTCAATTTGAAATACCAACTAGTATAATTGATGCTGCAAGACAAAAGCAAAGTGTAGCTATAGAACAAGGAAAAGGAAAAATAGGACAGACCATTACATCTGATCCTACAGCACAAATACAAGGTGCACTTCCACAGATAACAATAATTGATCATGGTAAATAGAAAGAGGAGGAAATAGTAAAAACCCCTAAAGAATAGGTGGTAATACAAACACTAATAAATTTTCCTACCTCGGGGACTCCTTCACACAAGCCATTACAAATTTTAGTACCATCATCTAGCACTACCAGAGTTGCAAGGGTACTTCACTATGGAGACCCTGAATTAGATGAAGAGATAGTCATACCAAGTTATGAGTCAAAATCAATAACCATTGATCAAATCAATAAAGTGTAGGATGCAATAAATAGAAGGAAAAGACAGGAAATACTCAGGAAAGAGTATAAAAATAAGCAAACACTTTATGAGATCAAGGACATCTTTATGGATGCCTTTAGTTTGCAATCACCGGATGAGATGAAGCATATCATAGAGCAACTAACAAATATTGTTCACCAGGTGACAAATGATTACCTAGAAACTAGTGCAAAAGTTATGGAATGGTCAGAAAAGAAATTTCAAGGGAAAGTGAATGAGAAAATATCAAGACAAATCGCACTTTCACAAGTAGAATTGGAAAAGCTCATTGATAAGGTGAAGAAGGTACTTGAGAATATATTCTCACTATACAAAAATTTGTGTGATTTTTCATATTTCACACAAGAAACAAGCCAAAAAATATTGAGCTTGGAAAGAAACTTAAACATTTCGAGCGTGCAACTACCAAGTGATCTAACTCAAAGTGTGAAGCATTTTGCTCAATCGCTTCACACAAACAAAGAAATAGCTGTATTAACAGCAAATGAGGCCAATATCAAGGCCAAAGTAATACAACTCCAGTCCTCCATTACCCCACATTTAGAGATACTCCATAAAGAGAAAGTATATGCTGAAAATGTACTCAAGAAAGATCCAAATCTTTCTACATTAGATGGACTTGTTCATCTTGCTAACAAGACTTCCATCCAGCATAAGTCATTAGAAATTGCTTTGAATAATTGGGATGTAGCTCTCAGAATGATTATGGAGGTAAATAGCACATTCTTGGCCAAATATGGTCTTAACCCTTAAACACTCTTTGGCATAAGTGTCAAAAAGGGGGAGATATAGATTGTAAAGGAGGAGATATGGATTAATAAGGGGAGAATAGATACAAAGGAGGAGCATTGATATACAAATAATATACAGATAAGGTACAATCAACTCAGGGGGAGTTACAAAAATTGAGGTATATATTGTAAGATTGTAACACATAAATTTTGATCAAAGTTTTCAATATGTACATACCAATCATATTAGTAAATGCACTTATAAGGTTAGTTAAGTGTTTTTGTCACTCATGTCAAAGGGGGATATTGTTAACATCATAATGTTTTTGACACTTAAGTGCCAACACACTTAATCATATTCCACATTGGATACCGAGTAGAATAAAGTGCCAAGTAGAATCAAGTGTCGAGTAAGTTCAAGTGCCGAGTAGAATCAAGTGTCGAGCTGATATAGGTGTCAAGTAACACAGAGGTTCCAAGCACCAATAACTCAATAATGCCGAGTTGCTGCATTATTTAGGAAATCGAAGATTCGCCAGATCTAAGCTGACAAGGTTGTTATCTAGAAATTTGTGAATTAAAAGGAAGATAAGAATGATGAGTTGGTGGCACAGAACACCATGTAGAACATTTTTAAGATACAACTGGTGAAGTTTCAAGAAGAAAACAAGATATGGGGTAGATAAATTTTATCCTACCTAATCAATTTTGAAACCCTAAAATTGAAGAGGGAGAATTGAGCGATAAAGGCAAATCATAATTCTATATAAGAAGACATAAGTTAATAAGAAAAAAGAGATAAGAGGTATGAGAAGATATACAAGGGTTCGCAAGGAAGTCTATTTTTAGAAGTGATGATTATCAGATCACAAAAGGATCCAGATCAAAGAAAGCAGAACAAGTGCCTACAATCAACAATCAAGGATTGTAATCAGTCAGGTTTATTGTACCTAATACTTTCTAGCAATTGTATTAGAATAAAAATCTTATGGTGATAGGTTAGCTTAATAGCTATTTCGATAAATCCTTTAACTAGGTGATAAAATCCTTTAACAAGGTAACATTTCATGTTAAGTGTTTGAAAGCCTCTAACCAGGTCACTATTGACACAGTGTAAAGCCTTTAACAGGGCAAACCATCAGAAGTGGTTGAACAATATTGCTGCAGTAATTTTTTGTGGGTATCATCCCCACCCCAGTTTTACCTTCTTATTCCTGGAGGGTTTCTGGGTTACCAAATTCCAATGTTAAGTGTTATTGATGCATGTGTCTGGTTTCATGATTATTTGATATACTTACATGCATGCAATTTACTTTCAGTTAAAAGTTTTATTGGCTAAAGTATGATACTTATGATTCACCCCCCCTCTCATAAGTACTCTTTCCATATTTGAATATTCCAATAGATTCTTACTGAGGTGGTATTGGTTTTTATTGAGGAAGAGGTAATTCTTATTCTAGAATTGGTTTTCATGGTAATTGTTTCAGATGTGGTAAAGAGGTACATAGATCTTCTAAATGTATATCCTCTAAAAGTAGGCAAGGTAACAAAAATGTTGTGATTCAAGGAGATGATGAAGGTTCACCAATTGGACCTAAGGCTGGTGAAAATCTAATGGCGAGAAGAACCTTATGTAATAAGAAAAGTGATGGAACCTATTTTAAGGAGAAGTTTTTACAAAACAAGATGTAAGATGGCTAGAAAATGTTGCAAGGTGATCATTGAAAATGAAATTTCTATAAATTTGGCATCAGAAGATTTTCTTGAAATGTTACAATTGCAAAGGTTGAAGCATCCTAAACCCTATCATGTTTCATGGATCAAAGATGAGCATAAGATATTGGTGAGTGAACAATGTATTGTGAAGTTCAAGATTGGACATTACTTTGATGAAGTTTTGTGTGACATTATGCCTATGGATTGTTGTCATATTTTTTTGGGTAGACCTTGTCAATATGATAGATATTTTATACATGATGGAAGATTGAATCAATATACTCTTTGGGTGAATGAGAAGAATAAAATATTGCTACCTTTGATTGAAAGTCTAGATGAGGTTAATTGTACTATTGTAAAAATTTATATGGTTAAAGGGAAACAATTTGAAAAGGAAATGAAAAAGAATCAAGTTTGTTTTACTATAATTCCAAGGAAATTGAGTTGTGTCAATAGTAACCAAGTGGTAGAAAATAGTGTTAATTGAGTGCCAGTTAGTGGTGACCAAGTGATAGATGGTAGTATTGATTGAGTACCAAAAGAAATTATAGAATTTTTAAATGATTATAAAGATATTTTTGCTAAGGATAGTCCTGATGGTTTACCACTAGTGAGAAGCATAAGTCATCCTATGGATTTGATTCTTGGAGCTAGTTTGTTGAATAAAGCACGATATACATTGACATCTATAGAGAATGAAGAACTTAATAGACATGTACATGATTTGTTGGGGAAATTTTTTATTAGAGAAAGCTTGATTCCATGTGTTGTACCTACTATTTTAGCACCTAAGAAGGATGGAAAATGGAGGATCTATACTAATTCTAGAGCTATTAACAAGATCACAGTGAAATATAGGTTTCCTATATTGAGGATAGATGACATAATGGATTGTTGGAGTGGAGAAAATTATTTTACAAAGATTAATTTAAAGAGTGGCTATCATCAAATTAGAATCAGAGAAGGTGATGAATGGAAGACTGCTTTCAAGACAAAAGATGGTTTGTATGAATGGTTGGTTATGCCTTTTGGTTTGACCAATGCACCTAGTACTTTCATGATGTTGATGAATGAAGTTCTAAAAATATTCTTGGATAAGTTTATGATTGTTTGTTTGGATGACATTTTGATATTCAGTAAGACTAAGGAAAAATATATTGAGCATGTTCGACAAGTATTGCAGAGATTGAAAGAGGAGAAGTTGATGGTTAATTTGAAGAAGTGTTCTTTTATGCAAGATGAGATTGTATATTTGGGATTTTTTATTTTAGCTAATGGTTTGAAGATGGATCTTGAGAAGGTTAAAGTTATTTTGGAATGTCCTACACCTGAGGATATGGGTGATGTAAGATCATTTCATGGTTTGGCTAGTTTTTACAAAAAGCTTATAAGAAATTTCAGTTCTATTTGTAATGCTATGACTGAGACAATGAGAGGAGATACAAAATAATTTGAGTAAACACATGAAGCTAATAATATTTTTGAGACTTTGAAACAAAAGGTTGTTGAGTTGCTTATGTTGGCTTTACCTAATTTCAATAAGGTCTTTAAAGTTGAATGTGATGCTAGGCATAGTGCAATAGGAGCTTTATTGAGTCAAGAAGGTAAACCTTTTGCTTTCTTTAGTGAAAAAGTTGAATGTGATGCTAGTGGTAGTGCAATAGGAGCTATATTGAGTTAAGAAAGTAAACGTTTTTCTTTCTTTAGTGAAAAGTTGAATGAAGCTAAAAGGAAGTATTATGTGTATGATCAAGAGTTTTATGCTATTGTTCAAGCCTTCAAGAAGTGGAGACATTATTTGATTCCTAAGGAGTTTTTGTCGTATGCTGGTCATAAAGCTTTATAGTACTTGGGAAGTCAATATAAATTAAATGAGAGACATATGAAATGGGTTGAGTACTTGCAAAGTTTCACATTTGTCATTAAGCACAAGAGTGGAGTTACTAACAGAGTTGTTGGTGCATTGAGCAGAAGATATTCTTTATTGATTGAGATGAAGGTTGAAGTTCTTGGTTTTGATGAAATAAAAGAGTTGTATTATACTAACCCTAATTTTTCTAAGGTGTGGAGAGAGTGCAGAGCACCAACTCTAATAGATCACATAACTATGATGAATATTTCATCAAGAAGGTATATTGTTCAAAGGAATTTAGTTGTGTATCCCTAGAAGTTCTATGAGAATCAATTTGATCAAAGAAAAGCATAGTGGTGGATTGGCTGGACAATTTGGAATTGATAAGACATTGAGTTAACGTAAGGATAAGTATTATTTTCCACAAATGTATAAGGATATTCAAAAAATTGTGAAGAGTTTTGGAGTTTCTCAAGTTGCAAAAGGAGTAAGTCAAAATACTAGTTTTTATACACCTATTGTTGTTCCTAAGAAACCTTGGAGTGACATCAGTATGGATTTTACTCTTGGATTGCCAAAAAATAGTAAAGGGGTATGATTCTATATAATTTGTTGTTGTGGATAGATTTTCTAAGATGGCTCATTTTATACCTTGTAAGAAGACATCATATGTTGAACATGTTGCTGAAATTTTCTTTAAAGTGATTGTGAGATTGCATGGATTACCAAGAAGTATTATTTCTAATAGAGATAGTAAGTTTTTTGGTTATTTTTGGAAGACTTTGTGGAAGAAGATGGATACTAAATTAAGGTTCAGCTCTACATTCCTTTTACAAATAGATGGATAGATAGAGGTTATAAATAGAAGCCTAGGTAATTTTTTGAGATGTTTAGTTGGAGATAAGCCAAGCAATTGGGAAGTAGTGTTAGCACAAACTAAGTTTGCATATAATAATTCTATGAATGGGAGTACAAGGAAAACACCTTTTAAGATTGTTAAAAGAATGCACCCTAGAGGAGTATCAAATTTGAGGGATGTTGGTTAAGATAAGAGAAGTGTTGCAGGGGAAGAATTTACTTATTTTATGGAGTCTTTGCATAAGGAAGTGAAGTTGAGGTTGGAAAAAAGTAATCAAAAGTATAAGGAGAATGCTAATAAGTCTAGAAGAAATTATGATTTTGAAGTTGGTGATGAGGTGATGGTTCATTTGAAGAAAGGAAGATTTCCTGTTGGAATGTATAGTAAGCTAAAGATGAAGAAGTTTGGACCTCATGAGATCTTTAAGAAGTTTGATAGTGATAATGTTTATGAAGTTGAGTTACCTGGTGACATGGATATATCTCCTATATTGAATTTTTTTTATTTATATAAGTATCATGAGTTAGATGATGAAATTGTTGTATCAGAAGATTATCCTAAGAAGCAGATTGAAGAAGTTGAATAGATATTGGATCAGAGAGTTGGTAAGAGCACAAGAGGAAAAGATTACTATAAATATTTAGTGAAGTGGAAGAACAAACCTATTGAAGATGCTTCATGGATTTCTCAATCTGAGTTGGATTCAGCTTGGGTTGTAACATCTTAATGATTCAAGAGAACCATTTCTTCCAATCCTAGTTGTTTGACGTAGGACCATCCTAGGTTGCACTAATATCATGCATGATTTTAGTTTTCCTTTCTTCTAAGTTGCAATGTCTTACATTTCTGATATTTTAGTGGTTACTGAGTGTTTAGTTGTTGTTGAGTTCTTAGTTTCTACCAAGTGATTCCTTTGGTTGCTGAGTGATTCCTTTGGTTGTCGAGTGATCCTTTGGTTTTTGAGTTCTTTGTGGATTCCTTTGGTTGTTGAGTGATCCTTTGGTTTTTCATTTCTTTGTGGTTACCGAGTCCCCATGGTTGCCAAGTTCTATTTGGATGTCAAGCTCATGTGGTTGTCGAGTGATCATGTGGATGTTGAGTGTCAATACTTTGTGAAGTCTTCATTTTCTGAGTATTCTATGTGTGGTTCCAGTTTGGGCCTATCTTTCTCACATTTAATTTTGTTATAGGTAGATAATATTTGATGTGAGTCAACTTATGGTTGTGCATGACTTCAACATAAATTTTATTCTTTTGATAGGCCAACCTATGGTTGCACAAGAATTTAAGGAGGTCTAGGATTAAGTTTTAGAGATAGAACTTAGAATAGTAAGAAGGAGCAAAATGCAAAGTAGGATCATCTAGGATTGTAATTGAATTGTTACATGGTCATAACCCAAAAGGCCTTATAGTTGGGCATGTATGTTGATTATTTGGTGAATCGATAAAGGTGTTTTTCTCTTCTTCCATGTTTGGTTGCTATTCTTTGTGTTGTGTTTTAGATGTGTTAACTCTTGCAGGGTGGTCTGGATAGTTGGGTGTGCCTTTGGCCCTAGTTATTTCTTTCTTCGTGCATTAGAATGAATATGAAATTATACATCCAAGTAATCCAATAGTTTGACATGTTTCCTTATAACTAGAAGGATTTTTCCTTTTCTCTCAGAATGCAACGTGGGCAACCAAACCCCTAGTACGAAGGATTTTATAAGAACTATATGAGAATGCAATAAATCTATATGAAGTGCATTTTAATCTAAGAAAAAAAGAAAGATATTATGCTAAATGAATGCATATTAGACTAATATAAGATTCAAATGCAAGAAAATTTAAGCTAGCAAATGTATGAAAATGGGTGCATATTCTAGCAATAATTTGATACATAATTAATTCAACCTCTATAATGAGGAATTGAAGGTCTCTTAAATAGAATTCCAAAAATCAATCAACAATCAAGATCAAGTAGAATAGACAGTTGAGATTGGAAATGAGATTTAGTTAGAATGGAAACTTCCTTGTGCAAATGAAGTTAACTATTTCAAATCTGAGTGTCATGGAGAGTTAACTGATTCTCTTTTGAGTGTGAGAGAGAGTTAACTAAGTCAATACCATTTCAAGAGATAGTTTACTTAGAATGTCCATTTCTAAATTGAAGAGAAGATTCAGAGAGAATATTTAATTTAATAAAATAGGATATGACCTCATGAAAGCATAATGTTTAATTAATTGAATAATTAAAGTGAGGAAATTATTAATTTAAATACATTTAATTCCTTTATACATTAGCTAAAGAAGTAATTTTAATTTAAGTAAAGTATGAAAACTTATATAATTAAATTAAACTTAATCAATTGGTTTAACGTAGCTAATTTGAGTAGATAATTAGGAATTAAATAAAGAATGTGACTAATGCAAATTAGGGTTTTTTGCATTTGACACCTAGGTCAAATAGCGATTATCAGAATTAGAATTTCCTAGTGAAATAAGACTTAGTAATTATTGAATAGACTAGAATTGGTTAACATGGCATTGTGCCAATTTTGGGGTATTACATTTTACCCTCTTTAGATGAATGTGGAAGCATCACATTCAATTCAAAGAAATCAGAATTATGAAGCATAGATCAAGAAATGAGATTGGTTCTGAGATTGATAATACGAAGACCAATTGATAAGATTTTAAAGGTTATCTCTAAAATGAAGCTTAACCTTATGGAATCCAGATAGAACACCTAGATACTAAGATTGATAAGCTTTTAAAGGTTATCTCTAGAATGAAGCTTAACCTTAGGAAATCTAGATAGAACACTTAGATGCCGAGATTGATAAGCTTTTAAAGGTTATCTCTAGAATGAAGCTTAACCTTAGGGGATCTAGATAGAACACCTAGATACTGAGATGTGATAAGCTTTTAAAGGTTATCTCCAGAATGAAGCTTAACCTTAGGGGATCCATATAGAACACCTAGATACCAATATGTGATAAGATTTTAAAGGTTATCTCTAGAATGAAGCTTAACCTTAGGGGATCCAGATAGAACACCCAGATACTGAGATGTGATAAGATTTTAAAGGTTGTCTCTAGAATGAAGCTTAACCTTAGTGGATCTAGATAGAACACCTAGATATTGAGATGGATAAGCTTTTAAAGGTTATCTCCAAAATGAAGCTTAACCTTAGGGGATCCAAATAGAACACTTAGATATCAAGATGTGATAAGCTTTTAAAGATTATCTCTAGAATGAAGCTTAATCTTAGGGGATCCATATAGAATAGCTAGATACCAAGATTGATAAGCTTTTAAAGGTTATCTCTAGAATAAAGCTTAACCTTAAGGGATCTAGATAGAACACCTAGATACCAAGATTGATAACACAAAGACTATCAAATTTCATAGAATTGTTCTCAGAATGTGACTCAATTCTCAAGAGTCAAGGATTAGACTATCCCAATACCTTCCCATAAAAAGATGATAAGATTAATCATGATTCATAGAATTATCCCCAAAATGAGGCTTAATCCTCAGGAGTCTGGGTTTAGATTGTCTCAATACATGTCCATTGAATAGTGATCAAAAGAAAGAGCTTAGAATTATCCCCAAAATGAGACTTAATTCATAGTAAGAGTTAGGATTATCCCTAGAACAAAGCTTAACCCTCAGCAAGAATTTGGAATTATCTACAGAACAAAGCTTAATCCCCTAGAGTCTAGATATAACACCTGAATATTGGTCAATAAAAGATAACAAGACCTATCAAGAGTCATAGAATCATCCCTATAATGAGGCTTGATCCTCAAGAGTCAGGGTTTAGACTATCTTGATACCTATCCATCAAAATTTGACAAGACTGTTAGAAGATTGATCAACAAATCAAAAGATAAGATAGATGGCATAGATGCCAAATAAAGGGGAACAAGATGCCCTGAGTAATGAGATGCCCTAAGTGAATAGGACATGATATTCAAATTGAGTTGAAATCAATTTTGAAAGATTTAATGATGTAATCATCCTACCCCCTTCGAAGCAGAATTGAAAGATGACACACCAGAAGAATGATACAGAGTAGTATATCGAGAGATACTAAAGAAACTTGAGATTTGGAAGAATGAATAGATCAAAAGAGTTTGATGAAGATTGGAATTGATTTGTAGTGATTTTGAGGTCCAAAAGACCAAGTTTGACCAAAGTTGACTTGAGTTGACTTTTTCTAGAAATTTGGAAAATTTGAAAGAAAATGTTATTTGAAAAGATTCCAAGATTAAGAAAGTATCAAAAAAATAGAATGCACAAGCATTCAATCGTGTCGGTCCCAAATATTCAAAGTGTGATTTTGAGCTATTTAAGTGTTCAATTTCAAATTCAATTTCGAAAATGAGTTCTAAGCAGCTAAACTAGCCAAGAGGGTGATTAATCGATCATTTGTGTGGTTGTGAAGAAACATGATACTTTGAAGAAGTTGGGAATCCCTCATCATGAAGCATGGAAGTAAATCAGTGATCAAACCATGTGCTTATGAAAATGTAGCCCTACACTAGATGCAACCCTAAGTCTGGTTACCAAGATTCAACAATTATCATCACTAAGATTTTAGCTAAATCCCAAATGTCATACAATTCCCACTAACATTGCAATCATGGGAATTTGAATATGACACCTATTGTAGTTTTTTGAGATTAAATGTAAGCATTCGAGGTAGTAGTAGCTAGAATGACTAGAACATTTGTCCCTTTTAATGTAGCAAGCTAACATAAGCATCAATGCATAAGCACTAGGATGACCAAAAAATTTCTTGCATGTAGACACACAAGAAATCCTTCTTATGCTAAGAAATCAATAAGTATTTTGTGTACAATGACCCTTGCATTCCTAACCTGAGACAGAAGTGTGCTAAGTATACTCATAGTGACCCATACGTTCACTTAGGAGGACGAGTATTAGTATTTACTGTAGCATAAAGATTTCACTCCAACAAGAAAGGAGAAGAACCAACCTCAATGAAGAGTCCATATAAAATGATTCAAGGTACACATGTCCATCCAATACGAGATAAAGGCTCTTATAGTGGACACCCCTTTTATATAGATGCTTTAGAACATTGGAACTAAACCATCAAACAAAAAGAAAAGAAAATATCATGCCCCCAATCCTTACTTCTCTAGTTGAAAGAGACATCATCGAGTTGCTCAAGGAACATGATAAACTGAAAGCAAAACAAAGAAAAGCTCAGCATAATTCAAACCATTATGAATGTCATCATTTTTGTGTTTGTGTTATGGGGTTGATGTCAAGTGCCAATGTTCATAACATATGTGAAAAAAAATTCTTTAGTAGAGTGATGATAGTAGATAGACATAGTTAGAACAACTAGTGATTGAAGTCAAAGAGGAATCTTTAGTAAGAAGAACCTTAGTAGGAAACTGAGCAACAATAGATAGACATAGTTAGAACAACTGGTGACTAACGTGAGAGAAATTTTTTATGAGAGGAATCTCAATAGTGACACAAGAAATAGTAAGAAAACACAATTAGAACAAATAGTGATTAAAGCTTAAGAGATCTTATGTGAAAGGAATGTCACTTTTTCCTATTTTTCAATTTTTTGTATTTTTTAATTTTTATTGGAATTTTTAATTTTTCAATTTTTTTGGTCTTACCAAGTTGCCCATTTCTAGGTTTTGACTAGGATAATAGATTTTTTTAAATACTTTTAAGTAATTTTGAGAATTTTTTTAGGACACTTTTAAAATTTTAGAACTTTTTTAGAGATTACTAGTTCTCAAGTATGATCACATCATTTTGTTCTAGTAAGGTGTAGGACAATATGTAGTAGCAAGTTGGTGGATAAGCATAGATGGATAGGCAAGGAGTATGAAGCGAGTGAAAGTGATCCTCAAGAACTAGCTCTCCAAGAGTACCCAAGCTAGGGAAAATGTAAGATAGCCATATGAAGTGGGTTTTGGATAATCAATGAAAATCAATGAATGAGATAGCATGATGGCATGAAATCAAGTAATCCAAAAGAGTGGACATGTCAAGAGGTCTCTAAAAACCATATTCTTTCTTTCTCTTCTAATCAAGACCAAGGGGTTAGGTGAATTGGATAGTGATAGGATAACATGATTAGAGTGAAGGGTAATGAAGGCTATGAGTGAGTGATATAGGATAAGAAGGATGGTGACAGGAAGCTTGGTGGATAAGATAACCCATGCTCATGAATAACTCAAAAGCATCAAGATCAAAGAGGAAAGATAGAATGGATGGATTATGGAAGAATTAAACATCACACCTATTTGTTAGGTTTTCATCATGGTACTTGTCCAAGGCACCATAAGAAGTAGTTTTAACTATAGAATGAATTTATTTGCCTTTACTTCTACCAAGGCACCTATTTCCAAGTTTACACCAAGGCACTTTTTTTTCTTTTTTTTCCTTTTTTGGATTTTTGGAGTTTTTGGAAAGAAATCAAGCCTTTTTCAATTTGAATAGTGATCCTATTAGAAGGAGAAGTTATGATAAGCCAAGACCATAAAAAGGTATGCTCAAGATGTTGATAGGCTAATGGAAGGGAGATAGTAGAAAATACATATGGAGGATAAGGTTTTAGGCTATGGATGGGATAAATGGAATAGAAGGATAAAAGGTGGTAAAATAGAAGGTGGAAGGATAGGTAATAAGGTATTGAAAAGGATGCACAAGGGTAGAAGAAGAAGTGGGCAAGATCAATATTAACACACACCTTAAAGGGTAGTGAAATGATGGAGGAATTATGGATGAAATAACTTGAGGTTTAGATGTATGAGGTGGTAGGATGGCATTTGTGCCATAATCTCAGCATGGTTGACAACCATCTTCCTTATCCTCTATGGATAAGGAACACCTAGGTAAAAACCTTGAAAGTTTGGATAGATTCTCTTCATCTCCCTCTCTACCCTTAAAGCATCATCAATTTTAGATAGTTTATCAACTACCTCCCCCTCAACAATAATATTAGGAATGAAGTCTTCATGGGGAAATTCTTTGGTACTTGGTAGTACATAATTTTTTATTTCTTTGAGGGTGTTCCACATCTATTTATTAGGGCCATACATCCTATATGGGCTAGTTGACACATTGTAGTGGTGGAGGAAAGAATGAATTTGATCTAGGGATTTTTTTCAATTGAAAAGTTCCCAATCCTAAAACACCTACATAGAAATGTTCCTCTATGCACCTTCAATCCTAGATACTCTATGTTTACCATAAATGATTGCCACATGAATTCAATGATGGCCAGTCTAGGGGGAATGAATTTTGGAAATATATGGGATGGCTATGGAAAACCATAGACTTTCATAAGGAAAAATGTTGGAAACAAAATGATATCTCCCCAATTGTTATCTAATCTTGAATTTTTTGGGAGTAGGTTTGGTCTTAAAAGACTCTTCAAAATCTTAGGGGCCCTAAAATAGCCTAGGTCTAACATTTTAATGATAAGTGTGCTGAAATTATTGAAAAATGAGATAGAATCAAAGTAATGATAGGAACTATCCCATACCCATGACCACAGTTGAACTAGAAAATATCCATTTGCATCAGAAGTGTGATCCATGAAATCTAGGCTTATGTACCTCATGTTCTTGTAAAGGATTAGGTGCATCAGCAATGAGTCATGATAGAATTTGAAGTTTTCCATATCTCCACTCTATGCCAGTCCAATATTATCATTCATTTTATTCAGAATATACTCAACATAATCATATTCTTCGACATGGTAGGATTCTTGCACATCTCTAGAAATGATAAATTGGGTTGCATAAACCATGTTAGTTCCATCTATGCCAACCACCTTGTGGACACCATACACTATTTTCACAAAATAGTTCTTAAATTTATCCAAAGGCATCTCATTGTCCACCTTTATAGGATAATCATTGACTTGATTCAATTCCATGGGAATATGTTGTGGCATAGACTTACCTATGTAAGTTTTGGTGTTTGTTTCAAATTTCTCTTGCATGTCAACCAGGTCTACTAGTTCACTAATAGAAACATCCAATCCAAACACTTCAATAAACAAGGCATGGTTTAGTGTGCATAAAATTTTTCCATCCTACCTATGGAATGATTTAGTGGTTGGGTTATATGATTTGATTAGGGCCTTAACCAAATCAATGTCTACAAAAACCTCAAAAAAGATACGTTTCACTGAATTCTTCTTCCATGGATTGTAAATAGGGATCTTCTCAACTCAATTATGGTTGAAATATTTGAATAATTCATAACCAATGACTCTAGGACATGAAGTTGTTAGATACAATTGGCTAATTCTATGTTGTCTTTGACATTACACAAATGTCATAGCATTATCAGTTAGTATATGCTGATCTTAGTCAGCTAGTGAAGATAGTTCTCAGTGTCTACCAAGCATTCATGTGTTTGTCTAGTTCAAAAAGTAGTGTTTATTGATTTCACTTGGGCATCAAAGGAAAAGTTGTAGAAAGTGAGTGTTAATCGAGCTTCTATTGGTTAACAAAAGAAATTGTTTCTAAGTTAGTTTCTACTGAGCTAGGTTGGCTAATGAGGGATTTTCTTATTTTGTTGTACTAAGATTAATTGATTTATCTATTGATTCCAACTGACTAAGGTGATGAATACTGATTATTCTAAGTTGTATTTGAGTTGACTTGACATAGTGGAACTTATCAAATTTGTGTAAGTGTAAGTTATGAAGATTTGATGATAAGAAGAGGAAGCAAATTTGAAGGATAGGAAGAATATCCTGGTGGAGTAGAAAAGCCATATTTGATCAGGAAACATCAAGTTTAAGCCAAAATAGAGATCTAAAATTAGCAATTTAGTTGCATTCAAATCAGTTCATCTCATTGTTACTCTCTAGCCATTCTAGTGGTGATCTAAATCTCCTAACAGAGTTGGCTTAACAGCTATTTGAAAATCCTCTAATAAGGTGGCGATTCCATTGAATTGTTCTCAAGACCTCTAACAAGACCACTCCTAATAGGGTGATTAAATCCTTTAATAGGAACACACCTAATAGTGTGTTTTGTAACCTTTAACAGGGTTGGCTCCTAACAAGGCTCACTTTATAAAATTGAAAATTAGTAACTACTCGCAATTGGTGGTTTTTCCCAAATTGGGTTTTCACGTTAAATCTTGGTGTCAAATGAGTTCATGCTATTTTATTTTATGTGTTTTTAAATTAAGATAAACAAATGGTAATCATAGGTAACATCTAAAAATTTATTTTTTAATGATTTATTGAGCTAATCTAGTTATTACTGAGTTACAACATTCTACGTGTTTACCGAGCTTCAACAATATTTAGTTATTTGTTTGCATTTTGTATTGACATCTAAGGGATCTAGGATTTATTTTTGTAGTAACTAATTCACCCCTCCACTCTCAGTTACCACTCTTATATTTCAAACAATTGGTATTATATCCTTTTGGAGCTTGCAGAGAGGGTTTCAAGGACCTAGGCTAAAGATCAGGATGTCTTACAAAAAAGAGATTCCCAAATTAAACAGAGATAATTTTGTTGCATGGCAAGGACTTATGAGGTTACATCTGGCTACCATAAGTGATATAGGTTGCAAGTATCTTGATGCTAAATATAAGACTCCCATTGGAACATTATCAGTTGAAGATATTGGTGAAAAAAAGAATCATAATATCATGATGATAGATATTGTATCTACTCTCAATTATGTTGAATTTGATGAGGTAAAAGATTGCAAAACTACTTTTGAAATGTGGAAAAAACTAAAATATATCTATGGACGAGATGACAATGTAAGAAGAGCCTAAGTAGAAAGCCTTAGAGGACAATTTGATCAAATGAGAATGAGAGAAGATGAAAATATTGAAAAATATGTGGAAAGGACCAAGGCTAGTGTAAGTGCAATCAAAGCATCTAGAGGAGACATTAAGGAGGAAACTATTGTAAGTAAAGTGCTTAGAACTCTTCTTCATATTTATGCAGTTACAGTATCTTCTATTCAAGAAATGAGATGTGATCCAAATAATAAGATAGGCTTGGGTGCTCTAGTTGGAAGATTAACAACTTTTGAATTAGACAATTATGATAACTATGTTCCTAATTCAAAGAATATTGAATCTACATTTAAAGCTAAACTCTCACTCAAAGAAAAGGGTAAAAATTCAAAGTTTAGTCAATCAAAAAGTGGAAAAGATGGATCATTAGAAGAAAGTTTAGACAGTGATCTTGAAGTTGTTGAAGCCTTTCTTGCAAGGGAGTATTGCAAAAGAAGAGGAAAGTACAAAGGTAAAGTTCCTCTTATTTACTTTTCTTGTGAAGAAATTGTTCACATTGCTACTAGGTGTCCAAACAAGGAAATCAAAGATGAGAAGAAAAGTAACAAGCATAAAGGCAAGAAGGACTTCAAGAACTATATGAGCTTCAAGGAAAAAGGTGAGAAATCTTGTTTTATAGCTATAGATTCTAATAACAGTGAAGATGAAATGGTATATATGGTTGTGAAAGATGAATCTGATGATGAAGGAGATAAGATGGCACTTATCTCTCATGTCAGCAAAAATGATATATGGATTAATGATAGTGGCTATTCACATCATATGACTAGTGACATAATAAAATTTGAGCATATGGAATATTATGATGGAGGTAGTGTAAGATTTGGAAAAAATGAACCTTGTAACATCAAAGGAAAAGGATGTATCTTGTTGACTAAAAAACTTGTATGTGACAATGCTTATTGGGTTGAAGGACAAAAGAATAATCTATTGAGTGCGGCATAGCTGAATAACATTGGATTCAAGGTAGAATTCATGAATGGATAGGCCAAACTACTAGATGGGAAAGGAAATTTGGTTGGATCTAGCAAGCAAACAAAAGGTGATCTATTTTATCTTGATCTCATAGATTGTTTAGGTTTTATTGCTCAAGTAGAGGATAGTTTCTTATTACACAAAAGGCTATGTCATTTGAATTTTGATAATCTGGTTAAGATAAGAAAACATAAAAGAGTAAGAGGTATTCCTAGTTTGAAGAAGCTTGGCATGGTTCTATGCATGAATTGCCAAATTGGCAAGATGGGAAAGACAAGTTTCAAGAGCAAAGACTATCAGTCAGAAGAAGTCTTGGAAATCATTCATATAGATTTATGTGCACCTATTGGAATAGAGAGTTATAGTGGAGAAAAAAAATTATTCTTTTTGTTAATGACTACTCTATAATGATGATAGTAATGTACCTAAAAGAAATATAAGAAGCCTTTCAAAAAATCAAGTGGTATCTAGCAACAGTAGAAAAAGAAACTAAAAAAAATTTGAAATGCTTAAGACCAAATAGAGGTGGTGAATTCATCTCTCATGAATTCAATAATTTCTACATTGAAAGAGGAATCAAAAGAAAATTACTAGCCCATGGTACACCACAACATAATGATATAGTAGAAAGAAGAAACAAATCTATCATGGATTGTAAAAGAACACTAATGATTGAGAAGAATGTTGCTCTCAAATACTAAAAGGAAGCTATCAGCACTACAATTCATACCTTGAATAGAGTTCAGTTGAAGAAAAATTCAAACAAAACACCTTATCAACTATGGTGTGGCTACAAGCATAATATATTTGACTCAAAAGTATTTGGCGGCAAATGTTATATATTGAAAGAATCTATAAAAGGAAAATTTGATGTAAAAGGTGATGAAGGCATATTTCTAGGATACTCCTATAAAATTAAAGCATATAGATGTTAGAATTTGTCTACTCACAAAATTATAGAAAGTGCACATGTCAAAATTGATGAATTTGCAGAAAAGAGTGAAGAAGAAAGCAACAAGGAACCTAAAGACTACAGAAGATTTTTTTACTATGAACCTGATACTCTGCCAAATCTATCTAAGAGAAAAGAAGCTTCATGTCCCAATTCCCCAAAAAATCCAATAGTTACTGAGTTTTAAATAGTGCAACCCAAGCTACAAGGACCCAAGTCAAAATTAGAGGCTACCGAGCTAGTTCAAACCAAGCCTAATGGACCCGAGTCACAAATAGAAGGTCCTAAGTTTGAAACTAAAATTCAAGAAGAAGATGGTGGAACTCATTTAAAGACCAAGGAACCTATGTTACCAAGATATGTCAGAAGGCATCATGCAACTGATCAAATCATTGGAGATAAATCCGATGAAAAAATGACAAGAAGAAAATTAAAAGGTACATGTTTACTTGCTAAATTTGAACCTAGAAGTGTTAAGGATTCTTTGGAAAATGAAAGTTGGATTGAAGAAATGAATGAAGAAATAGAAAAAAAAAAAAAAAAAAAAACTTGGACTCTTCTTTCTAGACCCAAGGATAAAAATGTAATTGGTACAAAGTGGGTATTTAGAAATAAGCTAAATGAAGATGGAAAAGTATCTAGAAAAAAAGCAAGATTAGTGTGCAAAGTTTATTCTCAACAAGAAGGAATTGACTATGGGGAGAATTTTTCTCCTGTAGTAAGACTAGAAGGTGTTAGAAATTTACTAACATAAGTAGCACATTGAGTATTTAAATATATCAAATTGATGTCAAATCTACATTCTTGAATCGAATTTTTGATGAGGAAGTACATATTGAACAACTAGAAGGTTTTGTATATCCTAACAAAAGAGACAAGGTTTGCAAACTACACAAAGAATTATATGGTCTCAAACAAGCCCCTAGAGCTTGGTATGAAAGACTCCATAATTATTTGGTACATATTTTTTTTCAAAGGACTAATGACAACAGTAGTCTATATATCAAGGAAGGACAAGATAAGAAAATTGTGTTGGCAAAAATATTTGTCAATGATACTCTATTTATAGAAAATGATGACTTATGCAAAACATTCTCAGAAGAAATGACTAAAGAATTTGAGATGCCCATGTTTGGTGAGATAAAATTATTTGTTGGATTGCAAATAAAACAGAACAAGAATGGTATCTACATCACTCAATCTAAGTATATCAAGGAGATAACAAAAAAATTTGAATGGAAGATTCAAGGCTAGTTGGAACACCTATGTCTACTAGACATAAGCTTTACAAAAATGATGATTCCAATGAAGTAGATAAGACCACATATAGATCAATGATTTGAAAATTGCAATATAAAGTACATACAAGGCCTGATATTGCTCTAGTAGTTGGAATAGTGGCAAGGTTCTTGGAAAATCCTAAAGAGAATCACATGATGGCAATCAAGAGAATCATGAGATATCTGACATGTACTAAAGACTATGGTTTATGGTACAAACTTGGAGGCAGTTTGGACTTGAAAGTATTTACTAATGTTGATTGGGTAGGAAGTCTTGGTGACAAAAAAAGCACTAGTGGTGGAGCATTCTTTCTTGGTAAAAGACTAGTATCTTGGACAAGCAAGAAGCAAAATTGTACATCTCAATCCATAGCAGAGGCATAATATGTAGCAATAGCAGTTAATTGTTCTAACATTGTTTGGTTCAAACACCTATTGGAATAAATGAAGGTAGAGATCAATGATCTAGTTGTCATATATTGTGATAACACCAGTGCAATCAATATATCAAAGAATCTAGTAATGCACTCTAAAACAAAGCATATTGCTATAAAATATCATTTCTTAAGAGATTTAGTGCAAGATAAAGAAGTCAGACTAGAATATGTGAATACAAAGGAAAAAATTGTAGACATATTCACCAAGTCATTAACTAAGGATGCATTTTTATATCTAAGAAGTAAGCTAGGGGTCATTCCCCTATCTAAAATTCACCAAATGAAGTTTAGTGAATGCATCAACTAGTCAACAAGTTGGTGCAAAATTGGCAAGGGCATATTGTAGATGAATCAGTACTTAAGGTACATTGGTATTTATAGAATTATTATCTTTGGCATGTGTTGTCAAAGAGAGAGAAGTTCACTGTCATATCTCTGAGAAATTTTTGGAACCAAAATAAAGTTAGAAACTAGAGAGGAGAAGTTTTCCAAAGAAGAAGTTTTTTGAAAGACGGAGAAATTTCTAAATGAACCTGGTAGTAGTTGTTGTAGACAGAATCTAGTTAAAGGAAGAGCTCATACTGAGAGAGGGAGTTCTCAAGTCTAAAATCCAAAATTTCATTATGCTATGACATTTTGTGTTTCCATCAATGCCAAAGAGGGAGATTGTTAGATACAACTGGTTAATTTTTTATTGTCTTTGATGTTACACAAATGTCATATCATTATCAGTTAGTATATCTCAAGCTCACTTGGGTAGTGAAGATAGTTCTCAGTGTCTACTTAGTGTTCCTATGTTTGCTTAGTTCAAAAGGCAATGTTTATAGAGTTCACTTAGGTGTCAAAGGAAAAGTTGTAGAAAGTGAGTGTTAACCGAGCTCACTCGGGTAACAAATGAAAGTTGGATGGAACCAGTGTTAACTAAGCTCACTCAGTTGCCAAAGGATTTTTGCAAGTTTTTAGTGTTAACTAAGCTTCTATTGGTTAACAAAGGAAATCATTTCTAAGTCAATTTCTACGGAGTTGGGTTGACTAGTGAAGGATTTTCTTATTTTTTTGTATTAAGATTGATTGATTTATCTATTGATTCCAGCCGACTACGGTGATGAATATTGATTATTCTAAGTTGTATTTGAGCCAACTTGACATAGTGGAAGATATAAGTATAAGGTCTAGTTGTGATTTCAAATGTGTGTAAGTGTAAGTTATGAAGATGTTATTAAATATTTGATGATGAGAAGAGGAAGTGAAATTAAAAGATAAGCAAAATATCCTTGTAGAGCAACAAATCCATATTCAATCAGGAAGGATCAAGTTTAAGCTAGAACAAAGATCTAAAATTAAAAATTCAATTGCATTCAAATTAGGTCATCTCATTGTTACTCTCTAACCATTATAGTAGTGATCTGAATCTCCTAACAGAGTTGGCTTAATAGCTATTTGCAAATCCTCTAACAAGGTGGCAATTCCATTGAATTATTCTCAAGACCTCTAACAAGGCCACTCCTTATAGGGTGATTAAATCCTTTAATAGTTTCATACCTAAAAATGTGTTTTGTAACCTTTAATAGGGTTTCCTCCTAATAGGGCTCACTTTAAAAGAGTGAAAATTAGTAACTAGTTGCAATTGGTAGTTTTTCCCAAATTGGGTTTCCACATTAAATTTTGGTGTCAAATGTGTTCATGCTATTTTATTTTATCTATTTGAAACTAACATAAAGAAGTGGTAATCATAGATAACATATAAAATTTTATTTGTTAATCATTTACTGAGGTAATCTAGTTATTATCAAGTTACAACATTCTGTGTGTTTACTAAGCTTCAGTAGTATTTAGTTATCTATTTGCATTTTGTACTAACATCTAAGGGATCTGGGATTTATTTTTATAGTAAAAAATTCAACCCTCCCCTCTTAGTTACTCTTATATTTCCAATAGTAGTATCTTTGCAAAATATATAAGGGAATTCAAAATCATGGTCATTTGCATTGATGGTATTAGAGGATTCTGTGAACAACTTTATCCATTCTTCGACAAATCTATTAGGTTTCCTCTATCTGGATTTAACTCCCTTAGAATTTGAAATTTTTGCAACTTCCACATCTAAACTTTTATCTCTTCTACTTATTTATTAGACATCTTGAGAATAGACTAAAAATTTGAAAAACTTCTACAACTAACTCTACAAAAAATAATTTTCTCACACTAAAAATTCTACAACTACTCTAAAATATCTTCTCTCTACAAATAGTAATGGATTACTAGATTGTGTAATGTTTTAATGTTGTGTGTACTTTCATCAACCTCTTCTATGCATTGATATTATGCATGCTTGAGGTTTAACTTTAGTGTTGTATGTCACCTCAGATGGAGCGTTCACATAACTATCCAACTCAAGAAATTTATACTTTACTTAAATTTCTTTTGCCATGAGCATTCTATCATTATTCCAAATTAGAAAAGTAAAGTTCACTTTTCATGTCAAAATAGGGTTTACGATCTTACGATACACTTACAAAGAGGAGCTCTTCATATCATCTTAGGCATGGAAATTTGGCTCTATGATCTTACGATCCTTTGAATTCAAACCTTTATCACATTATTGTAAGCCTTGAGAATGTCTTTCGTGATCCTACAATAAATAATTTATCATGTATTTGAAGCTCACCCGTAAGCCTTTTATGATCTCATGACTATGATTTATAAACCTTGTCACAACATCTTATCTCACCTTCACTTTCCTTACAATCTTACAATTATGGTTAAATAGACCTTTTCATAACTTTGAAAATTACCTTTTACACCCTTATGATGTTGTGAGCACAACTATGTTGTAACATCATATATCCATTTTTAGTTCCTTAAAACCTTCTGATCACAATCACTAAACTAAATTTTTAACATTGGAGGTTACCTTTAGCTGCTATCATTGACCTACGACCAGATGATGGTGGTTATCCTTTCTTTATCATAACCTTGGAAGCATCAATTTTCATCTTCACTATCTCACTATCTAATACTACTTTGTAGCTTCATAAAGCTATTGAAATGCCCTTGAGATCTTATGATCTATTGCATCTTGTAGCATTAGAAGATATGAATTTACTCGAGTCTCAAAAATTTATGCAAATGCACCTGGCTCCACCTTTATTTATCATTTTTATCTTATGATCTTATGATCACTTCCTTATCATGCCATCAAACACCTCATATTTTTCTCTTACAATCTTACAATCATAAGATTTTTGTATCATCTTAGGTATCCTTGAAAACCTTTATGATTTCTTGATCTCCTATTTTTCATAAGATCAAAACTCTCCATAACCCTTTGCACTTTTATGTCCTTAGTATATTATCTAGTGGGTATCATCTCCACCAAGGTTTTCCCTTGGCCAAGTCTTTCCTAGTTAACAAAACATGGTGTAATGAGTTATCTTTGTGCATGGTTACTATTACTATTCAACATTACTTTATTACTTTTTTATGTATGGTTTAAAGTAACAAATAATATCTAGTTGGTGACTAAAGTTTTTTGATTACTAATTTACCCCCCCCCCACCCTCAGTAATTCCTATTTCTAACAATTGGTATCAAAGCATAGTTACTCCTATCCCCTCTCCCCTCTCCTCTTCCTCTAACCTTTCTCCACACTCCCATGTTGACATTGAGTCCACTAGTGTTCCTAATGTTAAAATTTTCCGCTCGATCCATGATTGGGAAAGTAAGCCAGTGGTTAATCTAGCCAATGTTGCTATCGATAGGTAGGCTTTCAATTTTCTTAAAAGAGGTTGTAACTTTTCTATTGCTCCCCATTCTATCCCTCATGTTCTTTTCATGACAGAGATTGAAAGGCTAGTCTGTTCTCTTCCTTCAAATATTATGGAGGAAGTTTGTCAAGATTGTGTGATAGCACTTAGGCATTCCAATCTCAGTTTCTGAGCTCAAAGCCTTTAAGAATCTTGTGAGCAACAATGAGGTTATTATAACCAAAGTAGATAAAGGGAATGCAATAGTTATTTTCAACAAGTCAAATTATTTGGCAAAAATGCTCGATCTCTTAACTGATGCCAATAGCTATAAAATATTGGCATGCAACCCATACTCTAAAATTCTTAAAAAATTCAAGCTAGCAGTGTCCTCCTCTTCCTTCAATGAGGTGACCAAATAACACTAATGTCCAATGAAGGTGACAACTTGCATCTATGGTGTTCCCAAAATTCACAAGGAGGGAATTCCTTTGAGACCTATAGTGGATACCATAGGTTCCCCAACCTATAAACTCACCTCTCACCT